>SKCR01026382.1:0-401870 GCA_019454045.1 Zanthoxylum bungeanum | reverse complement strand
TTTTGGTTCGAAATCACTATTCATTAAGATTTTGACTTGCATTTTTGACCTGGTTCTGGTCCGAATTTGGAAATATGTTTAACGCGGAAGTTGTAGGTCTTGGTCTAAGCTTTCCGAAGATATAAATTTCATAAAAATCGGAGATCGTACGAAAATGTTATGCCCCAAATACCATAAATGGTCCAAATGGAACACGGTACAAACCCGTCCCGGGGCTTTGAGGAATTTATTGATCGTTCCCAAAGTCATCTCCCGAGGACATTTGAGTCTCAACATAATTTATTTTACGTGCCTTCATCCCGTACATAACAATATCGCTATAGGTAGTAGTAAAACTATCGGTCGTTACAGTTTTGCGGTACTAGTGTTGGTACTAAACCACAATACATAGAGGCAGCACATGAATTGGGTCGAGTCATGGCCGAAAAGAATATGCACATAGTATATGGAGGGGGCAATCTTGGACTAATGGGGATCATTTCAAAGGCCGTACATGATGGAGGCAGTCAAGTCCAGGGAATAATCCCAAAACCTTTGGCAGATGTGAATCTGATTGGACCATCAAACAGAGAGGAACTTATTGTGCCAGGTATGTCCGAGTGACTAGTGGAAATGATTAATCGTGCTGATGCTTTTATTACTTTTTCAAGAGGCTTGGGCATATTGGAGGAGATTTTTATAGTGCTATCTTGGGCGAACTTGAACATACACCAGAAACCAATTGGGCTGTTTAACGTTAATGAATTTTATGATTTTCTTTGTGTGTTTCTTGATGACGCCCGGAGAAATGGGTTCGTGACAAAACCTCTGAAAGAACTCCTCTTCACTGTTAGAACTGCCCAGGATTTACTTGACCAAATCTTGGCCTTTGAACCACAAATTGACCCTGTCCTTTCCAAGATAAAATGGACCGAAGACGATCGTGGTAAGAAGCGTCGGATAAATCTGGATCTTAACCTTTAATTTTCATGTAGTAATTTAGCTAACCATGTACTATCTTCTAAACTCATTTTCTACTGTTTAAGACATTGAAGACAATGTCTCATTTAGGTTTGGGGGAGGAGAATAGTTAATAATATCTTGTTTTTTTTGTATGTTGTTTTTATTTTTAGTCCAAAATTTTTCGAAAAATCCAAAAAATTTGAAAATTTTTACAAAAATTAAAATAAATATTTTGTGTTTTTGTTTTTAACTTGATTAATCTGGTGAAATTGGTGAGAGATAGTTGTGTAAGGAGTTCCACTCTTGATACGTATCTCAAACCCATTTTCGAAACAAGTTAATTTTTGTTTATTTCCTTTTGAATTATTTAATTTGTGAATTCTCCATAAAACTGACTAAAATGAATCTTCATATGCTCAGTTGGCAGGTATTATCAACATATATGGTAACATACGGACATGAGCTGTAATTGAAAAGTTTGTAATATTCAGTGCTCTAGTTTAATTGGAGGAAACATCTATAAATAGCAATGGAGTAAAAAAAAAATGTATGAGATCCAAGTTATTAAGTCTGTAGGGGTGTTTCAACACCTAGTGCCCTAAAACCAACTGGTTTGGGAGTCACTGGCCCAAAGCTCGCTACATGGATCGAAGATATTGCAAAAATATATATATCTGAAGTCCGAGTAATTAAGTCCGTAGGGGTTTCTTAACACCTAGTGCCCTAAAGCCAACTGGTTTGGGAGTCACTGGCCCAAAGCTCGGTACATGGATGGAAGATATTGTATATAAATAAAAAAAATCAAAAATCAAAGAAAAAAATCAGAAAAAATTATTCCATTGCTACAAAAGGTGTGAATTCTGATAAAACTTTAGGACAAAAATATTACTCTATTCTCAACTGCACTTTTGACTATTGTGGGCAAAATGAGTTGATTAATATTTTGTTGGTTGTGTATATGAAGAATGATAAAAATAATCGGAGAATTTACTTATTCGGTAATTTAGAAAGAAATAAAACAACTACTAACTTGGAATAGAAGTTTTACCTGTTTAGTCACTAACTTCTTTATTCTCGTTTCTCTTGTCTTTTTGATTTTGTGTGCATTAGTTTTACTATCTCTTTAATTTTACCAAACGTTTGTGGGTATCGTTGCTGTAAACCCTCACGAGACTACAACTCGTCCACTAGGGACACCTAGGGGTTTAAAGGCTTGTTGCATATGCTAAATGCAACCGTGATCCCTACGAAAGTGGCTTAGCTTAATTTTATTTTAAAGATGTTTATGTTATTTTATTTTGTTGTTTTGCTCGAGGACTAGCAAAATGCTAGGTTTGGGGGGGGTGTGATGAGTGGTAATTATATCAATATTTCAGACTCATTTAACCTAATATTTTGTATAGTTTCTCGAGTTTATGAACATTTTGATGTGTTTTTATTTATTTTGCAGATAAAAATAATATTGGGATTTAATGGAATCAATTCGGGGCTAAAACGATGAAATCCGGAGGAAAAAAGGTCAAAAACGAAAATTTACTGTACGCGTCACGAAGTGCAGTCCTAAATTCCAATTTTGCGCAAGTTTGGTATTTTTGCCATAACTTTTTCATCCGATATCCGATTGAGCTGATTCAAGTTGCAGATTAAAGAAGACTCAAAGATATACAACTATGACGAATAACATAATTTCGAATTAGGAAGGTTGCATGACCGAAATTGATGAACAATCCGAAATTGTGTTATTTTTAATTACTAAAGTCATTTTCAAAAATATAAAAATTTGTCAAACTTCCACCAAACATGCAAGCATGTTTGGTGGAGTGTTTGGTGCCATGTTTGGTGCCTTGTTTGGTGCCATGTTTGGTGGAGTGTTTGGTGGAGTATTTTGTGGAGTGTTTGGTTGAGTGTTTGGTGGAGCAATTGGTGGAGAAATTGGTGGAAGCCTTTAGATTTTCCTATAAATACCAAGCCATTTCATTTGTAATTCTCATGCTTTCCTTAGGTTTTTGTAAGGAATTTAAGGATTGCATCTTGTTTGTATTTATTTTTCAGTATTTAATTTATGTATTTTTATTTTCAGCAATAGTAGTAGTTTCTTTTATATTTAATAGTTAGATTTCTACTGGGGGAATGTTGAAGCTTTTATTATTTTAATTTAGATTAATCTCCCTTAATTATAATATGGAAATTATAATTCAAACTAAAATGTTATACCGCCTTAATGGTTGATTTTATTTATTTGACATAATGTGACACCGCCTATATGGCCGGTCTTTAGGTGACAGATAATTACCGCCTATATGGTTGGTTTATGGACAAATGATAATACCACCTTTATGGCTGGTTGTACTTAATTGGAAATCTAACTTAATGAGGTTATCGCCTATATGGTCGGTTGGTAATATCACTGATAAATTCCATATTATAATAAGTGATATTTCTAAATTAGAAGTAGTAAAGGTGGATCCCATAACCCCCAACATTTTATTTTTATTCTAAGGAAGTGATGAAACACAATATTCACATGCTTAATAATTGATTTAATTATATTATGGGTAATTCTTTAGTTTGTTTATTGAGTCTTAAGCTTCATGCTTCTTGTTAACTGGCCATTAATAAAATTGATTTGGTAAACTTAAAATAAACTTGACAAAGGAATTTTAGGTTTCAACCTTAGACTTAATAGCCTACGATCTTCCTTGAGGATAGATAACCCTTTAATAGATTTCCTTACAGGATAGACATATACCTGTCGGGCGGGGGTAGCCACTTTTGGAACTTGAACTTAATGAATTCAGGTAACTTGGTTAACATATACATATGATTAATTGGGTTATTTGGGTATTTGCATCTGACCATCGACAGAGGCTTTTGCATATCTTCGTGTTCCAGGTTAGCAAACTGACTTATTACACATATATAAAAGAATCAATTCATCTTTAGGATAATATTGTGTGGAATCACAACCATAGATCTTTGTGTCTTTTGTTATTTTCCTTAGTATTTTCTTTATCTTTTTATTTATTTATTTTATTTAGCAAATCCACATTGAACCAACCAAATACAATCATTCCCTTCTCCCTTTAATTAGATATCTGTAAATAAATAGTATCAATAATTAATAACAACAGTAGAAATTAAGTCCTTGTGGGATCGATATTTTTATACTACTTAAACGATACGTTCGCTTGCGTTATATGCGTGTGATTGCACCGGTCACATGTGTATTTTAAAGGATTGATGCCTTTTATATCTTTTAAAGTCCATATAATTCCCTGTTTATGTTCTCTCAACACATTTAATAACTTACCTTCTTGATCGCTTTTAAGAGAGGAAGAAATTATCGCAGGGTAAGTTTGTTTATTTCCAAGAAATGTATATTTTAATCCTTCAGACAAAGTTTTTAATTCCAACTTGGGTTCTTCCTCTTGTTTCTCTTCTTCAAGTTTTCCTAATTCCTCAAAATTTTACTTCTCTTCATCGTCTTCTAATACCTGTGTAGAATCAAGTAAAGAAAAATCATCAGAATTAGCTGAATCTAATTGCGTACTTGATTCAAGAATATTAGCTGTACAAATTTTTATAAGGTCAGATTCACTCCCCTAAATATGTTCTTCCAAAATTAGTTCAATTAGTTCCATATTCTCATTTTCATAGTCCTCATCATATAGTTGCTTGCACATGTTAAAAATATTAAGCTCCAACGTCATATTGCCAAAGAATAAATTTATGATTCCATTTCTACAATTAATTAAACCATTAGCTATTGCTAAAAATGGACGACCAGATATTACATGAATTGGCTTGTAACTATCTACTACAGGTTGTGTTTCCAAGACTATAAAATCCACATGATATATGAATTTATCGCCTTGTAATAACACATTGTCCACAATTCCTTTCGGTATCAACTAGTAAAAAAGTAGTTGAAGTTAGTTTTAACTCGCCAATATTAAGTTGTTGGAAAACCGAAAATGGAAGTAAATTGACACCAGCACCAAGATCAAGTAATGCATGTTCAATTTTATGATTTCCAATAATACAAGAAATTGTAGGACAACCAGGGTCTTTGTATTTCAATGCAATATCGGTTGAAAGAATAAAACTTACATGTTCAGCTAGAAAAGCTTTATTTTTTACCTGATATTTTCTTTTAATGGTACACAAGTCTTTTAAAAATTTGGCATAAGATGGTATATGTTTGATGCATCTAGAAAAGGAATATTGACCTCCACCTGTTTGAATATTTCATATATTTATGGGGAATGGTTCAATTTCTTTATTTTCAATGTTTGAGGAAATGAATGTGCATGTGAAAAATCGTTATCATCAACGATAAGTAATGGTTCATCAACCTATTCCTTACCCTCTAAAGCTGACTCATTTTCAACTTCACGAGGTTCAAGAATGGGTCTTTGGATAATCTTACCACTGTGAATAGTAATAACATATTTGACTTGGTTTATGTGTTGACTACCAGAATGAACATTTTGATGGTTTTGATGACTTTTGTGGTTTAGTTATGGTTGTGGAGGAAACTTTCATTTCTCATTAATGGTTAATGCAGATGTGATTTTGACAAAAGTATCTTTCATATCACTCAATGTTTGCACATTTTGGTTTTTGATAACTCCCCGTTTCTCAAAAAATGCATGTAAGGTATCCACGAGGGTTTTCCTAGGTTGTGGGATATATGGTGCATAATTATGAGAATTTTGAAAATTCTGGTGTACCTAAGGAGGTTGTTGCAATGGATGTGCTTGGTTATCATTCCTCCAATTAAATTTTGGATGGTTTATCCAACCAGAATTGTAGGTTTGGGAGTAAGGATTTGGATTTGGTCTCTTGAAGGTGTTTATGGAACTGACTTGGTAATGGAGACTTTCTTACAGGGCTGGCATGGTTGGGAAAACTTGTGTGACATGTTCATTTAAATTACAAATATGACATGTAAATTCTTGAATTGACTTGACATGATCACCCTTCCTCATTCTAACGCTTCCACTTTTTTAGCTAGAGTGCATATTTAGCAAAAAGGTCATGGTATTCCATAAGGTTAAACACGCCTCTACCAGATGAAAGTGGTTTTATAGACAACTCATAAGTGCCAATTATGTCCCATTATTGTGCATTCTCTGCTATGTGTTCTAGATTATCTAATGTATCTTCGAGACTTTTTTCCTTAAATTCACAATTGCACATCATTTCCACTGCTTGTCTACATTGGGGTATTAAACCCTCATAGAAGTAGGAAACCAGCTTCCATGTTTCAAACTCGTGATGTGGACAAACATTTAACATTTCTTTAAATCTCTTGCAATATTGGTAAAATATTTCCTTTGACTCTTGTGTAAAATTTATGATTCTCCTCTTAAATGAGTTTGTCATGTTATGGGGAAGAAGTTTTTCAGAAATTACTCTTGCAAATCATCTCATGTTCTGATGGATCACGACCTAAGGTTTTACAGCCAAATTTCAGTTTAATCCTTTAAAGAAAAGGGAAAAAACTTAACACGATTCATGCTGCAATTTTAGTTTGTGCAAGTATTACATACCTCTTCGAATTCCCTTAAATGTTGATAAGAATGTTCTAATTCTAGACCGTGGAATGTGGGTAAAAGTTGGATGACGCCTGGTTTAAAATTGAAATGTGATACATCTAGGAGGAAAACAATGCAAGATGGTGGCCTTGTCCAAGTGGGATTCATGAATTCTCTGAGTGTCATAGGATGATTACAATCGTCATTTTGAGGCTCATGTTCTATCTGATCAACTGGATTTTCATCTCAGGTATGTGGGTTTTCATTTCTAATCTCAGCCATTTTGACTGACAATAAAGGTGATGGAGACTTTCTATTTAATCTACCGCTAGATGATCGAGACTAATATCTCATGCAACCTAAATACAGACTATATGCTAAAATTTAAATATGCAAATACAATACTTGAAAAAAGAAAAAATAATAAACAAGTGAAAAAAAAGAAAAAAATGACAAAAGAAAAAACCCAAATATTGTGAATAGATCCTAAAAACGTCATCTGATTCTTATTAATACAGATCTCAATTAAATTTCTCATTCAGCTACCTCAATTTCTCGAATTAGGTTCTCACAAAAAATTATGGAAGAATCTCTAGATGGGGATGATTCAATAAATTCTTCAGCAAAGTGAAAACTCCATTTTAATTGAGTTTTCTGTCTCATGTAACCGTGAAGAATCAAGTACAGGGTTTATCTATACGTGGGATGTATGGGTTCATAATTCATTTAAGATCAATCAGGACATATTGGATCTACAAAATTGCAAAGAAAAAAGAAAAAAGGAGATGCAGGAAATACAAACAAAATAAAGATTAAAAAAATAAAAAGAAAAAAAAAGAAAAAAAAAGAAAAAAAAATGAAAGGATGTTAAATTATTATATCTACTAAATTATATTCTCCGACAACGGCGCCAAAAACTTGACACACTCATAAAGTGGTTCTTTTCTCCCAAGTATAAAAGTGTAGAAGTAATAAAATAATCCGGTAAGTCCGGGGTTGATCCTCAGAGAATAGATTTAGTAAAATAAAATAATAATTCGAGTGAAAATAAAAAAGATGAATTGTTTGAAGTGATGAACAATTTTAAATTGGACTGCAACAATAAAATAAAATATAGGGGCGAGGAGATCCACTCTTAATATTTTAAATATAGAGAAATCTTACTTTTTATAACATATAAATTGTCATTATTGCCCAGTTAATTTACTTTAGGAATTAATTATGCCAAATATATAAAACCAACCATATAAGTGAGGATAATATTTGTCTATAACAAGTCCAATTAGGTACTCAGTTATGCCAAATATATAAAACCAACTATAAAGGTGGTAACAAAGTTTGTCAATAATTAGTCCAGATGTAAATTACTCCCTCATATAATATGGGGTAATGTATTAACTGTGCCAACTAATATGAGATTGTCTGCAGCAAAACAAGACACCCATAAATATAAGAGAAGATTAAATATTAGTCTTTAGATTACAATTCACATATCATCATATAAGTAAGATTAATTTATATTCTCATATTAAGAGTTTCACCATTTCACCATTTACCTTAGCATAATATAATTAGCTACTTATACTTTGAATAAAAACACATATAATTTTATTACTGAAAAAAGAAATTACAACAAAGCTTGAAAAATAAACCACACAATAGAGATTGCTTTTCCTTTATGATAATATATGTGTTTATCTATGAAGAATTATGTATTATGTCCCATTCCTGAAAAATGAGTGACATTTGATTGTATAGAGATTGCTTGCGTGTGTTCTATTCCCGTTGTGTGGATGATATTAACCTCGTGATATTCGTGTGAGACATGTATATGCGCGTGATTCGTTTAGTTGAACATTATGGTATGTTTGATAGGAAGAAGATGTGGAGACCTGTATAAAATATGTTCTTTTTGAATGTGTATATGTGTGTATGTAATTCGAAGTTTGAATGTTCGAATAAGTTTAAGAATAAGCTGCAGGTACGTTTATGAGAATATATATATATATAACTTGGATGTCAATCATTCGAAATGTTTTTCATATAAAAGATCTAATGCTTGACTTGTTTTTAAAGAAAATATTTAAAACGTTCTGATTTGATAGTATTTCAAATGTTTTGAAATATTAATGTTTTGTTTTAAGTTTTGGTTTTGTATCAAGGAAGATTTATAAACTTAGTTTCTGGAATTGGACTATACACGTATTTTAAAGGACGTTATGTTTAAAGAACAATTTGAAGTTTAAAAATTTCTAACAAAACAACTGTACATGCGTGTGTGTGTGTGTGTCTATATATATATATAAGTTTATTCATACTTAACCTGAAATGATTTATGTTTGCCTGATGTGTGTGGTTACTTATTGAGTTTTATAATTCACACCACATCAATTTGCTAGTTTTGAAGGTTGACAACCAGATCGAGCAACTTAAAGTTTTGGATGCTTAAGTTCGGGACGAGAGATCATCCGAGTTGCAGTCACCCGTTCTAGTGTCCTTGTAAAAATATATATGTATAGAATTTCTGTATCTTTTGATTTTGTATTGAATTACATAAAACACGTGTTATATATGTGTAAATGAAATATCTGAATAGTATATGTTTTGTAAGCACATAGCCTTTATATTTTGAGGTTGTGAATTTTAATATGTGTCTTGTCCGTTTTCTATTTGGGTTTTGAGGCTCGAGGAGATGGATTATTCTTGTCTCATGTCGGTAGTATCCTGCCTTTAGCGGGATGTTATACTGGGTCCGAAAATACTTGGGTCCTGAATTTTACAACTTAAGTTTGGAATTTTTTATGGATTGGAATCTTTTGAGTTTATACGGATCCGTGCTAGATCTAGTTTCAAAAACACCTAGGTCTTTCGGATTTATGCGGATCCAGACCCTTTTGCCATCTTTACTTCTAATCGAATTTTTTTTTCTAAAAAGATATTGGATACACCAAACATTTGAAAATGTTTTTCAAAAATATTTTCGGAAGATAGTCAAATGTTTCGATGTGTGTTTCTTGATCTCTAATAGCTCTGCAAATAAACTAACGTTATTCGAAAATGATTAGTGTAATTGGTTCTGATAGTTAACTTTCGCCTTGAACCTTTCGTAGTAACTAACAATCGAATTTACTTGACAAACCAGTGACCCATAGTCTTGAACTATTCTGCCGTTGGTGTAAACTAAGACAATAACTATCACACAACTTTACTTCGACCATTATCCATTCTACGGTTATGTTCAACTCGACCATGAACATCGATCCTGGATTTATAGGCTTCAAGCCCATTAGGGAATCTAGCTTTCAAAATTCCTATGGAAGCAGCCTCACTTCTTACTTGAAATAGATGATCTACTATAAAATGTAATATGCCTTTAAAAGCCTTACCTTATCCTAACCTTGACACACGGCACTCTTCGTCATTATAGGAATGAGAAAAAGTATAGAACTCTACAGTGGTTGTTTTGAATTGCACAAAGTTTTAGTTGTCCCTTTTGAACCTAGATCTTAAGATCTCCAGTCAGTTAGGTTGAGTTTCCACAGTGATAATTCTTAATTTATAGGCTTCAAACCCTCGATGACTTTTCAACTTGCTCTTTAGGTAAACCTTTAGTAAGTGGATCCGCTAGGTTTTCCTTCGGTTTGAAATAATCTATTGAAATCATGCCGTTTGAGAGCAATTACCATATGGTATTGTGTCTGCCATGTATGTGTCGGGATTTACCATTATACATTGTATTTTGGGTTCTCCCAATAGCCGATTGACTATCACAATATATGCTTATAGCTGGCACTGGTTTTGGCCAATTTGGAATATCCTCTATGAAATTTCGAAGCCACTCTTCTTCTTCTGCTGTTTTTTCTAATGCTATGAACTCAGATTCCATAGTAGACCGGACAATACACGTTTTCCTCGAGGATCTCTATTACACGGCTGTACCACTAAGTGTGAAAATAAATCCACTCGTGGACTTGGAATCCACTGTATTAGATATCCTGTTAGCATCGTTATATCCCTCTAGAACAATAAGATATCTTATATAATACAGATCATATTTTAAAGTTTCTCTCAGATACCTTAAAACTCTTACTATGGCTTTCAACTGGTTATGTCCTGGATTACTCGTATATCTGCTAAGCCTGGATTATTTGTTCGCTCTACACCAACTGTTCAAATTCTCTAGCTTTAACATCCCTCACACTTTCAGGCAATAACCGAGTTAAGAAAGCTTAACTGAATTCATCCCATTGAAGAGGTATAGTTGTAACCGTCCTATTCTGACAATAAGATTGATAACAGGCATGAGCTAGATATTGTAGTTGAAAACTCACCAATTGAACTGCCCTAGCAGAGGTATACCCTAAGGCTTGACAAATCCGATCATATTTTTCTATGAAGCCATTGGGGTTAGGGTTAGGCTCAGTCTTAAGGAAAGTGGGTGGGTGCAACTTTCTGAACTCTTGTAATGTGATGACTAACTCTTTTCTTTGACCAATAGGAGCTTCAGGTTGCATTTGGTTGGGTGGTTAGGGAGGTATAGCTTGAGCGTGAGCTTATTGTTGCTGCTGGGTCATAAGATTCAATAGAGTTTGTAATGTATGATGAATTTGTTGCATTCCAATATGAGCAACCTGAGGTGTTGGTGTTTTGGCTGCATGGGGCACCCTTATCATGTGCCTCCTACGAGCATGACGCCCTCTTCCTCTGGGCGCAGGCTCATGTGGTATCGATGAGCTTTGATCTAGAGCAATCTTTTGTAGGGCTCTCCCACGTGCACTTCTCCTCCGCAGAGGCATGAAAAAAATCTACAAGAGGAACTTTAGGATATTAACTGAAAAAGAAATTTTTTTTATTGAGAATACATGATATGAACAATTAGAAGATGTGCTCGAATGATACAAATATCGAACATGCAATATCTTACATACGAGTATCGCATACATACTATGCATGTAAAATTCCCCTTACCCTTCATTTGCAAGTCACTATACTTCTGTCCCAATCTCTAAAACCCTGCTCTGATACCATAACTGTAACACCCCACCAGAGGAAACATGTCAATACTTCGAAAATCAAGAAAATATTTATCAAGCACTGAGACGAAAATATTTAGTCATTATGTATATTCATTAACAAATAAAAACTTAGTCGAGTCAAAACTTCAATTCATTCCAATAACGTATATCTATACATGCTGATATAAGTTCAAAATTCATAACTTGTTCTCTTTACTGATCTTATATATTCAAATTGTCCATAGCTTACCATTACATACATATACAAATACGGGTACCAATGTTTATATATATACTTGTTCATTTACATATACATATACATACTACTACATGCTCATACATTTACATACGCCAATAGACATCACCCTCATCAAACATCTCACTTCATATCATAGCATTACAAAATCCATACCTGTAGTGATTGATTATATTATCCAAACGTAATCCTGAACTTCGTACTCAAAACCACCTTTTAACTATCCTATTTTTAACCTAACATGTCAATCATATTTTTAATATATATGTGTGTGTATTTAAAATACAAATTCACCAATTTAAGTTCTCATCGCATGGGTTACTTACCTGGCTTCGGGAGTGATCCAGGTCCTAGTCAAATTTGTCAAAATAAATGGTGAAACGCCGTCAAAATTCCAACTTACAAAATCATCGACTTAACTTTGAAAAATCTCGGATCTTTCTGGGACAACCAAAACACATCTGATTTCAACGTTTTCTATTCTAATAGTCTTAAAACATTATTACAAACTAATTTAAGTCATCAGTTAACTTAAATCCTCAGTTTACGTGTTTTTTTGGAAAATCTTTTGAAAAATGTCCGCAACGCTAAGGAAGGGCCTCAAACCCTCCGAACCTAACTAGATTTATCTAAACATTATCGTACCATCATATATATCTTATGTATATCATTACGATCAAAACACATAAATATACGGAAAACCCACTTTAACCGGAAACTTACATAACCTATCGGATCAATCCAATTCGTTCCATTTTCACTCTGATTCTACCAAATACATATTTTCAATATACTCATACTCAAAAAATTAAATTTATATCCATACGATACTCTAAGAAGCTACTGGACACATCCGGATATTTAACAATAAACTTGAAATTTACGAATTTTTATCGGGAGGTCTTATTGAGATTTCGAGGGCAAAAATGAATTCCAAACGTCCCAAGAACGTGTTGGAATCGAAGAAATTTCGATCGAAGCTACTGTTCACTCATAGGTCACTATTCACCACTGGTTCTCCTCTCATTTTGTGTGTAATCGTGCATGGAACGGAAAATTCGTCACTGTCAACTTGTAGTACTCTTCGAGAGCTTCGATTGGGCGGGGTGGCCTTGGCCGTGAAATAAAACAGTGAGTCAGGATCACGAAACCCATTCACGTGTACATTTCCATCACTTCTTGCCATCGGCAGTGGTTCGAGGGCCACTGCTGGCCACCTTCAGACGCGGGTGGACTGGACTTACCCCCATGGGCCATCGGCCGGCCGACGAGCCACCACACCAGAACACCATTTTTTTTTGGAAAGGGTCAACTGAGAGATTTGGAAAGCTTATGCGGTTTTGTGCAATTTCATGTAACTTCATGGTATATATGGAAAACGTTTAAAATTTACGTTTAGACCCCTGTGAAATTACAATCAGGCCCTTATCATGGGACTTTCATGGAAATTCATATCTTGGAAGCCCTTTTGATACAAATTGTGAAAAATCTTCAACATGAAAGTTGTTCGTCTCGGCGAAACGAGTCCAATGGTTTAAGAATAAACTTAATCAGAGTTCGTTTGCTATTTTTATAGCCATAACAACAAACCTTTACGCGTATAATGATATAAACAGAAATCGCGTAACCAGTTCTCGAAACCACGCGTTTTCCAACGTAAAGAAGCTTCACTTTAAAACATTCCGACCTATTTTCCAATGCATAAAACTCGTATTTTTGAACATCATCTAGTTCTAAAACCTAAACTTTAATTCGAAAATCTTTTAGAACTATTCCCAAAAAACTCGAGATATTACATCCTCCTCTCCTTATAAAAATTTCATCCTCGAAATTTCTTTGTCCTTACGTCCAATCATTAGAATCGAAACACGTATATAACAATCTTATCTGTATCCTTAAGTTATCTCACTTTACACATTATCAAAAGTCATGTATCTCATACATCAATAAAACTATGCTATTTCAAAGCAACATAAACCAATCAAATATTTCTTACAGGAATCAAATCAAACTTGTCATTTCAATTCACACTTATTCATAGGAACACGCTCAAACCATTTCAAATTCATCAATCACAGAAACAGAAAGCGAAACACAGATTCTATACAGTTAATGACATTCATCATTATAAACGAGGAACATATCATATGTTCTTTACAGATTGTCAAATACAGTATCAAAAACATAAAACATAAGACATATTTCACATTATCCATTTCGTTCACAACCTGAAACATAACTCATTCATTTCACATCGTGTCATTCAATGTCTTATCTATAAATATTATCAACATAGAAGTTTACGTACGTACATATCCATGTTGATTACGGTTTTGCCGGGTAGCACAGCAGAAGGCGAAAAATCGGATTTTTCAAATTTCAAAAATTTTATTTAGACTATTAAAATAAACTATTTAATTTAATATTGAATCCCAAATCAAATTTGAAAATGTCCAAAATACCCTATTGCCGAAAATAGCCTAAGATACAATCTTTTTGTTTTTTACTCATTATAGTCCAAAAGTCTCAAAATCACATTTAAGTATTTCTCAAACACTACTAAAATGATTAGTATACTTCTAATATACAAAATTACATCCATAGAATGAAAAGCCTCAATTTAGCATTAGACACAAACCCTAAAAATTCTAATTAATCAAATTAATCAAATTTCACCAAATTGACTTTCAATCTAGCATTAAAATAATCTATACAACATTCCTAAAGTCTCACCACATCCAAAAATACTCGAGAATAATTCTAGGATTCCATAAAGTGGCATAGAAACTCTAGAATGACAACTTAAATTTCCTAAAGAAAATTGAATTCTAATAACCATTATTAAGCTCAAACTTTCATCACACACGCATAGATACTTCCCAACAAGCTTCCAACAAGCAAAACCCATAATCAAGAGGAGGAAAAATAAATAATACATCATATGTATTCAAATAAGGCAAAGGAAAACAATTTCCTAATAAAGAATTAAGGAAACTTACCTTAAAATTCCAATTCTTCAACAAATTGCTTTTTGATTTGATTTCCCCAAATTTCTCTCACTTAGGGTTCTTTAAGAATACTTTTTTTTATTTCAATTCATTTCTACAACAAAATGAACAACAAAAAATTTTAAACAAAATATGCCATATACACGTGAAAAGGATTGGAGGCATTTAGGGAATTTTATTTCAAAACTTTAAAACAAAATATCTATTCCCACTAACTTCAAACTATACCACATGTACCCATTAAAATAAAACACATGACATAAAAATATAACATATATTTATGTATATATAATTAATTAATTAATTAATTAATTAACCTTTGACTAATCAATTCGATTAATTTAAATATATTATGTATTTTTACATTTACATTAAATGATAAAAATACATCCATGGATAACATGTGTCAAAACATATATTTGATAATTAATTAATGTGTATCTAATCAAATTATGTATCTAATACATATACACTTTAATTTAGGAAATTACTATATACCCCCGCATGTGTAATTTTCGTTTAACCGCTAAACGATTTCCGAATAATCTCTATTATTAGTTTTAAGTCGCCCTAGTGCTCTACGAGTATTTTTGATTATGTGAGATTCTATAAGTTCAGGTATATCCGTCACAGAATCTAATCTCGTGTCCATAATTTACCCACTTATAAATTATGATGACCACATATATTCTCGCTGAACCACACAAGTTGAGATCTTCACATACGTATAATCCTTACATCATAGGTATCCAGATAAATACCAGAGTCATTGATATAATCGTCAAATCTCATAAGGTATAATCTCGTCGACGTATAGATTCACGATTTCTCAATAACACTCAGAACTCATTTCCGAGTTGTAACGACCAGAAATTTCAATCATTGTTACACTGTGAAATGAGTGTCACATAATATAAATCACGTTTGGAAACAACATATACCCTCGTGAGATGATTCTGGGAACAATCGATAAATTCTTCGGGATTTCGATATTAGATGTCACGATGTTCCACTACGGACAGTCCATGGTATTTAGGCCGTAACATTTTCATACGAACTACGATGTTTATGAATTTTATATCGTCAAAAATCTGCGATTGAGATCTACAACTTTTGCGTTGAATATTTTTCCAAATTCAAACCAGAAGTAAGTCGAAATTACAAGTAAAAAAATCTGGATGAATAGTACCGTAGACTTATCTAGAAAAGTCTCCAATTTTCTTCACATTTCTACATTTTTCTTCATAATTCTAAATTTCAAATAACCCCTCCTATATAATGAGAATAATATTCACCAATTCACAAAATTAGAAGGAAAAAAGGAAAGAAGAAAAACGTAGAAGGAAGAAGAAGAGAAATAATAAGAAGAAGAAGAAAAGAAGAAGAAAGAAGAAAGAGAAGAAGGAAGAAGAAGCAAGTGCTAAGCACTCATTCACCAAACAAAGAAGAAGAAAAGCTACCATGGAGGCTAGAGGAAGGAAGGAAACCACGAGAAAGAAGGTAAAGAAACTTTAACTCAAGTTTTGGAAATTGATGTTTTGATGATTTAAGGATTAATGGGTATTGTTGAGTTAAAACAATTGATGTTTATATGGTTTTAGTGATAAGAAAATGATGATTGAAGAAATCCCCAATTTGTTAAGTTTTGGAAATGAGATTAATTAAAGATTATAGGTTGGATATGAGTTGATATTAAGAATGATATTGATTATATTTTGCAGATTGATTGAGGTTATTTGCTTGTGTGGAGATATGGTTTAAGTATTGAGCAAATTGAGTAGGAAAGCTTGAAGTCAAGACCATAATTTAGTCTTGTGTCACGACGTAGAACGCCCTACGTCACAATGCGATTTGGGAATTTTCCCAGATACGCTTCTGGTTCGCGTCACGACGCGCACTGTGAAAGTTTGGGTATGTTTCTAGACGATGCGCGTCGCGACGAGCAATGCCTTGCGTCGCTTTGTGTGGTCAAAAAAATCCCCAAATCAGTTTCAAACCACCTCAGTATTACCTGAACACGTTAGAGGCTACCCTATAAGTCTCATATCAACTAATATGTACATATTACATCATGATAAAAATATGATACCCTCAAAATGATAGCCCTTACTTGAATAAGCAAACTTAGCTTGATTTCAATCTATATATTCTTAGTCCATTTTCTAATCAAAACTATCGATGATAGATCATCGCAGGAACCACAAGTTTCACCAGCGAAACGATGAAAGGCTAGCAGAACTCCAAAACATTGAGTGGACACTTTCCCTTTAAGTTGATTTTCAGTTTGTTATTTTATATGAACAAACTTATTTTCTCGCTTTTAGGGCGTTAGCCAATTTCATTATCAGATTACATTGTATTTTGCATGTTTTAATAAATGATTAGAAAAGAAATATTTTCAAAACTTGAGTTTTATGTTTTCGAGGCATGAGAGAAAAACCCACCTTAGTATGTAACTTGATTCAGAGATAGAAATGACGGACAACACATGTGCACATGTAGAGGACTGGGGGACGGCGATACGTAATGCCCCTAGATCCTAGTTCAGGACTAGAGATGACAGATGCCCATAGATCATAGTTTCAGAGCTTGGAGGGTAACATAGATCCGCACCCCCAGTTCTAGTTCAGTGGCTTGGGGGACGAAGATACATAACGCCCCAAGACCACTAGTTTCAGGGACAAGAGTGGCATGCTTTGGGGGACAGCGATACGTAACGCCCCAAAGTTGTGGATTTGCACTTCTGGCTCTAGTTAGACATATGGGGGGACGACGATATGTAACGCCCCCATACATCAGGTTTTCAGAGACAGATACATATTTCAGAAACAGTTTTCAGACACAGATTTTCAAAATTATTATTCCAGAGAAAGATTTTCTAGAAAAAAAAATTTCAGAAACAACAGATTTATAAGAAACATTTAGAAAAGATAAGTTTTATTAAAGAGATTTCAGACAAGGTTATCAGAAAAAGAGTTTTTATATAAAGTTATTTCTGGAACTTTGGTTTTAGAACTAAATGTTTTTATATCAGTATTTCAGTTTTCGTCCACTCACTTAGATTGTATAACGATCTAACCCCATACTCCTAGTTTTCTATTGTTGCAGGTATTCTCGAAGGATGATCTTGGGAGAAGGGATACTGATGCAGTCAATAGGGTATTGAGTCCACCAGTTCAAGTCAGAAAGAGTAAAAGTCTAGTCAGAGTCAAATAGAAGTCATGTATTAGTTTTCGGTTATGTGATAGTCATTGTAAAAACATGTGTTATTATGTATACAGTTACTGATGTTGAGTTTGCATGATAAATTGTTAAGCTTGGGCCACAGTCCCATACATAAGATATATAATTAGAGAAAAAGTATTAGTAATTATTTATGGTTGGAGAGTCAGAGACTCAGGGGAATAGTATGGCCTGTTCCATGCTGGTAATATCTCTCGGATTGGGGATGTTACAAATATGGTATCAGAGCATGGTCTAGGGAGTCAGTGACTGCAGTGGGTAGAGTGTTAGGGTTTTTATATACGTAGTATGTCCGGGATTCTCATATGTGAGGCACTACCTATCCAGTATCTGATCCTCGAGTACGTCCTCAAGTTCTACAGACAGGTTAGTAAGTTTTCCTAGATCATTCGAATAATATTCCCTATGAGAACAAATATACTCTAGATCTAAGTTAAGAATTTTCCTGAAGTTATTCTGACCTATTACCAGAAGTACAAACGAGATATGAAACCAGACAGTAAGATTCTAAGAAAAGTTACCCAAGGGGATGTAAAAGAAAAGCTAGAAGAAATGTAAGGAAAGATGTAAGAATGCTAAATCAACCAGATGTAAGAAGAGATAGAGATACAGAATCAGATCGATAAGGAAGTGCCAGAACTTATAGTAGTAAATAGAATAGAAAAAGCCCGAGCAAGTGTTAGAGTGCTTAGTAGATGTAAGATTCCTTCCCTCATCGGGTTTCAAATAGATTCATGAGCCTCGAGTGCCTTATATAGATAACGAGTTTCCCGAGTAACAAGGAATAGCTAGAAAGATAGCAGAAGCAAGAAATCATGATTAGTCGTGGAGGCTTCTAATAGATTTGAGATGCCATAAGGATGCAAAGATTCTAGATTCCCCAAACCCAGGCCCATAGGTAAATAAGAGGAATGATGTCAGGAAAATAATTGGTTGCCCTGACCAAAGAATCCAATAGACAAGGCCCTCACCTACCCAGATCCTCACCCCTCCGTGATGCCAGTCAAGGAAGCTGTCCTGATGGAATCTAGCTCATACCTACCTTACATGAGAAATAGACCCCACCAGGACTCATAGTACCAGAATAAGAATACCGAAACTCATTGAGGCATAAGATGTTTGCCCTAGTCCATACCAGCATAGATATAGATGACCGTAAGAAGCCTGACGAGCACTTATCTTAAGAAATGAAAGACATTGGAAGGTAGACCATCCATAAAAGGTTTAAGGAAGTTTTCAAGGATATAAAGAAGAGAACCTAGCATAGTCTAAAGATCAAGGCAAGTCAGCGCGAGGCTTGCAAAACTAGTAGAAGTCCACAAGATATACCAAACGCATTAGAACCTATAGATCAGCCCAAGTCGGTAGAAA
This sequence comes from Zanthoxylum bungeanum, assembly GCA_019454045.1. Taxonomy (NCBI): domain Eukaryota; kingdom Viridiplantae; phylum Streptophyta; class Magnoliopsida; order Sapindales; family Rutaceae; genus Zanthoxylum; species Zanthoxylum bungeanum. The sequence continues at coordinate 382,495 of SKCR01026382.1, read as the reverse complement.
TCCATGGAAGTATACAAGAATAGACACGTGAGGTTGGAGATATTTAGGAGTGATAAGAGTACCAGTATGGAAAGTAGAATTGAGTGTTACAGCTGTGATTTATAGCAAGAGTAGAGAGCAGAGATCTAGGAAGTAGCCAGAAGAACTAACCACCATTAGCCTCAGTAGCATGGCGTAGAGCAAAGAAATAGGATATGAAAGCAGTAAGCAGGAAACATGAAGTGATAAGAGAATTCAGTACGTATAGTAGCATATATAGTGTAGCTTGGAGATAGTAATGTAAGTAAAGACCTTGGAGTGATTGATAAAAAGTAAGGAACCATAAGGCATGGATTAAGATAATTCAGTTTTCAGCAGTATGAATATAAATTTTTCCTTTCAATAGCCTCCGACTATGGTAAGTATTTAGACACCTAACCAGACACGTGAGCATGTACTCATTCCCAACTTAGAACCCAGTAAGAGGAAGAACAATAAAGAAGAGTACTTGACAGGATAGATGGATTATAAGGCGCCTAGATGGTTGAACCAATAAGTACAACAAAACATAGATAAAAATCCCGGATGGTAAAAATCCTATATAAGATAGAATAGTTGAAGTTATAATAAATCAAGTCAAATCTAGAAGCCATCGTTGAATTAATGAATCCTTAAAGAAGTAAATATTTTAGAAGTACAAAGAGATCAGAGAGAACGACTCTCAGGAATATAACGAATAAATTATAAAAAGTCTCGTGGTATTGAGAAGGAGAGACTAAGTAAAAAGTAGCACCCGAACCAAGAAATTTAGTAGAGATGTCTTAAGCAATCAAAGTTGATGGAGTTTCCAGGGAAATAAAGATATAAGGAGTTCAAGAAACTAAGATGAGTAGGAAAGTCAAGTAATAGAGTAAAACTTAGTAAGAAAGAATAACAGAAGGAGTACGGTAGGAGTTTGAGAGAGTATGAACCTTACAGAGGTTCACAGTAAGAGGTGGTATCATCGATAATTAGAAAACAAATTAGAAGTCAAGTTGAAACATGAAATTTAGATGGTTCATAGTAGTAGTACCCTAGTGGGGGAGCCAACACCAGACATGTAAACAATATAGTCATAAGCTTATAGATGAGCAACATAAGCAACTACAACACGAGTAGCCAGTGAGAACACCACCACCGGAAGACTCCAGGACAAATCCCCACCCTCCCAACCCTCGTTAAACAACAACAATGAAGATGGACTTCAATGTTCGCATCAAGATATCCTCATAAACAAGACAATGTATAGTGAAAAAAGCTAAAGCATAAAACCCTTAGATATAATAAAATAACAGAATAAAAGAGGAAGTAGTTCTAAGTGAGAAATCTCGAAGAGAAGTTATCTAGATGAATCGGTGAAGAGAGAAAGTACTAGTTAAGTAGTGACAGGGATGTAAAAGAATAACGTTAAACATGACTAGGGACATGTGAATGGTGACATCCTTCAGACAATAGAAGTTTCAAGTACAGAACATGACATGAGAGTAGACGAAATGGTCAGCAAGCAAAAGGGTTGGAAATGAAACGATCAAGGTGCAACGACAGTAAAAGAAAATACTAAGTAAATGTTGGTAGAAGTGTATAACAATATAGAACCAAGAAAATAAGTTTACTACAATATGGTAAACCATAAAGAGAAAGTATCCTAGCATATAACCAGGTTCGGAAATCAAATTGGTGTGGAACTCCGTAATCAGATTTATAGTAACAAGGGAAGCAAAGAGCAAAAGAGTGTGAACTTTAGCTAGGACCAAATCGCCAATATCGATGTTAATAGCAGGGAATGCGGTTTAGACACCAAGTTGCATGCATTTAAGCCTAAATCTTTAGCCAATTGAGGAGAACCACTAGGAAACTACCTAGAAAAACATTTTAAGTACCAGCGTCATCAGTAGACAACATCAGCAAAAACATATTAGTTTTTGGTTATGTGATAGTCATTGTAAAAGCATGTGTTATTATGTATATAGTTACTGATGTTGAGTTTGCATGATAAGTTGTTAAGCTTGGGCCACAGTCCCATACATAAGATATATAATTAGAGAAAAAAGTATTAATAATAATTTATGGTGTGAGAATCAGAGGCTTAGGGGAATAGTATGGCCTATTCCCTTCCGGTAACATCTCCCAGATTGGGAATGTTACACGAGTGTACCATGGCCATGGATTTGATAAATCATAATCTGATGAAGTGGACACCTAATTCCTGTACGCAGGACTGACGGATCCTCTCTAGATACATCATCGGTTATTATAAGCACCAGTCTACACCCATTGAACATATGGAGCTCTAACCTAAAATGGTTAAAGACGTGACTGCCATCAAAGTGTGGAGGATAACTCATATATCCATCATGGTATCTCAAGTCAAAGGACCAGTATGCTACTCAACTCGAGAAGATTCTTATTGACGCAATCATACCACATATTAGGCATTTTCTATAAATCGTCCAGTGCTCATCCGCTATGAAAACCTACATGTCTATACAAGTCTCTATAGACTCGTGGATCACTGAGATAAACCATCGGAATCCAATAATTCGATATACATATCGATCTCCCGGGTTTACTTACGGACCAAGAACCTTGACTAGGAAATATTCAAGAATAACACTGTTATTGTTGGGTTCTCTAAGAACATGCCAATGATCTATTTAAGCATAAGAGATGTGAATACACAAAGTAAGATAGCGGAAAATATACTCACTTTGATCGGTTTCTTGGATGTAGGAAAGTTCAAAACTTTTGCTCCTTTGTATAGTGCTCCAAGCTTCTCTTTGTATGAATGGTGTAGCTCCAAGCCTTGAACTTTGATTCCAAGCTCAATGGGAAAGTTTCCCTAACACCTTTGTTTGCTCCTTGGAAGTGCTAGCTTGAAGAAAAAATTACAACAAATTTTCTTCTTGGAGAGGGAGGCTCACGACATTGAGGGTCTGTGAGAGAGAGAGTTTTATTTTTTTTGTGTTAAATGTAAAAGGTGAAATGATTTTCCAAAAATAAAAAACATATACCAAATCTCAAAGTTTGGTAAAAGTCATTCAACATTTTAAATAAAATAAGGAAGTGTAATATACAAGTCATCACCAACTAACAACTTCCATAAACTAAAAGTGATGAAGTTGACTTGTGATGTGACTTGATATGGGCCCCACTTTAATTCAAAATCCGAGTGGGCCCGCAAACACATTCCGGGCTCGAGTTCGTTAATTCCGAATTAACGAATTTTCCGTTGCGACTTAATTAAATAAAATTTAATTAAATAATAATGCCTTGCAAAATTATTACGTAAGTCGCTTATGAATTAATTCTAAATTAATTCATTTGCTCGAATTAAAATCCAATTTTAATTCCGCTTAGAAATATTATTTAATTTAATATATCGAATATATTATTTTATCGATTAATTCCAAATTAATCATTCTCTCTCTTCTATTCGAATTTTATCCCAGATAAATTCTTGCCGTAATTAATCCCAGATTAATTTTCTCTCTCTCTTCTAATTAATCCCAGATTAATTATGTTCGAGTCAAACGTCATCAGTGAATCTTCGGGAAGCGACCCATGAGATCCCTGGATATGTTGGTAGTAAATCCGGTCGTCAGACTATTCGAATACGTGCGTACCTCGTACCATGTTCTTAGCGATTTATAAGACATGGTTGGCTTCTAGCAAAACATCGTGCCTTCCCAATTCTCCAGAAATATTCTTTAAGGAATAAATAATCTTTGTCAGGAGTAGTATACGTAGTATTGCGTATTACGATCCAATATCGGATGTCACATGCAAGGCCTGAGGCTAGAATAGTGTCTGCCCCGTACGAAGCATATATCGGATCACAAACAACTAGTCTATTTAATCGGATAATCATGACCTTGTCATATTATCCCGATAGTTGCAACATAATAGAGTACTAGTTCTGTATCCCTGCGTGATCATCATCTCCATATGACTGAAGTGATACTTCCATCTTGACATCACGTCCAATGCACTATGATTCTCAATAAACCCATAAGAGGCGTACACAGAACCTGTTAAAGCCCCAAACGAACAAAACCAAAGCGTATTGATTGTCGCAAGTATTAGCGATGCAAGTCTCAGGTTAAGACCAAATACACCTACCCTGAATCGGATTCACATAGACACATAGTCATACTACCAATGGGATTTCGAGGGGTCTATCCAGAGCGAAGCTGTTTCCGTACCATCGGCAAACACAACCTCCTATCACACTTGCATAAGTATCCAGTACTTAAATATATGAGAATTATGCTGTTATGCTTCCATAACACGCACAAGTGCAATATTTAATGATTAAACCTTTGTGGATTGATACTGTATCATATCTTATTAATCCGGAACTAATCATAAGGAATTTTATCATTTATATGTATTCAAGTAATCTAATTACAAAATGATAAAATAGAAATTTCTTTTGTCACATAGTTAATTTGTACAAAAACCACAATGTCTTTTACAATTAGTGACGATATGGGTCATAATTGTCCAACGATCTCCCACTTGGCCTATAGCCAGTCACTCACGGATCTAACACCTGAACTATGTACATGTCGCTCAAACTTTTGCTCAGGAATAGCTTTCGTCAGCGGATCTGCAATGTTGTCATCTGATACGACCTTCTCGATCTTCACATTGCCATGATGTATGATCTCACGAATCAGATGGAAACGTCGAAGAACATGCTTGGATCGTTGATGAGACCGCGGTTTCTTAGCCTGCGCTATAGCCCCATTATTGTCACAATATAATGGAATGGGTTCAGCTGCTATCGGAACTACTCCTAATCCAATTAGGAATTTACGGATCCAAGCTGCCTCTTTTGCTGCTTCAGCTGAAGTAATATATTCCGCTTCTGTTGTTGAATCGGCAACAGTCTCTTGCTTGGAAGATTTCCAGCTTACTGCTCCGTTGTTCAAATAAAATATCTACCCAGATTGCGACTTACAGTTGTCTTTATCGGTTTGGAAACTTGCATCGGTAAACCTAGTTACCTCAAGTTCTCCATCTCCATAGATTAAGAACGCATCCCTAGTTCGTCTAAGATACTAAAGGATGTTCTTAACCGCAACCCAGTGACCATCACCTGGATCGGCCTGATAGCGACTACACATGCTCAAAGCATATGAGACATCAGGTCGCGTACATATCATGGCATACATGATCGATCCGACTGCTGAAGCGAACAGGATCTGACTTATGTCGTCTCTCTCATCTTGAGTTTTAGGACACATGTCCTTAGATTTAGTGATGCCATGTGACACTGGCAACAGTCCCCTCTTAGACTGTTCCATGTTGAATCTCTTCAACACTTTGTCAATGTACGTGCTCTGGGAGAGTCCAAATAGCTTTCTAGATCTATCACGTTAGATAGAATAAAGGCTGCTTCTCCCAGATCTTTCATTGAGAATTTTAATGAAAGCCAAACTTTCACCGATTGTAGCATGGGAATATCATTGCCAATAAGCAATACATCATCAACGTAAAGGACAATGAATGTCAGTGCACTCCCACTAACCTTCTTATATACACAAGGATCATCCTCGTTTTGAACGAAATCATATTCTTTTATGATCTCATGAAAACGTTGGTTCCAAGAACGCGATGCTTGCTTCAATCCATAAATGGAGATTTAACTTGCAAACCTTGTCTGCATGTTTTGGTATGACAAAACCGTCAGGCTGTTGCATATAAACATCCTCCAAAAGGTTTCCGTTAAGGAAAGCGGTTTTGACGTCCATCTACCATATTTCATAATCGAAATATGCTGCAATAGCAAGCATTATCCGAATGGATTTAATCATGGCAACAGATGAAAAAGTTTCGTCGTAACCGACACCATGTCGTTGACGATACCCTTTCACAACAAGCCTAGCTTTGTACGTTTATATGTTGCCATCCATGTCGGTCTTCTTCTTGAAGACCCATTTGCAACCTATAGGCTTTACGCCTTCTGGTGCATCAACTAGTGTCCAAACTTGGTTGGTGTACATGGAATCCATTTCGGATTTCATGGCATCTTGCTATAAACCGGAGTCGATACCTTGTATCGCTTCCTCATACGTAGTCGGTTCGTCTTCCTCAATAAGATTAATATCTACATGAGGTGAGATCAGAAACCCATACCTCTCAGGTTATTTTCTGACTCTCTCCGACCTACGCGGTTCTTGTGTATTCGAAGATTGTGGTACAGTCTCATCCCTGATGAACTGTTCGTGTTCCGTTAAAGAATCGGTGCCAGAAATAGTATCACTCTGATTTTCATCGAGTTCTACTTTCCTCCCACTAACCACTGCATTTAGGAATTCATTCTCAAGGAAAACCGCATGTAGAGCAACAAATACTTTGTTCTCTTGTGGGTTGTAGAAGTAATATCCTTTGGTTTCCCAAGGATAACCTACACATAGACACTTATCCGATTTGGGTTCAAGTTTGGTACCATCCAAATGTTTAAAGTATGCCCAACAACCCCAAATCTTCAGGAATGAGAAACCCGGTTTCTTTCATGTCCATATTTCATATGGAGTCTGTTGAATAGACTTTGACGGAACCTTATTCAAAATAAGTATTGCAATGTTCAACGTATATCCCCAGAAGGAAATATGTAGCTCTGTGCGACTCATCATCGACCTTACCATGTCTAACAAAGTTCGGTTTCTCCGTTCGGACACACCGTTTAATTGAGGTGTTCCGGGAGGAGTCCACTGTGAAAGAATACCATACTCTTTCAAGTAATCGAGAAACTCATTGCTCAAGTATTCTCCACAACGGTCCGACCGTAATGTTTTAATACTTTTACCGGTCTGTTTTTCTACTTCGTGTCGAAACTCTTTGAATTTCTCAAAAGTTTCGGACTTGTGTCTCATAAGATACACATAACCATAACGCGATGCATCATCCGTAAATGTTACGAAGTATTCATATCCACCTCTAGCCTGGCTAGACATGGGCCCACATACGTCAATATGAACGAGGGCTAACAGTTCGGTGGCACGTGCACCTTTACCGCTAAAAGGTGTTTTAGGCATTTTGCCTAATAAACAAGATTCACAGACATCATATAAATTTGGATCAAATCCGTCCAAGTACCCACTCTTCGAAAGTGTGGATTTTCGAGTCTTGTTAATGTGTCCTAGATGACAATGCCACATATAAGTTTCATCTTTGTTACTTAATTTAAGCATTTTGTTTGTTACATTATATGTTTGAGATTGATTTATATTCAAAATATAAAGACCATTATTAACATCAGCACTGCATATCTCAATATCATTTTTATACATAAAACACTCAGTGTTTCTAAATACAAAAGTATACCCACATTGGGCTAAACAAGATACATAAATAATATTCATAGTCAAACTAGGTACATAATAACAGTCTGATAGATTTAGTACATGCCCCAAGGGCAGTTCCAAAATATAAGTCCCTACAGCCAAAACAGCGACTCTGGTCCCGTTTCTAACTCGTAGATCAATCTCCCCTGAGGCTAGTCTCCTGCTAATTTGCAAATCCTGCACATCAGTACATATATGAGTACCACAAAGAGAATCAAAAATCCAATTTTTAAAACTAGAAGTAGACATGTTTATTTCTATAACAAACATACCTAAAGCCGGTGCCTTGCCCGCTTTGATTTCCTTCATGTGCGGCTTGTACTCACGGCAGTCACGCTTCCAGTGACCCCATTTGCCACACTATAGGTAGACATCTTGGGATTTGTCCTTAGCCTTCCTAGAAGACTTTGATGATTTGGCTTTGCCCTTCTTCTTCTCTTCTTCTTCTTCTTTACACCTCCAGTAGCTTTTGGCCAAGCCTTGGCAGACTGAGATGTTGAAGCGAAGTGCGCCTCGCGCTTTTTACCCTTCAATAGCTCTTTTTCTGTTTCACACAGCATTGCCATCAACTCTCCAATAGTATGGTCTTGGTTCATCATATTGTAGTTCATGATGAACCCGCTCCAACTGTCAGGAAGAGACTGCAAGATCAAATCTATAGAAGTCTCAACCTCAAAGGTTATGCCTAGCTGACCCAGCTGTTCAATGTTAGCAATCATCTGCGACACATGGTGCTCGATAGAACTCATTTCCGAGTGTACCATGGTCATGGATTCGATAAATCACAATCTCATGAAGTGGACACCTAGATCCTGTACGCAGGACTGACAGATCCTCTATGGATACATCACCAGATATCATGAGCATCAGTCCACTGTGAAAGAATACCATACTCTTTCAAGTAATCGAGAAACTCATTGGTCAAGTATTCTCCACCACGGTCCGACCGTAATGTTTTAATACTTTTACCGGTCTGTTTTTCTACTTCGTGTCGAAACTCTTTGAATTTCTCAAAAGTTTCGGACTTGTGTCTCATAAGATACACATAACCATAACGCAATGCATCATCCATAAAGGTTACGAAGTATTCATATCCACCTCTAGCCTGGCTAGACATGGGCCCACATACGTCAATATGAACGAGGGCTAACAGTTCGGTGGCACGTGCACCTTTACCGCTAAAAGGTGTTTTAGGTATTTTGCCTAATAAACAAGATTCACAGACATCATATAAATTTGGATCAAATCCGTCCAAGTACCCACTCTTCGAAAGTGTGGATTTTCGAGTCTTGTTAATGTGTCCTAGATGACAATGCCACATATAAGTTTCATCTTTGTTACTTAATTTAAGCATTTTGTTTGTTACATTATATGTCTGAGATTGATTTATATTCAAAATATAAAGACCATTATTAACATCAGCACTGCATATCTCAATATCATTTTTATACATAAAACACTCAGTGTTTCTAAATACAAAAGTATACCCACATTGGGCTAAACAAGATACATAAATAATATTCATAGTCAAACTAGGTACATAATAACAGTCTGATAGATTTAGTACATGCCCTAAGGGCAGTTCCAAAATATAAGTCCCTACAGCCAAAACAGCGACTCTGGTCCCGTTTCTAACTCGTAGATCAATCTCCCATGAGGCTAGTCTCCTGCTAATTTGCAAATCCTGCACATCAGTACATATATGAGTACCACAAAGAGAATCAAAAATCCAATTTTTAAAACTAGAAGTAGACATGTTTATTTCTATAACAAACATACCTAAAGTCGGTGCCTTGCCCGCTTTGATTTCCTTCATGTGCGCCTTGTACTCACGGCAGTCACGCTTCCAGTGACCCCATTTGCCACACTATAGGTAGACATCTTGGGATTTGTCCTTAGCCTTCCCAGAAGACTTTGATGATTTGGCTTTGCCCTTCTTCTTCTTCTTCTTCTTCTTTACACCTCCAGTAGCTTTTGGCCAAGCCTTGGCAGACTGAGATGTTGAAGCGAAGTGCGCCTCGCGCTTTTTACCCTTCAATAGCTCTTTTTCTGTTTCACACAGCATTGCCATCAACTCTCCAATAGTATGGTCTTGGTTCATCATATTGTAGTTCATGATGAACCCGCTCCAACTGTCAGGAAGAGACTGCAAGATCAAATCTATAGAAGTCTCAACCTCAAATGTTATGCTGTTCAATGTTAGCAATCATCTGCGACATATGGTGCTCGATAGAACTCATTTCTGAGTGTACCATGGTCATGGATTTGATAAATCACAATCTCATGAAGTGGACACCTAGATCCTGTACGCATGACTGACAGATCCTCTATGGATACATCACCAGATATCATGAGCATCACTCCACAACCAACGAATAGGCGGAGGTCTAACCTAAAAAGGTCAAAGATGTGACTTCCATCAAAGTGTGGAGGATAACTCATATATCCACCGTGATATCTCAAGTCAAAGGACCAATATGCTACTCAACTCGAGAATATTCCTATTGACGTAAGCGTACCATCTATTAGGAATCTTCCGTGATTCGTTCAGTGCTCATCTGCTATAAACACCTACATATCTATACGAGTCTCTCTAGAATTGTGGCTCACTGAGATAAACCACCAGAATCTAATATTACGATATACAACATGTACCGATCTCCCGGGTTTACTTACAGACCAAGAATGTAAACCTTGACCAGGAACAGTTTAAGAATGATACTGTTATAATATTTCTCAATGTCAATGTCAACATAGCATACATAACCATCACAATACTTAAGAGAACCTTGACTAACTATAAACTTACATACGTACTCTTGTAACGAAAGTAATTTTTTATATCAACAAATACATCAATTGTCACAGCCAGAAGTGACATATAATCATACATGCTCTTATGATGTTCATAATCTGAAATCTGTCAATTTTCTGATATCATCAAGATGGAAAATGTGAAACAATCTATTTCAAAAAAATCATCTCGAAAACACATTTGAAAAACTCTTTTACCGTAAACAAAATCAATTTAAAAAGTCATCATCGTAAATCTATATCAAGCATCCATCATAACTCAACTAGAAGAAATATAATGAGTGCCCAATGCCTAAATCGCGTGCACAGATCGAACAATAAACAAAATGATCCTCTGTTGACATAGGGTAACATGTCGGTCCTGTTGGAAAGTTATGACCCATAGCGTCACTATTTGTACAGATCATGGTGTTGTTGTACAAATTAACTATGTGACAAAGGAAATTGCTCTTTTATCATTTGTGATTAGATCACCAAGATGTATAAATGATGAAAGGTCCATATGATTAGTTCCTGGATTGAGATGATATGAGACAGTATCAATCCATAAAGGTTCAATCATTAAATATCCCTAGTCGTAGTATTATTGAGATTGGACATCGATAATACGAAATAGGCTAGTATTACACTTGTGCGCATTGTGAGGGCATAACAATATAGTTCTCATATATTTGGGTATAGGATACTCATGCAAGTGTAGTAGGAGGTTGTGTTTTACCGATGGTACGGAAAACAGCTTCGCTCTGGATAGACCCCTCGAAATTCAATTGGTAGTATTACTATGTGTCTATGGAAGTCCGAATCATGGTAGGTGTATTTGGTCTTAACCTGAGACTTGCACCGCTAATACTTGCGACAATCAATGTACTTTGGTTTTGGTCGTCCAGGGCTTTAACAGGTTCTGTGTACGCCTCTTCTGGGTATATTGAGAATCGTAGTGTATTGGGTGTGATGTCAAGATGGAAGTATCACTCCAGTAATAGTGGAGATGATGATCACGTAGGATACATAACTCGTTCTCTTATATGCTGCAGCTATCAGGATATTATGACTAGCTCATGTTTATTCGATTATAGAGACTAGTTACCAGAGATCCGATATGTGCTTCGTACGGGGCAGACACATTTCCAGCCCCAAGCCTTGCACGTGACATCTGATACTGGATCGAAACACGCAATACTACGTATACTACGCCTGATATAGATCACATATTCCTGTAAGGATATTTCTGGAGAATTGGGTAGGCATGGCGCATTGCTAGAAGCCAACCTTGTCTTGTAAATCGGTAAAAACGTAGTACTAGGAACTTACGTGTTCAGATAGTCCGACGACCGGATTTACTGCAAACATATCCGAGGATCTCATGGGTCGCTTCCCGAAGATTCACCGATGACGTATGACTCGCACTTTATTAATCTGGGATTAAATAAATCAGAGAGAAAATTAATCTGGGATTAATTGCGGAGATATTTTATCTGGGATAAAATATCATTAAAGAGAGAGAACGATTAATTTGGAATTAATTGATAAAATAATATATTCGATATATTATACGAAATTGGATTTCGACGCGGAATTGAAATTAGATTTTAATTCGAGCGTACGAGTTAATTTAGAATTAATTCGTTAGCGACATGAATAGTGATTTTGCTAGGCATAATTATTTAATTACGTCGCAACGGCAAATTCGTTAATTTGGAATTAGCGAACCCGAGCCTGAGAGTGTTTGCGGGCGCACTCGCATTGCGAATTAAAGTGCAGCCCACAAGTCACATCAAGCGTCAAATCACTAGTCAATCGATTGATGTGATGTCTAGTCACTTTGAGTGATGTGACAACTTGTCACTTGTGATTGATGGTGGTAGTTGTTGAGCTTTAATGCTTTTGCCTTTTTTGACTTTTTGAAATTCAAAAATTTGGTATATGTTTAATTGATTTTGGAAATCAATTAACTAATACACAAAAAACCAACTTCTTCTCTCTCATTTTTTCTCTCCTCTCTCACATGCCCAAAGGGCACTTTCCATCTTCTAAAAATCTGCCGAAGCCGAGAGTTTGGAGAAGGGAAATATGAAGTTTTGCGGAAAAATTTCCGGAGTGCTAGCACGCTTTAGGAGTCTTGCGAATGTGATAGGGAACCACACCTGTGAGCTTGGAATCACAACACAAAAGCTTGGAGCTTGGAGGACCAAGATGGCCGAAACATGGAGGACATAAACTGTGCACTGCCGTGAGCACTCTGGGGGAAAGCTTGAAGTTTCGTTCTTCGTCGCATCGCCTCAACCGATTGATGTAAGTATTCCACAACTTCTTCATGTATTTATATGTATGTTTCATTGCTTTATTCGATCCTCGGGACTTAGAGAAACCCAACAATGGTATCAGTGCCATTTTGAGCATGAAACTAATTAGGGTTAAAATTTGGGCAAAATTGATTTGAGCATGTTTGAGTGAAATTAATTGTTTGAGTCTGCTTAAATTATGATAACATGGTGTTATGCATTGTCAATTTGATAAAAATCGAATTGGATAATTTTTCCCCAAAATCATAGGCTTGGCCGAATGGTTGTCTTGCCCTAAAGTCATGGTATTTTTTGTTTTTTGATCATTGGATGATTTGGAAAACATTGGGTAATGTTGATTGTGGATTTAATTGGATTGAAACCGAATCGGACAAATAAAACCCCAAAATGCCGAGACTACATAGCATGGAAAATGATGTGATTTTGATTAAAATGTGTTGGACATGTTTTGATGTTAATGAGCATAATTAATTGTACAAATTTGTGTTTTGAAAATGTTAATTTGGGTAATTAATTATGGCATACACTTTAGGTTAATTAAGTTATGAAATTTGGAATTTGGTAATTTAATTAATTGGGCCTATTTTGGAAATTGGGCTTGAAAAGTTGTAATTGGGCTTAATGGTCTTGGTTGTACCAAGTTAGGTTTAGGCTAAATTGGTTGGATCCAATTGGGCCCAAAACCATATCCATAAAGTCCAATTATGACTTAAATGGACCTTTAATATTAATTGGGCCTAATGGGGCCTAAATTGGTTTCTTGGCTTATAAGGGTGATTCCTTAAATGGGCTTTGGTATTTGGGTTTGACCCATATTGACCAAAAGTCCATGCCTTAGAAATTAATTAAAGCCCATTGGACTTTAATTAAATTGACATTGGATGTTAATCAGCTTTGAGACCCGTAACGGTTAGATTTAGAATCTAAATCGTAAAGGTACTTTAAAAAGTGTAACATTTAATTTGGAATTAAATAAATGAATTAATATTAAATGCAAATTAAATTGGATTTAATGTTTTAGTTTAATTTAATTCAAGAATTCGTACTTTGAGTACTTATTCACAAAACGAGTTTGACTCGCGCAAAATCAAATCGTAGTTTGAACATTGGATGGTCATTAATATTCAGATTAATTAATTGGATTAGATTGATTGATAACATGCTTGTGTGAATACATGGTTGCGATGTATGAATAATGTATATCAGATGGATATTAGATGGGTGGGGCAATTTTGGAAATTGTTGTAATACATTTAGAATTTATTAAATTAGACCTGCGTGTCCAGCCTATTACCTCCTTACTCTTTGTATTTCTCTTCTCACATATTCCCCTCAATGTAAATGAGGTTTCTTTAGAAGTGTTATGTAACGGGTAGAAGTAATACTTGTGCTAGCGGGAGAGAATAAATGGAGAGATTTGTTCTAGGAACAATGTGTTAAGTATTCATCTGCATATCATTATTATTTTATTTACGTGTCTTATTATGTGTTTAAAATGCATGTTTAAGGGTGTATGATGATGAGACCTTAACAAAGATAATTAATTGGTTGCCAATTGCATGCGAAAAACCCTCAACATCATATTAAGCATTTTTCCTTCCATTGAGTGATTCTTACGCAAGATCCAAGACTGGCATTAGTTTGTTGGCCAAAGTCAAGACCTTTGTCCATCGCGGATGTGTTTGAATCATGAAGGCTTTGTTCCATACTGGTGTCTTGTCCAAGTTGTGATTTGTTGGCCAAAATCAAGATCACTTCTTGTCCATCGACATTGATTACGAACCATTCCAAGGTCAATGGGTTCCGCTTAACTGAGATCACTAAGTTTGTTGTGCCAAAGCCAAGGCTTAGTTGATTCAGAGGAAAAAGGTTAGGCAATATATTGGATATATTGGCATATATAAGATATATGTTTCAGACTTGGATGTCCACCTACTGGATCTAGGAATTAGATGGGATCCAATTGATCTTAGAGATCTACCTAGTTAATTATCATACAATTTGTTGGCCAAAGTCAAGATTGTGTGTTATTTAACGGGATCCTAGCCCACTAGGAAACAAGGTTTCCCGAGTACTCCACAGAGGGTTAGAGGCTCGCCGAAAAATAGTGGGAGGCAAGTATTAAATTTGCAATATTCGTTTAGTTACTTGCCATACGCGCTCATTCAAATTGTTCGTCAAATAAATTAATACATTAGTTGGAGTAATATTTAATGTTGTTTTATAAAACAGTTGGACTGTATTCAAACTATTTCAATTAATAGTTGATTTTATAATTGGATTATAGTAATCAATATAATTGAATTTAACCAATTAAATTATAGTTGATTATATAGTTAGACTATAGTAATCATTATAATGAATAGTACCTAAAATCGTTGATTGGATAGTTAGACTATAGCAATCAAGATAATTGAAAGATTAGTGTTTAAAACATAATCCTGGGCGAAAATGTATTTAAACGACTTTAATTTTCAAATTGAGAATAAATTCTCAGGATAGTCCTGAAGACCGAGAAGTTACTTTATTTGATATAGTGACGTCTCGAGCCTAAGCCCGAAGTTAAGCAAATAGTAGAGCATGATCTTTGGAAGATTCATGTGATGATAACTTTAATGCTTAACCCATTATGCTTGCCGAAAAAGACTCCTTAATTTCTTAATCAGAACTAAGGATTGGATCCTTATAGTATGATAATGAAATTGAAGGATCTTCATAGATATGTTTTAGATCTTTGAAGTACTAAATTATAATAGTAAACTCTTGGAGAGTTAATGGCTATACTCAAGGAGACAAAGCCAAAAGTTTGCAATAAGGCAAGAAGCGCAAGGCGCACCTTACTTCGACATTCTAGAAGGCCAAGGCTTGGCCAAAGGCTTCTGGGGTACCGAAAAAGGGCAAAAGCAAAATCATTATAATCTTCTGGGAAGACAAAGGAAATATCCCAAAATGTCTGCCTAAATTGTGGCAAACAGGATCACGGAAGCGTGACTGCCGTTTGGACAAAGCAGACATGAAGGAATTGAAGAACGGGCAAGGCTCTGACTTCAAATATGTTTGTCATAAATATGTTCACTACTAATATTAAAATTGGATTTTAGATACTTAGTGTGATACATAAATATGTACCGGTGTGCGAAATCTGCTGAAAAGCAGGATACTGACTTCAGTTGAGATTAATCTGCGAATTGGAGACGGGATGAAAGTCACTGTTTTAACCGTAGATACCTAAGTTTAGGAACTACCCTTCGGGCGTGTACTTAAATTAGGAAACTGTTACAATATAACTAGTTTGACTAGAAACATTATCTCTGTATCAGGGTTTAACCCGTTGCGGGTATACCTTTATATTCTAGAACACTAAAGTGTTTTATTTTATAAAGATGATATTAAGATAAACACATTAGATGTGAATAACATAATTTATATTTTGAATATAAATAAATCTCAAACATATAACATGACAAACAAATAGCTCAAACTGATTTGATCAGTTAAAACTTAAAAGTGGCATTGTTGTCTGGGACACAATTAAACAAGACTCGTATATCCACACTTTCGAAGAGTGGGTACTAGGACAAATTTGATTCCATTCAAATAATGTCTACGAATCTAGTTTATTGGGCAAAGTGCCTAAAACACTATTTACTTGGTAAAAGTGTAAGTGCCACCGATCTGTTAGCCCTGATTCATAGTGAGTTAGGTGGGACCATGTCTAGCTAGGCTAGAGGTGGATATGAATATATCGTGACCTTTACGGATGTGGCATCGCGTTATGGTTATATGTTTCTTTTGAAACACAAATCGGAAACTTTTATAGTTTCGACACCAAATAGACAAACAAATCGGCTAAAGTGTACAACCATCACTGTTAGACCATGATGAAAATACTTAAGCAATAAGTTTCTCAATACTTGAAAGAATATAGTATTCTTTCAATAAAGACTCCTCCCGGAACACGTCAATTTGACGATGTATCCGAACGGAGAAACTGAATTTTGTTGGACATGATAAGGTTAATCATGAGTCGCTCTGAGCTACCATTTCCTTCAACGGATACGCATAAACACTGCAGAACTTATTTAGAATAAGGTTCCATAAAAATTTGTTTGACAGACTTCATATTAGATATGAACAGGAAAGAAACTGGGTTTTCTCATTCCTGAAGATTTGGGAATGCTAGACATATGTTTGGATGATACCAAACTAAGACCCAAATCGGATAAGTGCCAAGTTGTGGTTATCCTAGGGAAACCAAAGTATAATACTTATACAACTCACTAGAGAACAATGTAATTGTTGCTCACCATACGGTTTTCCTAAGAGGAATACCTATATGCAGTGGTAAGTGGGAGGATAGTAAAACTCGATGAAAATCAGAGTAATACTATTCCAGGCACCGAATCCTAATGGAACACAAATAGTTCATCAAGGATGAAAATATACCAGTAATCTTCAAATACACAAGAACCACGTAAGTTGGAGAGAGTCAGAAAACAACTTGGGGTATGGGTTTCTGATCTCACCTCATAAATATGTCAATCTTATTGAGGAATACGAACTGACAACATATGAGGAAGTGATACAAGGTATCGACTCCCTATTATGGCAAAATGCCATAAAATCCGAAATGGATTTCATGTATACCAACCAAATTTGGAAACTAGTTGTTGTACCAAAAGGCATTGTGCCTATAGGTACTATATAAGTCTTCAAGGAAGACGTACATGGAAGGAAACATACAACGTACTAAGCTAGGCTTGTAGCGAAAAGGTATCATTATCAACATTGTGTCGATTACGACGAAACCTTTTAACTATTGCCACGGTAAATCCATTTGGATAATGCTTGCTAAAGATGCATGTTTCATTTATGAAATATGGTAGCTGAACAGGAAAATCACTTTCCTTAAACAGAAACCTTTTGGAGGATGTTTACAACATCCTGACGATTTTGTCGTACCATAACTAGCAAACAAGGTTTGCAGGTTATTCGATCCATGTATGGATTGAAGCAAGCATTTGGTTCTTGGAATTATCATTTTGATGTAATGGTGTATGATTTAATTCAAAACGAAAATGATTCTTATGTATAGTAGGAGGTTAGTGTGAGCGCACTGACAATGAATGTCCTATAAATAATGATAATAAGTCATTTCTTGGAAATGATATTCCCATATAAAATACAATCATGAAAGCTTGGCTTTCGAGAAAATTCTCCGTAGAATTCTTGGGAGAAACAACCTTTATTCTTGGAATAAAGATCTACTGGGATAGATTTAAAGTTGTTGGTAATCTCCGAGAAATCGTACATTGAAATAAATGTACGTGACATGGTGTCTCATACGCTTTGAGCATATGGAGTCACAATCAGGCCAATCCAAGTGATAGTCAATGGATTGATGATAAGAACATCCTTTAGCATCTTAGAGGAACTAAGAATGCTGTCTTAAACTATGGAGAATGAGAACTTGAAGTGACTAGGTTCACTGTTGCAAGTTTCCTAACCGATAACGACAATAAGTCGTAACAACGGTACTATAAAGTTTGAATAACGGAACAATGAGCTTGAAATCTTCCAAGCAAGATACTGTTACCAAATAAACAACAAAAGCGGGTTATTACTGCAGCTGAGGCAGCAATAGAAGCCTTCTGGATTCATAATAATCTAATTAGATTAGATATAGTTCTGTTAGCAGCTGAGCTAGGCTACAGCATAGGCTAAAGAATTAATAGTCTCATCAACGATCCAGATATATACTTTGATATTCATCTGATTCGTTCGGATCATACATCGTGGCGATGTGATGATCGTATAAATCGCATCAGATGATAATCATGAAAATCCGCTGACGAAAGTATTTTCTTAGTAATTTGAGCGAACCGTACATAGTTCGGGTGTAGGACACTCGAGTGACTGGCTATAGGCCAAGTGGGAGATTGTTGGACAGTTATGACCCATAGCGTCACTATTTGTACAGATCATGGTGTTGTTGTGGAAATTAACTATGTGACAAAGGAAATTGCTCTTTTATCATTTGTGATTAGATCACCAAGATGTATAAATGATGAAAGGTCCATATGATTAGTTCCTGGATTGAGATGATATGAGACAGTATCAATCCATAAAGGTTTAATCATTAGATATCCCTAGTCGTAGTATTATCGAGATTGGACATCGATAATGCGGAATAGACTAGTATTACACTTGTGCGCGTTGTGAGGGCATAACGACATAGTTATCATATATTTGGGTATAGGATACTCATGCAAGTGTAGTAGGAGGTTGTGTTTTACCGATGGTACGGAAAACAGCTTCGCTCTGGATAGACCCCTCAGAATTCCATTGGTAGTATTACTATGTGTCTATGGAAGTCCGAATCAGGGTAGGTGTATTTGGTCTTAACCTGAGAGTTGCACCGCTAATACTTGCGAAAATCAATGTACTTTGGTTTTGGTCGTCCAGGGCTTTAATAGGTTCTGTGTACGCCTCTTCTGGGTATATTGAGAATCATAGTGTATTGGGTGTGATGTCGAGATGGAAGTATCACTCCGGTAATAGTGGAGATGATGATCACGTAGGATACGTAACTCGTTCTCTTATATGTTGCAGCTATCGGGATATTATGACTAGGTCATGTTTATCCGATTATAGAGACTAGTTACCAGAGATCCGATATGTGCTTCGTACGTGACAGACACATTTCCATCCCCAGGCCTTGCACGTGACATCTGATACTGGATCAAAATACGCAATACTACGTATACTACGCCTGATATAGATCACATATTCCTGTAAGGATATTTCTGGAGAATTGGGTAGGCATGGCGCTTTGCTAGAAGCCAACATTGTCTTGTAAATCGGTAAAAACGTAGTACGAGGTACTTACATGTTCGGATAGTCCGACGATCGGATTTACTGCCAACATATCCGGGGATCTCATTGGTCGCTTCCCGAAGATTCATCGATGACGTATGACTCGCACTTTATTAATCTGGGATTAATTAAATCAGAGAAAAAATTAATCTGGGATTAATTGCGGAGATATTTTATCTGGGATAAAATATCATTAAAGAGAGAGAACGATTAATTTGGAATTAATTGATAAAATAATATATTCGATATATTATACGAAATTGGATTTCGACGCGGAATTGAAATTAGATTTTAATTCGAGCGTACGAGTTAATTTAGAATTAATTCGTTAGCGACATGAATAGTGATTTTGCTAGGCATAATTATTTAATTACGTCGCAACGGCAAATTCGTTAATTTGGAATTAGCGAACCCGAGCCCGAGAGTGTTTGTGGGCGCACTCGCATTACGAATTAAAGTGCAGCCCATAAGTCACATCAAGCGTCAAATCACTAGTCAATCGATTGATGTGATGTCTAGTCACTTTGAGTGATGTAACAACTTGTCACTTGTGATTGATGGTGGTAGTTGGAGAGCTTTAATGCTTTTGCCTTTTTTGACTTTTTGAAATTCAAAAATTTGGTATATGTTTAATTGATTTTGGAAATCAATTAACTAATACACAAAAAACCAACTTCTTCTCTCTCATTTTTTCTCTCCTCTCTCACGCCCAATGGGCACTTTCCTTCTTCTAAAAATCTGCCAAAGCCGAGAGTTTGGAGAAGGGAAATAGGAAGTTTTGCGGCAAAATTTCCGGAGTTCTAGCACGCTTTAGGAGTTTTACGAAGGTGATAGGGAACCGTACCCGTGAGCTTGGAATCACAACACAAAAGCTTGGAGCTTAGAGGACCAAGATGGCCGAAACATGGAGGACAGAAACTGTGCACTGCAGTGAGCACTCTAGGAGAAATCTTGAAGTTTTGTTCTTCGTCGCATCGCCTCAACCGATCAATGTAAGTATTCCGCAACTTGTTCGTGTATTCACATGTATGTTTCATTGCTTTATTCGATCCTCTGGACTTAGAGAAACCCAACAGGTCCACTGCAATTAGACAAACCCATATACAAGCGCCACGAATTAAACATACCATATCAAATTATAAAACCGTAAAAACCATATACAAGCGCTATGACAGAAACATATCATACTGTATAATATCATAAACAATATCAAAATGTATCAAAATCAAAATATAATTCTTTTGAAATCATTCTTTCCCCCAATTTATAAATATGTGTAAATCAAAAATAAATATTTGATAAAAACTTTTCAAAATACATATCGAGAGTCCACTGTTTGAGTCACACACACTGTCCGAACAGTGTACGAACCATGTCGACAAAGTAGCGGGCCAGCCATTTTCCGATGGTCTGGACCCCATAACAAGCGCTCTGGCCAAGCCAGAACGAAACATATACAAGCGCCACTGAGGGTTGATTTTCACAAATCAGAGGTCACTGTTACGTCCGAAACGGTCGAAAATGGTGGATTTGACTCTTCTTTGGTCTAAATCTAACTCAGTAGTCAATTTATAAATTTCTAAAACCTCTGGGGCTAAAATATAAATTTCAGAGACTTCATGGGCTTAACAAAATTTACCATGTATGCTGACATGTCTGACATGTGTCAGATGACGTGGCTACTGACTGGATCAGAATTGTTAAATTGGTAACTGACTGTACCAAATAAGCTGATGTAGTAGATGACTTGTCAATTGACTGGACCGAAAATGCTGATGTGGCAGTTGACTGTACTGGAAATACTAACGTGTCTACGGACTGTACCGGATCTGATGACATGGCGCTTACATGTCTGCTGACTCTGCCGGATATGCTGACGTGTCGCTGATGTGGTTGATGACTATATCGGAAGTGCTGGCGTGGTTGGTGACTATGCCGGAACTACTGACGTGTCATTGGCGTGGCTGACACGTGTGTCGTCTTCAACCTCTAGAGCGCGTGGTGCGAGTGAAGGCTCATACAGAAGGCGGTGTCTGGCACGTGAGGTGCCATCCGTTCTCCGTTTGATCACCGAAAAATACCAATGTTCTCATCTAGACATGAACAAGATGATGTTATGCTCAAAATTGATTTTTGAGATTTTTTCGGAAACTCGGATTTTCTGAACTGAGTTCCATTCTTCACCTCCAGGATCCCGAACATTTAACCAAAGCTACTGATACCACTTGTTGTGGTTCTCTGATCACTGAAGAGTGTTTTGTGATGAAAATAAATACTCTCTAGTACTACTAGAATAGAATTTACAAGTATTACAAAACTTGTACAAAAGACCTCACAAACTAAGTACACTCTCTCTAAGCTCTCTTGCTTGAAGCTTCTTGATGAGGATGCTTGAACTCTCAAATGAGAGCTCAAGTTATATGTAATGACTTGCCTTCTAGCTCAACACAATTAGTGGAGTGGTTCCATAATTGTCCACTAATTGAGTGGTTACACCAAAACCATTAATTGATTAATGGTGATTGTAACAAACTAATCATACATGTTGGATTCATATCAAGTCCCAAGATTTGCATACTAATCTTCTCCAACAAGAACATTTCTTCAAACAAATGATGAACTCGTAAGAAGCAAAGATTTGACAAAAGATATGTTGAATTAAAGAGAATTAGAAACAAAAAACAATAAACTTAGCAAAATTAGTGAAGTGATCAATCAAGAACAGAGCATCACGCTATTTCTTTATTAAAGAAAATAAACTCGGAATAAAAGGGCATATTATAATATTTTATACAACCCTAGATCACAATCTAAGCTAAGTCAACTCTAGTCAACACCTTTAGTTAAGGTGACGTGTTTCTAACTTAAGTAAACTCTAGTCAACACCATTAGTTACTCCACGC
Source organism: Zanthoxylum bungeanum (assembly GCA_019454045.1). Taxonomy (NCBI): domain Eukaryota; kingdom Viridiplantae; phylum Streptophyta; class Magnoliopsida; order Sapindales; family Rutaceae; genus Zanthoxylum; species Zanthoxylum bungeanum. The sequence goes on along the minus strand of SKCR01026382.1, from coordinate 360,229 downwards.
CAGCAAGTCCCTTAACCAACTTTCACGATAAAATTCAACTTGCTTGGTTAATTGTGAACTGGTCCTTAGGCTTATGAGATTTGATCAACGATACTCATGTGAGTGTTTCACTTATTTTACTTTTTGTTGAATCACTAATCAATAGTTTTACTTGTATTTTTTGAAATGGATGATCGGTTTATATGTCTATATTTACCACTCCATGTATCTTGCATTTTGTGAGTTTAATTCGAGCTTTATGAGTATTTTGATGTGTATTCCATGTGATTTATAAGTCGAGAGGTAATATCCCCAATTTTTTCGGAATAATTTTGAAAATCCTAGGATCGAAGTTAAGGTCTCGGGACGAGATGATATATGAGAACAAGAGTGTAAGTATTGAAATATATATCAAAATGTTTTAAGATGGAAATTCATTACATTGGGAATCATAAAATTGTAAGTAACTGATTACTCGATTTAAGTATAATATTTTATATGGAGAAAGTTTGTTATTTCGGTTATAAATATAGCAAACGAATTTTGATTGGGCTAATTTTTGACCCGTTTGAAATATTTTTCAAAGACGAATAACTTTCGTGTTAAACACTTTTCGAATCATTATTCAAAAATATAATTTTCAAAGGAGTAGACTTTCAAGGACCTATTTGCAATTTTACAGGAACTATAATGTTATTTTCAAAAACATTCCCGTAAATACCCCATATTTTCCATAAATCACACAAATGGAAAAAGTCTCAAACTCTTCCAACATGCACCCCCACACACGTTAAAGAAGGAAGAGGCTCATCGGCGGCTAGCTGGCCGGCAAGTCAGTAGTAGAGGGTGCACCAGCTCACCCACCACCTAGAGGTGGCCGGCGACGGCCCTGGATCATCGGAAAATGGCGAGGAAGAGAGAGAGAAATACACGCACTCCTTCGTTCGATCCCAGCTCTTCACTTCGATCCATATATCAAGCCATCTTCCCAATCGAAGCTCTTAGAAAGTATTACAAGGTTGTAGAGTCGATTTTACCGAACGACTGTCAGTTTTGTGCAAATAGAGAAAGAAACAAATGGTGAATAGTGAACCCACTCGTATGATTGCTTCGATTTGAATTCCGTCGATTCTTACGCATTCATGAGAGCATTAGGAGTCCACCGGTATTCTTGAAATTTTGGTAAGGCCTCACTGTAAAAAAATTTTATTTTCAAGTTAACTTTATTATGTTTGGATGCTCCTAAAAGATTCGTAAAGTATTGTATTGATATATATATATATATATATATTGCATTAAATTAGATAGAACGTATTGAATTTGTGCTATTGATAGAATCCGAATGAAATCAAAATGAAATAGATCGATCTGGTAGGATTTGTGAGTTTTTGATCAAATTTGATTTTGTGTCTGTCGATGTTTGGATAGTTGTAATGATGGAAATGAGTTAGTTATAATGATATGATTATGTTTAGATGAATGCGGGTAAGTTCAGAGGGTTCAAGATCCTTATTTAGCGTTTTCAGAAACTTTTTAAAAATATTTTCCGAAAACACGTGATTTGTGGATTAGAGCTAACATAATGTTTTAGAAAATTATAATATGATGCATTATAAGTATTTGAGTGGTTTTAGGAGAAACAAGAAAGATCCGAAATATTTTGGAACTGTTGGTAACAGTTTCGGACTTTGTATAGGATTTTCAGGTTTTGGACGGGAAGTGAACATGATGTGTTAGATTTGTAAAGTTAAAGTTTTGAGAGTAATGAAATTGAAATTTTCGAAAACAGACTTGATTTGGGTGTTCTAGGAAGATCCAAAATTTTGTTATAGTTAAGCCGGGAATTCCGTAAAACTGCGATTCTAACAGCATTTCGTAATTATCTTGACAAATTTGACTAGGATTAGGAGTGTTCACGAGACCAGGTAAGTATTCGATGCGATGAATACCAGCACATTGACTGTTATTTTTTCTTATGAAAGATGTGTGTAAATATATGTATGTGTACATATGTGTGTGAGTATATATTTTTGCATCCAGTTACACAGATATAAATATCCTTATATTGATGTGTAATATGATGATATTGTATTTCAGTGTGCAAGTTATTTGTTATAGGTTTTGAATACATATATTTAGATATATTTGTATAAATATATCAAATCTGTTTTCGATGATTTCAGTTTCATTACTCTCAAACCTTTAACTTTACAAATCTAACACGTCAGGAATTCTGTAAAATAATGATTCTAACAGCATTTCATAATTATCTTGACAGATTTGACTAGGATTAGGAGTGTTCACGAGACCAGGTAAGTATTCAATGCAATGAATACCAACACATTGACTATTATTTTTTCTTATGAAAGATGTGTGTAAATATATGTATGTGTACATATGTGTGTGAGTACATATATTTGCATCCAGTTACACAGATATAAATATTCTTAGATTGATTTTTAATATGATGATATTGTATTTCGGTGTGCAAGTTATTTGTTATAGGTTGTGAATACATGTATTTGGATATATTTGTATAAATATATCGATAAGACTGTCTCTTGAGTAAGAATGTATGATGTTGTTTGATCGTTTTGTAATTTATGAATTATTTGTCATTGGTTGATGGATTGGAAATGTGTTATGTGATATGTTTGTGTAGATACTATATTTTTACGCATAGCCCGATGATGAATCTCTTAATGGGGACACCCTCTGAAAAGCTTTGAAAATTACAAGAATGAATGTCAAAAAGGGAAAGAACTCCAGGAAATACAAACAAACATTGGTTGAATATCACCTTTGTCCGCCTACTTTCTCTCTGACCATAATAGATGGTCGAATTTGCCTTGAAAAACCTAAATCCGTCTGAATGTGGGCCAATTGTCAGCGAGTATCCTGATTGCCAATCCCTGAAATCACGAATCTGATTGATGTCCAACCAGACATGTAATTTAAAATACATATTCGGCCGAATATAAAATTCAAAATTCATGTCTAGTATGACATGTATTGAGCTGTCAGCGTATAAGAAGATCTTCAATTACTGAAGTAACGAGCATGATTATTTCCGGCCGGACTTGTATCTCAAAATGTACATCCGGTCGGATATGAGTCGAGTTGTAAATGACGCTGCAGATTGACAATCACTAAAGAATGAGAGATTCTGTCTCACCCTTCCATTTTATTATCTGCCGTTTCACTATAAAAATGGGGCTTCCCCTTCACATTTCATATTTAGATATCATCTAAAAACACCTTATATGCTAAAAAACTAAAATTTTAAAGAGAGAAAACAATAGTGAGAAAACCCTAAAATCTTTAGAGTTCTTTCATTTTCAGCAAGCATTTAAGCAGAATTTCAGCTTTCAGAAATGTTCTTCGAGCCTACGATATCTAGAGGTATGACCTGAGCACACCATCTTTACATTTTTAGAGTTTTTGTACGTCCGGCCAGACAAACACACATATTCGATCGTATGTAACAATATCCGACCTTATTTATTTTATTGTTGTTCTTCTGTTTTATGCCCGCTTTTATCATTTTATGCATGTTTAATCATTTTATGCACATTTTATCATTATTTATTCATTTACGCTCTTTATGTTTGTTATCCTGTTTTCATCCTATTTTATTTATTTATTTATTGCCATGCTCTTATTATTGCATATTCACGATTATTATCATTATCTTGCCATTAATATTGTTATAGTTAGTATGCATGATTATTTTTTTTTTAGTTTCTAGTTTAAGCATGTTATGATTTGCCGTTATTGTATCTATTATTTGTGGCATGCTTCTGCGATTCCTAATCCGCACACTATCTCTGGCTAGATATTGATAAAAATATCCAGACATCAAGTACCCAAAAAAGTTGTGTCATTCGAAGCTAGGCCGGAAGGATATGCGTTCTGACCCTTTTGATTCACATTATTGCTTTAATAATTTTTAGACAATTGTAACTTATAGATATTTACTTTCCTTATTACTTTTACTATTCATGTTTGCGCTATTGTGTGTTATAAAAACTATTTTGAATGCTCTTACATTATAAGAAATGAGATACATCTTTTAAGGATAAATATTATATTGGTATCAGTAAGGGACCATTCCGAACCCAAACGGATTTAATGTCGGACCTTGCGAGGGCGTAGTGTGGCCTTAAATAGTTCTCAGTTTTTCATATTGGGTGGCAACTCCATTATTATCCTGTTAGTCCCCCGTGGGGCTTTCCGTACTCTCAATAGGTTACGAGCCTAATAGTGCCGTGGTCACCGATGTCATAGGCATAGTGGTAAACCTCACTTCGCTCCTACAGATGGAAACTCCACTAGGGATAGATTATTAGCCCCGAAAAAATACCTTATAGTATTTATGGCGAGATTGAGGAGAACAATGTCTTCATCTTTTGCATACCTTTTTTAACCTAATGGTATTGCATCTTGAGAAATCACTCACTCAAGGTGGTGGATTGGTTTGTGAATGATCGGTGCGTAATCAAACGCGTATAACGTAAGCTCACGTATCGTTCAAGTAGTATAAAAAGTATCGATCCCCTGAGGACTTAATACCTAAGCTATTAATTTATGAAGCCAAATTTTTACAAGTATCTAATGGATTGATTGGATGGTGACTTTAAATTTAAAACTAGTAAATAAAATTGCGCGAAAGTATATTAAAGAAAATTCAATATTAAGAAACTATCAAGGGTTGTGAATCATTCCAATATCTTTTTAAAGATGAAGTGGTTATTTTACGTTTGTGTAATATATTAGTTTACTAACCTGGAACACGAAATTCTGCAAAAGCCTCTGTCGATGGTCAGATGCAAATACCCAGTGTAACACAATTAATCATATGTCTATGTCAACCAAGTTACATGAATTCATTAAGATTAAGTTCCAATTATGTCTACCCCCGCCCGACATGTATATGTCTATCCTGTAAGGAAATCTATTAAAGGGTTATTTATCCTCAAGGAAGATCGTGAGCTACTAAGTCTAAGGCTGAAACCTAAAATTCCTTTGTCAAGTTTATTTTAAGTTTACCAGATCAATCTTATTAATGGCTAGTTAACAAGAAGCATTAAACTTAAGACTTAATAAGTAAACCTTTATATTATCCAAACTATAAAATAACCCCTTATAAACCGGTGATATTGGAATTCATCATAACCCCAGATAACAGACTTAATTACGACACATATCTAAGGCTAATAAAAGCTTAAATATAATAAAAGGCATAAAGTAAATGTTGAAATTAAATAAAGTAAATGCTGGAAAGTAAATACTGGAAAGTAAATGCCGAAATAAAAAATTTAAATGTACAATAAAATAAAATGCTGGGGTTAAATGATCTAATTTTATCACTACTATTTTAAATATCTCCCTTAATATAATATATTAACTTTGCGTGATATTATCAACCAACCATATAGGCGGTATCCTGATTAAGTCAAATTAATAATTAATTACCAACCGACCAATCAGGCGGTATCCTCATTAAGTCAGGTTAAAACCAATTTCAATAATTACTAACCGACCAATCAGGCGGTATCCTCATTAAGTCAGGTTTTAACTAGTTTATATATTATAATTAAGGGAGATTAATCTAAATATTAGTAATAAAAGCTTTACCTTTTACCCCAGCAGGGGGGAGTTACCTCCTCATTACTGAAAATTAAAAACTGAAAAGTAAAGTACTATTGCGTAAAAGTAAATTGTAGAAAGTAAAGACGGAAAAGTAAAGAAAAGAAAATGCAAATGCGAAAATTAATTACTGAAAGTTGTAAATAAACAAACAAGATAATATCTTCTTAGTATTCTTAAGGAATTACATAGAAGAAAGTATGAAATGAAATCTGAAATTCGGTCTCTATTTATAGACAAATTTTTTCTCCACGCGTCGCGACGCGCAAGCTTTAGGTCTCTATTTATAGACACATTTTTTAGCAATGGAATATTTTTTTGATTTTTCCAATTTTTTTTTTATTTATATACAATATCATCCATCCATGTAACAAGCTTTGGGTCAGTGACTCCCAAACCAGTTGGCTTTATGGCACTAGGTGTTAGGACACTCTTACAAACTTAATTACTCGGATTTCAGATATATATATGTTTTTTTGTAACATCTTCGATCCATGTAGTGGGCTTTGGGTCAATGACTCCCAAACCAGTTGGCTTTATGGCACTAGGTGTTAAAACACCCCTACGAACTTAATAACTTGGATCTCAGACGTTTTTTTTATACCATCATTTTTTTTAGATGCTTCCTCCAATTAAACTATAGCACTGGATATTACAAACTTTTCAATTATAGCTCATGTCCGTATGTTACCATGCAAGTTGATAATACTTGTCAACTGAGCATATTAAGATCCATTTTACTTAGTTTTATGGAGAATTCACAAATTAAGTAATTCAAAAGAAAATAAACAAAAATTAACTTGTTCCGAAATAGGTTGAGATACGTCTCAGGAGTGAAAATTTCTTACACAGATATCTCACACCAATTTCACCTGATTAATCAAGTTAAAAACACAAAACAAAAAATATATATTTTTTTTAATTTTTGTAAAATTTTTTAATTTTTTATGAATTTTTTTTTTTGAATTTTGACTAAAAAACACAATAAAAACAACATACTAGTCAACTATTCCCCTCCCCCAAATCTAAATGAGACATTGTCCCCAATGTCTTAAAAAGTAGAAGAAGAGGTTAGAAACAGTACATGGTTAGCTGAAATTCTACATCTAAAATGAAAATTAAAGGTTAAGATCCAGATTTATCTGACGCTTCTTACCACGATCATTATCAGACCAATTTATCTTGGAAAGGATAGGGTCAATTTGTGGTTCAAAGGCTAAGATTTGGTCAATTAAATCTTGAGCAGTTCTGGCAGTAAAGAGGAGATCTTTTACAGGTTTTGACACGAATCCAATTCTATGGGCATCATCAAGAAATACACAAAGAAAATCATAAAATCCATCAGCATTAAACAGTCCAAGCGGTTTCTGTTGTATGTTCAAGTTCGCCCAAGACAGCACTGTAAAAATTTCCTCCATCGTGCCCAAGCCACCTGGCAAAGCAATAAAAGCATCAGCACGATTAATCATTTCTACCAGTCATTTAGACATACCTGACATGATCAGTTCCTCTCCGTTTGATGGTCCTATAAGATTCGCCTCTACCAAGGGTTTTGGGATGATTCCCAAGACTTGACTGCCTCCTTCCTGTACAGCCTTTGAAATGATCCCCATTAGTCCAAGATTACCACCACCTTATACTAAGTGCATATTCCTCTCAGCTATGACTCTACATAATTCATGTGCTGCTCTAACGTATTCTGGCTTAGAACCAACACTAGTTCCGCAAAATACACAGATGTTTACAACCCATCTTCTTGAAGTAGCTTTCATTTTTTTATTGTATTTATTTCTCAAATCTGGATGCCTTCAAGAGTGCAATGATGAGTTGAATTTATAACACTTGAAAAATGGTGAGTAATAATAGTACTAGTTCCTATGAAATGACAATTATTAGCTAAAAAGCAAAATAGATCATGAAAAGTCAAAACGTCTGGATCCTGTCGGAGAAAATAAAAGAAAATGACAAAACAAATCACAATTTTTAGATATATACAAAGAGAAAATAATATTTACAGGAAGTAACGGCTTGAATGACGTCTATGCGTCAGTGACAAGCTTCCCATCCAATTTTCTTATAAATTGGCAAACAAGGTCTTTTAATGTCAGATTCTTGAGACTGAATTGTTATCTTTCTTTTCGAAATTGTGTATATAACATGTGAATTGCATGGTGCACATATCCATTGGAATGCATCTCAAGAGTCTTAGATATGTCATCCAAAGACTCCTTACTCAAGTCATCCCTAATGAATTTAATTTTGTCTTCACGGTTATCAGACACCATTCCTAAAGAACGACAATGAGTATTACATGTTATGCGAGCACATTTATAGCAAACACTCATTCTTTTAGCTCTTCTCTTTTTAGCATATGTGCTTCTTCCTAAACCAGACAGATATGACACAAAAAAGTCAGAAGACTCACCTGCCAATCGGACCTGTGCTTCAATAATCCAACGAATGTCATTAGGAATAACTTTGATCATCAGTAGTTTCATCCGTTCCAACTGAGCTTTGTAGACTTTCATAAGAGAGTTTTGAGGGAGAGAAGGAAATTGCTTGTGAAGATTTACGAGAACGTCTTCAATCATGAAATGACTTTACCTGCAAAAAATAAAACACACCAAATCACAATATACATAAATTGCATGGGTTTCCTCCCTGCTAGCGCTAAGTTTAAAGTCGTCAGCTAGACATACTGCCCGAATGTTAAGCTGGATATGAAAGTGTGACACTTTCTTTTTGTCGCTCAAATGATTCTCCCCAGTAGTGTTTGACACGCTGACTGTTAACTTTGAATGTTTTGTTGGTGTTGGGATCAAGTAACTCAACAGCTCCATATGGTAAAACCTGAGTAATCACAAATGGACCTGACCACCTTGATTTCAGCTTTCCAAGGAAAAGTTTTAACCTCGAATTGTATAACAACACCTACTGCCCTGGTTCTAGTTGTCTGCGCACTATTTTTCAATCATGCCATTTCTTGGTCTTTTCTTTGTATAATCTGGCATCCTCATAAGCTTGTAGGCAAAATTCCTCCAATTCATTTAGTTGGTGGAGTCAATTTTCTACTCTCCCTCCAGTCCCACCAAAATACGTCATCCAAGATTCTTTTGATCTCCCTGTTTGAAACTTCTACCTGTCCATTTGAAAGTGGATGGTAGGAAGTGGCAACTTTATGAGTAACTCCATATTTGGATAAGAGTGCATCAAAGTATTTGTTGCAGAAATGTGTGCCATCATCACTGATAATCGCCCGAGGTGTTCCGAAGTGAGTGAAAATATTCTTTTTAAGGAATTTAATCACCACTTTTGAGTCATTTGATGGTAGTGCAATTGCTTCAACCCATTTGGAGACGTAGTCTACTGCAACTAGTATGTACATGTTTCCAAATGATGGAAAAAAAGGTCCCATAAAATCAATACCCCATACATCAAATATCTCCACTTTCAGAATGTTTTGCAGAGGTCCTTCATTTCTCCTTGAAATATTTCCCGTTCTCTGGCACATATCACATTGAAGAGCAAATAGATAAGCATCTTTAAAAAGAGTGGGCCAGAACAAACCTGATTGAAGGACTTTGGCTGTAGTTTTATTCCCGCTGAAGTGTCCACCGTATGTTGATGAATGACAATGCTGCAAGACATTATTGACCTCCTCATGTGGAACACAACGTCTCAGTAATTGATCAGCATAGCATTTGAACAGGTACGGCTCATCCCAACATAGTGTTTGACTTCTTTGAAGAACTTCTTTTGTTACTAAGTTGTCCATTCCAACGGCCATTTTCCCGATACTATGTAGTTGACATAGTCAGCATACCAAGGGACATCATGATGTTTCATGGTAAACAACTGTTCATCTGGAAAATTTTCTTTGATTGTAAGTTCTTTGCCAGTTATTTCTCTATTCTCAAGCCTCGATAAATGATCTGCCACTTGGTTCTCTGTCCCTTTCCTATCTCGGATATCCACATCAAATTCTTGCAATAGAAGTATCCAACAGATCAATCTAGGTTTGGCATCTTTCTTCGCGATCAGGTATTTGATTGCTGAATGATCTGTGTAGACCACCACTTTGGGACCCAACAGATAAGAGCGGAATTTATTATAAGCGAACACATCTGCAAGCAAATTCTTTTCAGTGGTTGTGTAGTTGAGTTGAGCTTCATTCAGAGTTCTGTTGGAGTAATAAATGGTATGGAAAATCTTTGCTTTGCATTATCCAAAAACTACACTACAGTAAAATCACAAGCATCGCACATCACCTCAAATGGAAGAGTCCAGTCTGGTGCTACAATGATGGGGGCAAAGACCAGCATTTGTTTTAGGATCTCAAAAGCTTCGTGGCATTCTTTGGTGAAGTTGAAAGGCACATCTTTCTCCAGAAGATTGCACAGAGGTTTAGCATTCTTTGAGAAGTCTTTGATAAATCTCCTGTAGAAACCTGCATGTCCGAGAAAACTCTGAATACTTTTGACAGATGTTGGTGGAGGTAATTTTTCAATTATCTCATTCTTTGCTTTGTCTACCTCGATTCCCTTTTGTGAGATCCGATGTCTCAGCACAATGCCTTCTTGCACCATAAAGTGGTATTTATCCCAGTTGAGTACCAGGTTGGTATCTTCAAATCTTTATAAAACATGTTCCAGATTTTACAAGCAGTGGTCGAACGAGTTTCCAAACACAGAGAAATCATCCATGAAAACCTACATACTTTGTTCCAGCATGTCTGAGAAGATGGCCATCATGCAACGTTGAAATATGGCAGAAGCATTACATAGTCCAAATGGCATCCTATAGAAAGCAAAAGTACCATACAGACATGTAAAAATGGTTTTCTCATGATATTCTAGGGCGATGGCTATCTGATTGTACCCCGAGTAACCGTCCAGAAAATAATAGAACTCATGTCCCGCCAGTCTGTCCATCATCTGGTCAATGAATGGCAGTGGAAAATGATCTTTCCTTGTTACTTTGTTCAGCTTCCGGTAGTCCATGCATACTCTCCATCTAGTCACTGTTCTTGTTGGAATTAGCTCGTTCTTTTCATTTGTGACTATAGTAATTCCTCATTTCTTTGGCACACATTGTATAAGACTCACCCAAGTGCTGTCAGAGATGGGGTAGATGATGCGTGCATCCAAAAATTTGATGATTTCTTTCTTCACGACCTTCTTCATGATTGGTTTTAGTCTCCGTTGATGCTCCACTATGGGTTTGTACTTGTCATTCATTAGAATCTTGTGCATGCAAAATGATGGACTAATGCCTCGAATGTCTGCTATAGTCCAACAAAAGGCTTTCTTGTGTTCTCGTAACACTCTCCGTAACTTTTCTTCCTGCTCCAATGTTAGCGAATAAGAAATAATCACAGGTAATTTAAAAGATTTTCCCAAGAATGCATACCTGAGATGGCTCGGAAGTAGCTTTAGCTCCAGCTGCGGTGGTTCTTCAATCGAAGGCTTGTGAAGGACACAGAGTTCGGCGATGCTGTCTCGGGCTCGCGGTCCGGTTGGGAGTACGGAGTAGCCCGCGGGGGACTAAACCGGAGAACTAAAAATGGAGTCGCCACCCAGTGTGAACCGGGAAAATGATTTAAGGCCGCACTAACCCCTCGCAAGGGAAGACCTCAAACCGTTGGGTTTGGAATGGTCCCTTACTTATGCCACTTGTAATGAAATGATTTGTGCAATAATTTAACCAAATCTACAAAACATATATGCTCAAGAGTAACTTAGATCTAGTTCGCATTCACCAAAGTAAATCCTATGTCTAAGTTTGCATGCTTTAAAAGTAAGTCATTATAACGGCAAGCATACGATATCACACAATGAGCATGTTGAATCATCAAACACAAAGAATAAATAACATCCCAAACATAAACATAAATTAAATTCCTATTGCAAAAGAAAAATAACTAAATCATGCATAAAGAAATATCATAATCATGCTTAAAAATAAATAACTTATTACACTAACTCATGCTTAAACGCAAGGTTGGATGAAACGAAACATGTGAATCTCTCAAGTGGTACATGGCATTGTATCCATAGTGCAAACCGCAATACCGTCCATTCGGATTCGGCTACGGGATTTACATCCGGGTTTCCATCCGATATACCATAAGAGAGAACACGTATTTCGTTACACGGCCGTCGGAAGGGTTGATGCTCCGCAACTCCTCCGGTTTACTGGTTCGTTGTATTCCTTCGTTGCCTCGCTGTTTTGTCTCAGTTTTTTTCACTGTTTTGGATCGGTTCAAGGGCTAAAATATGGGCTGTTTCGGTGGTAAAAACTGGGCAGTTTCGGGGTAGTTTGGATGTGCAGTGCATGGGGGTTTTATGCGGCTGAATTGGGCAGTTTTGGGGTGGATGTATGCGGCTGAAATGGGCAGTTTTGCAGGGGTTTTATGCGGTGCTGTTAGGAAGTTTTTGCGGGGGTTTTATGCGTGCAGTGAGGGGGGTGTTTCAGAAGGAATATGCGTGAAGGGTAGTCTATTTGGTCGATATGAGATTACTTTTGGTGAGTGAGTGGGTAGTGTTGTGGCGAGATAATGGGCTATTGAAGGGTGCTAGTGGGGTCGTGAGGTGTCTTTAGTTAGGGTTTTGTGAGTGGGGTTGTTGTTTTGTGTGCGTGAGGCTTTTTGTGGGCGAGAGACTGCTTGGATTGAGGGCTGTGTTGTGGAGGTGTTTTGGCGTGATGAAGGGGACGTGAATGAGGACTGTTTAGTGAAGGTTTGTGCGGCAGTGGGAGAGGGTTTTAGTCGTGAATGAACTAGGTTATTTTCTTTGTGTTTTCGTGAGAATGAGCTAGAGGTTTGATGTGTTGGTGAAGGCTTCTTTTTATAGGCAATGGGATGGGAGCTATCATTGTTTTAAAAGGGAAATGATTTGTGTAATTATTGGAGATATTTTTAATTAGTGTGTGATAAGGAAAAATCTTTTAATTAGGGAAGTGATTTGATTTAACTTGATTTCTTCTCTTTTAGTTAGGGATATGATTTGATTTAATTAGGAATGGGATCCATGGGATTTCTTTAATTTAGGAAGGGGATTTGGCTTGATTTATGGATGTGTTTAATGTGTGTTTTGGTTAATTTAGAAGGCTATGGACATGTACCTTAGGGTTTTGGGCGTGTGGGCTTGGTCCATTTGGTATGCTTGGTGTGTGGCTTAGTGGTGTGCGCGCTTGGTGTGTGTCTTGCAGGGTTTGGGCTAAGGATGTGTTTTGAAACAGAGGTCCAACAAGTAAACCCGAAGCTAATCCAGCGAATTAAATCCAACAGAAATGTCAATTCTTGACTCTTCCCTTCCGACGTCCGTTTCCCGCGGCCTCCACAATTAAAGAGGTAGTGTCTCTATGCGAGACTCATCATCGGTACTTATATGCAAAAATTCAGTGCCTACAGTCGCCCCCACTTTGATGGGACTTATGCAGTGTATGACAATGACAATCCTATCAAAGTTTATGCAATGCATTTTTAATTACCTGGCTCGTCAGCTGCCACTTGACTTCCCTGTTGCTTTGAGTTGAGTTGATTTTATTACGCCATATCCGGCGTGCTAAACCCCATACCCGAGGTGTCGAGATTGTGTCTCCATACCCGGAATGCCATACCCGACATGCTAAACCCCATACCTGAGGTGTCGCGGTTGTGTCTCAATACCCGCGTGCTAAACCCTATACCCGAGGTGTCACGATTCTGTCTCCATACCCGGAGTGCCATACCCGGCGTGCTAAACCCCATACCCGAGGTGTCGCGGTTGTGTCTCCACACCCGGAGTGCCATACCCGTCGTGCTAAACCCCATACCCGAGGTATCGCGGTTGTGTCTCCATACCCGGAGTGCCATACCCGACGTGCTAAACAACATACCTGAGGTTTCGCGGTTGTGTCTCCATACCCGGAGTGCCATACCCGGCCTGCTCTACCCCATACCCGAGGTGTCGCGGTTGTGTCTCTATACCCGGAGTGCCATACCCTGCGTGCTAAACCCCATACCCGAGGTGTCGCGGTTGTGTCTCCATACCCGGAGTTCCGTACCCGGCGTGCTAAACCTTATACCCGAGGCGTCGCAGTTGTGTCTCCATACCCGGAGTGCCATACCCGGCGTGCTAAACCCCATACCTGAGGTATCACGGTTGTGTCTCCATACCCAAAGTGCCATACCTGGCGTGCTAAACCCTATACCCGAGACGTCGCAGTTGTGTCTCCATACTCGGAGTTCAATTCCCGGCTTGCTAAACCCCATACCTGAGGCGTCGCGGTTGTGTCTCCATACCCAGAGTGCCATTCCCGGCGTGCTAAACCCCATACCCGAGGCATCACGGTTGTGTCTCCATACTCGGAGTGCCATACCCGGCGTGCTAAACCCCATACCCGAGGTGTCGCAGTTGTGTCTCCATACCCGGAGTGCCATACCCGACAATCTGATGATGTGTGGGCCTCAACCCTCGGACTCATCCCTAAAATTGATACTGATGTGGGCCTCGACCCTGGGACTCATCATAAAACTGATACTGATGATGCGGGCCTCAACCCTGGGACGCATCCCCAAAACTGATATTGATGATGCGGTCCTCAACCCTGGAACTCATCCCCAAAACTGCTGATGATGCGGGCCTCAACCCTGGAATTCATCCCCAAAACTGCTGACTCATCCCTAAAACTGCTGATGATATGGGCCTCATCCCTAGGACACATCCCTAAAACTGATACTGGTGATGCGGGCCTCAACCCTGGGACTCATCCCCAAAAGTGATACTGATGATGCATGCCCCAACCTTGGGACTCATCCCCAAAACTGATACTGATGTGGGCTTCGACCCCAAACTGATACTGATGTGGGCCTCGCCCCCAAACTGATACTGATGTGGGCCTCGCCCCCAATGTCGGCCTCGCCCCCAAAATTGATACTGATGTGGGCCTCGCCCCCAAACTGATGCCGATGAGGGGCCTCGCCCTCAAACTGATACTGATGTGGGTGTTGCATATCAACATACTGTATTTACCTCTCACGAGATAATCCTGATGGCTTAAACATTTTTTTCTGTCCTCAACGGATGCTTCGTGTTGAAACCAGAGAACCTTCAAAGTATTTAATACACCCAAATCCGATCGTCTGCATTAATGATCTGAACTAGACACCTACTGTGTGTGTGCCAAGGCTCTTTCGCAGTTTAATCCTTAAGTAAGCCAACTCAATGATTTTTTCTCGGAAAATTGGATCAATGGGTCTAACTAATCTAGATGTCTTGATCATACTCTGTGATTACTTCCTCGTACTCAACATGATATGGTCTTCTTCTTCTTTTCTTTCGTCTCTTTCTTTTCTTTCTTTTCATTTTGAACTTTTTTTTTCTTTTTTTTTTCTTTTCTTTATTTCGACACACCTACCCTTTAAGGTAGTATTTCTCCTCATGGTGGTCATAATACTCGCCTATGGGTAGCTTCACGCTTATCGGTTATAGGTGGTCCTTTTTTTCCTTTTCTTTTCAGAGACGTTTTTCTTCATTTCCAACCATATCACATATCGTAACATAACTAAACCAGGATGGACATCTAGGCAAACGGTCATTCACTGATCCGGCATCTCTTCAACTAGTCATCTCGCCGACTACTCATGCTTCTACTACTAAGATCCCGTAATCAAATGCTCGCGAGTCTAGCCGAGATCAACCACTCTGAATACCGGACGAGAGCGCATCTCGCACTTATCGTTTCTAAGGTTTCACCCTACAGCAAATAATATCATCACCAGACATATGCCTAACCATCAAGGACTTCTTTTTTTCTTTTCATTGGAATTCTTCCTTTCGACTGCTGATAGTGTGAGCCTTGACCTTGGGATTCATTCTCGAAAACTGCTGGTAACGCGGGCCTCGACCTTGGGGGTTCATTCCAAAAACTGATGATCATGTGTGGGCCTCAACCCTGGGGATCCATTCTTGAAAACTGTTGATATTATTTTTTTGTTCTCAGCTTGCTTGTATTTTGCCACTTTTCCTTCTTTTCTTCGAGACCTGCGAACACAAAAACAACAGAATAAAAAAAACGCTTGCATGTGATGTGTACGTATGCATGTGTGGGGGTACTCTCTGTTCCGGATGGGTTAGACCCTCATTGTGCTCCTTGGCGCCATGTGCCTACGCATGTCTCTGGTCGCCCCCTGGGTCTGCTTATAGTTTCCTCCTGCCGTTTCTTTTCTGGTGATTGTTCAGTTCTCTTTTGTTTGAAACCTGCAAACACAGAACAAACATGTTGACGGCTGATTTTGGTCTCAGGGTAATATAGGAATATTACTCCCGAGACAATCCTCCCTCAATGGTGAATTTGTTCGGTTAAGGGGAAACCAAAAGCAAATTTAGCAAAAGACAGATAAACACACCAATCAACAAAGAGTTTTAACGTGGTTCGGCGGATCAGATCTCACCTACGTCCACGGGCACAAAAACGGATGATGCTTTTATTACTCAGATATGTTTCTCTGCTATCTCTTTGTGTTTAAAAGTCTGATTGCAATGATCTTGATATTTATTCTCATGATCCATTGCACATACTCTACCCTCCTATTTATAACAATGAAGAAATCAGATTCCTTCTAGTATAAGGTTTCCTAGTTGATACAATTTTCTTTCCCCGTAAGGATTCCTAATCGAAACTACCTTTACTTTCTTTATCCTACTAGGACTCTGACTCATCAATTTCCCCCATGAAGGTAGGATAACTTATCATCTTATCCGATAAAATAGGATGCCTTATCTTCCTGAGCACGCCTCACCATGTGCTTGGTCTTTGTGAGGTCGGTCATGATGGTCATTTGAGCTAAGAATGCTGCTACCGATCTGATAATGCTCGGTCATCCAAACCAAAGTGGTCGGTCACCTATCATCATGTGTTCGATCTCTACCTGTTGGTTTTATAATACTCATGTGGGCGGGTCAGTATTAACGATTTTGACCGAGAAGGGAATTCCCCTTTTTACCCTTGCCGCACTCCTTAAATAACATCGTTCCTGAAAACACCATCAACAAAACACAAAAATTGCAAGTACATTACGTGTATACATGCATGCATGGGTGAATTTCCTATTTCGTTGGGTTAGGTCTTCTGCCAGGTCTTCCGGAGATCGCTTGGTCTTCTCTTTCTCAGGCAAAATATTGCTTCAAGCTGTCCACATTGATTGGCTCGGTGAACTCGTTCCCTTCTAAGTCTGACAGTCTCACTGGCTTATTCCCCATCACTTTCTTGACTATGTAGGGTCCTTCCCAGTTGGGTCTGAACTTTTCTCTCGGGTCTTTCATCGATGGCTTTGACTGCTTAAGCACCAGATCACCCTTTCTGATCTTGGTAGGATGTACCTTATTGTTGAACGCTCGAGCCAATCTCTTCTGGTAAATTTTCATGTGATGTAAGGACTTCATTCTCTTCTCATCCAGCAGTGCTAACTGTTCAAATCTCTGCGAGGCCCATTCCTGTTCAGGTAACTCTATTTCTGCTAATACCCGTATAGACTGTATCTCAACTTCCACGGGCAGTACTGCTTCCATTCCGTAGACCAAAGTGTAAGGCGTGGCTCTCGTTGCTGTTCTCACAGAAGTTCTGTATCCCCACAGGGCGTACGATAGCTTGTCAGCCCAATCTTTATAATTCTCCGTCATCTTGGCTAGTATCCTCTTTATTATCTTATAGGCTGCTTCGACTGCCCCATTTTCCTGTGGTCTGTAAGGTGATGACTTGTGATGTCCTATCTCATACTTCTATAGCATTTCCTTCGTTTCTCCCTGAAACTGGACTCCATTATCCGTTACCACATGATGCGGCATTCCATATCGACAAATGATGTTCTGGGCTATGAAATTTGCCATCTGCTTTGCTTTAGCATTTCGAAATGACTCGGCTTCCACCCATTTTGTAAAGTAGTCTACTGCCACTACTATGAAACGATGTCCATTCGATGTGTGCGGTCGAATTTCCCCGATCATGTCAATTCCTCATGCTGAGAAAGGACATGGCTCTGATATCCCATGCAACTCTGTGTGCGGCAAATGGTTCAAGTTATCGTGTGCTTGGCAATCGTGACAATGCTTTACCAGCTTCGCGTAGTAAGCTTCCATGGTCGACCAATAAAATCCTTGTCTCACTATCTTGCGGGAAAAGTTCAATCCATTCATGTGCGGTCCACATACTCCGGCGTGTATTTCTTCCATTACTTTCTGAGCCTCTTCTTTTCTCAGGCACTTCAGCTGGATGCCATTCGCTTGTCTATTGTACAGTTCTCCCTTCAAACTCACATACTGAGAAGCTAACTTCTGAATGGCTATCTTGTATTTTCTGCTCGCTTCTTCTGGGAATTCCCCCGTTCCAGATATCTCTGAATATCATAATACCAAGGTTTCCCATCGTCGACCTCTACTTCCAAGATCCTCTCTATCTCATGAACGGGTCTACTTGCCATCGTCAACACCAAAAGTCTAATTACCAATTTCTCCGGATTTTCCCAAGTTGCAGCTAGTGTGGCTAACGCGTCTGCCATTTGATTTTCTTCTCGCGGCAAGTGCTGAAATTTACAATCGGGGAGGGCTTGTGCTCGATTCCTGAGGTGGAACAAGTAGGGTTTCAACCGTTCTTCCTTTAATTTCCATTCTCTTTGCATCTGTCGGACTACCAACATCGAGTCTCCATAAACTTCGACGTTCTTAGCCTTCAAAGTTATCAACGCAATCAGTCCAAAGGCGCATGCTTCATACTCAACCATGTCATCATCAAAGACGGGGACATCATCATTCAACCCGCTCGGAGGGCCCTCACGCCTCTCATTCTCAAAGCCTCCCGCAGTGCGGGGTACATCCATATTAGTCATAGTAGTGGTCAAAGCTTGCAGTTGCTCGGTGACCTTAGTGAGATTAGCTTCTAGTTGATCCATACGAGATCCCTCGTTGACTGACTGGCTCATGTTGGATGACGGTCTTTTGACGAGTCTTCCTTCTTTCCTAACCCAACGGATATCTATGATGGCTTTTAGACACAAGGGTTAACATGATGCGTGTATGCATGAGGTGCATGAGATACGTACGATGTATGGAATATATAAGTCGGCCCATTGTTATTTTAAAGCATTCAATCATACTATTGCGAGGTGCAAACTTGTCCCAGTTGAAAAGGCCCAAGATTTTTACACTTTTACGATAACATGGCTAAACGACTTCAAATGATAAAAAGCCTAAACGTAAAATGGCCCACCGGCATTTTAGAAGCTTTTGGCCCGATTTCCATAAAGTACGGACCCGTCCCAGTTTAAATGGCCCAACAAGCCCATACCTCATGACAAAAGGTCCAACTGAACCCAAATGACGATGATCCTAAACACAAACATAAAGAGATAATTTCTATTGGTCATTCAACTACGGTTCACATATGGGCTTATGAGAGTGTAGAAAAAGGCTCTTGCCGGCGAAGGATTGCCCACAAGTACGACTCCCCACTCAAGGGTTTGAGCGACCAAGTGAGCACACATTTTTTATACCTTACGGTACGTGCCAACGAGTTATAATATGTGACTGACTGTCAAATAGATTTCCTATTGAAGATTCCCCAGAGGGAGGGTGGAATGAACTCTCTTAAATACCCAAGCCTCTTAGGCTCTTATCACCTTGGTGACAGGAATAAACAACAAGTCCTCCAAATTAGTCCATCACAGTAAGCTTCGAGTAAATGATTATCTAGGTGCCTTCATGTTGGAATTCTCTAAGGTTCCAATGATCAATTATCAAGCAAGAAACACATGTGAATACACGAAGAAATATGGCGGAAACATACTTACAACGATCGGCTGAGATGCGACGAAGAACACTTCAAGCTCTCCTCCATTGATGGTCTCGGAAGTGGGCTGCTCAACATGTGGACTGCATGGCAGTGAGCTGTGGTGCTCCTCCAAGAATCGGCCATGCATGTCTTTAAAGCTCCAAGCTCCAAGTGGTGATTCCATGCTCATGTGTTTGATTCCCTATCACCTATGTATTTCCTCTTTTGAGTGCTAGCTCTTTGTGATTTTTGCCACAAAAATCACCATCTCCATCTTCCTTATTCTCTCGGCAGAACCAGAAAAATTGAGAGGGAAAGTGGTCCAAGACCGTGTGAGAGAGAGAGCAAAATGGCTCCAAAACGTGAACCTAAAAAAGGAGAGAGAGAGAGTGAAAAAGTGTTATCATTTTAATTGATTTCCAAAATCAATAACATATACCAAACATTAAAATATTAATATATGTCAATCAAGCTTTCAAAAAAGCTTTCCAACCACTTCCATCAAGTCACATCATTCAATCAATCAAGTGACAAGTTGTCACATCACTCAAAGTGACTAATGATTTGACGCTTGATGTGACTAACGATTTGACGCTTGATGTGACTTGCGTGTCGCACTCGAATTCGAAATGCGAATGCGCTCACAAACACGCTCGGGCTCGAGCTCGCTAATTCCAAATTAATGAATTTTCCGTTGCGACGTAATTAAATAATTATGCCTAGCAAATTCACAATTCACGTCGCTAACGAATTAATTCTAAATTAACTCGTTCGCCTGAATTAAAATCTAATTTCAATTCCGCGTCGAAATCCAATTTCATATAATATATCCAATATATTATTTTATCGATTAATTCCAAATTAATTGTTCTCTCTCTTTCATTAATATTTTATCCCAGATAAAATATCTCCGTAATTAATCCCAGATTAATTTTCTCTCTCATCTAATTAATCCCAGATTAATAAAGTTCGAGTCATACATCATCAGTGAATCTTCGGGAAGCGACCCATGAGATCCCTAGATATGTTGGCAATAAATACGGTCGTCGGACTATCCGAACACGTAAGTACCTAGTACTACGTTTGTACTGATTTACAAGATAAGGTTGGCTTCTAGCAAAGCGCCATTCCTACCCAATTCTCTAGAAATATCCTTATATGAATATGTGATCTATATCAGGCGTAGTATATGTAGTATTGCGTATTTCGATCCAGTATCAGATGTCACGTGCTATGCCTGGGGCTGGAATTGTGTCTGCCCTGTACGAAGCACATATCGGATCTCTGGTAACTAGTCTCTATAATCGGATAAACATGACCTAGTCATAATATCCCGATAGCTCGAGCATATAAAAGAACGAGTTCTGTATCCTACATGACCATCATCTCCACTATGACTGGAGTGATACTTTCATCTTAACATCACACCCAACACACTACAATTCTCGATATATGCAGAAGAGGCGTACACAGAAACCGGTTAAAGCCCTGGACGACCAAAACCAAAGTATATTGATTGTCGCAAGTATTAGCGGTGCAAGTCTCAGGTTAAGACCAAATACACCTACCCTGATTTCGGACTTCCATAGACACAGAATCATACTACCAATGGAATTCTGAGGGGGTCTATCCAGAACGAAGCTGTTTCCCGTACCATCGGTAAAACACAACCTCCTATTACACTTGCATGAGTATCTTATACCCAAATATATGATAACTATGATGTTATGCCCTCATAACGCGCACAAGTGTAATACTAGTCTTTTACGTATTTATCGATGTCTTATCTCGATAGTACTCTGACTAGGGATATTTAATGATTTATCCTTTGTGGACTGATACTGTCTCATATCATTCTCAATCCAGGAACAAATCATAAGGACCTCCTATCATTTATACATCTTGGTGATCTAATCATAAATGATAAGAGAGCAATCTCCTTTGTCACATAGTTAATTTGTACAACAACACCATGATCCGTACAAATAGTGACGCTATGGGTCATAATTGTCCAACACTTCACAGCTTTTCCTTATAGAAAGGTAGTGAATGAAGGAAGACACTAAAACTTTACTTAGCTCTAATAGTGCCTTTGATTAAACCCCTTAAACCCACTGTAGACACGGTTAACTAAAGCACAAATCATAATCACTACAAGACATTATTTTGGGGCCGATTCTCTATCCCCAGTGGAGTCGCCAGACTGTAGACAACAGAAATCGGCGACACTGTCCCGGGCTCGCGGCCCGGTTGGGAGTACGGAGTAGCCCGCGAGGGACTAAACTGGAGAACTAAAAATGGAGTCGCCACCCGGTGTGAACCGGGAAAATGATTTAAGTCCGCACTCACCCCTCGCAAGGGAAGACTTCAAACCGTTGGGTTCAGAATGGTCCCTTACTTATGCCACTTGTAATAAAATGATTTATGCAATAATTTAACCGAATCTACGAAACATATATGCTCAAGAGTAACTTAGATCTAGTTCGCATTCACCAAAGTAAATCCTATGTCTAAGTTTGCATGCTTTAAAAGTAAGTCATTATAACGGCAAGCATACGATATCACACAATGAGCATGTTGAATCATCAAACACAAAGAATAAATAACATCCCAAACATAAACGTAAATTAAATTCCTATTGTAAAAGAAAAATAACTAAATCATGCGTAAAGAAATATCATAATCATGCTTAAAAATAAATAACTTATTAGACTAACTCATGCTTAAATGCAAGGTTGGATGAAACGAAACATGTTAATCTCTCAAGTGGTATGTGGCATTGAATCCCGAGTGCAAACCGTAATACCGTCCATTCAGATTTGGCTACGGGATTTACGTCCGGGTTTCCATGCGATATACCACAAGAGAGAACACATATTCCGTTCATCCGGAAATCACATCATGCACCAATCCACAATACTCATGCGAAATACAGTAATAAAATAAATAAAAAATAAAAGATAATAAATAAAAGGGGTGCCCTCAGGTCTAACCTCTTAAGTTGTCTCTCGGAAGCGTGTTACACGGCCGTCGGAAGGGTTGATTCCCCGCAACTCCTCCAGTTCATTGGTTCGTAGTATTCCTTCATTGCCTCGCTGTTTTGTCTCGGTTTTTTTCACTGTTTTGGACTGTTTTTGGATCGGTTCAGGTGCTAAAATATGGGCTGTTTCAGTTGTAAAAACTGGGCAGTTTCGGGGTAGTTTGGATGTGCAGTGCAGGGGGGTTTTATGCGGCTGAACTGTGCAGTTTTGGCGTGGATGTATGAGGTTGAACTGGGCAGTTTTGTAGGGGTTTTATACGGTGCAGTTAGGCAGTTTTTGCGGGGGTTTTATGTGTGCAGTGAGGGGGGTGTTTCAGGGGGAATATACGTGAAGGGTAGTTTATTTAGTCGATATGGGATTACTTTTGGTGAGTGAGTGGGTAGTGCTGTGGCGAGATAATGGGCTATTGAAGGGTGCTAGTGGGGTCGTGAGGTGTCTTTAGTTTAGGGTTTTGTGAGTGGGGTTGTTGTTTTGTGTGCGTGAGGCTTTTTGTGGGTGAGAGACTGCTTGGATTGTGGGTTGTGTTGTGGAGGTGTTTCGGCGTGATGAAGGGGACGTTAATGAAGGGTATTTAGGCGTGATGAATGAGACGTGAATGAGGGCTGTTTAGTGAAGGTTTGTGCGGCAGTGGGAGTATTTTAGGCGTGAATGAGCTAGGTTATTTTCTTTGTGTTTTCGTGAGAATGAGCCAGGGGTTTGATGTGTTGGTGAAGGCTTCTTTTTATAGGCAAAGGGATATGAGCTATCCTTGTTTTAAAAGGGAAAGGATTTTTGTAATTATTGGAGATATTTTTAATTAGTGTGTGATAAGGAAAAATCTTTTAATTAAGGAAGTGATTTGATTTAATTTGATTTCTTCTCTTTTAGTTAGGGATATGATTTGATTTAATTAGGAATGAGATCCATGGGATTTCTTTAATTTTAGAAGGGGATTTGGCTTGATTTATGGATGTGTTTAATGTGTGTTTTGGTTAATTTAGAAGGCTATGGACATGTACCTTAGGGTTTTGGGCGTGTGGGCTTGGTCCATTTGGTATGCTTGGTGTGTGGCTTAGTGGTGTGCGCGCTTGGTGTGTGTCTTGCGGGGTTTGGGCTAAGGATGTGTTTTGAAACAGAGGTCCAACAAGTAAACCCGAAGCTAATCCAGCGAATTAAATCCAACAGAAATGTCAATTCTTGAATCTTCCCTTCCGACGTCCGTTTCCCGCGGCCTCCACAATTAAAGAGGTAGTGTCTTTATGCGAGACTCATCATCGGTACTTATATGCAAAAATGCAGTGCCTACAGTCGCCCCCACTTTGATGGGACTTATGCAGTGTGTGACAATGACAATCCTATCAAAGTTTATGCAATGCATTTTTAATTACCTGGCTCGTCAGCTGCCACTTGACTTCCCTGTTGCTTTGAGTTGAGTTGATTTTATTACGCCATATCCGGCGTGCTAAACCCCATACCCGAGGTGTCGAGATTGTGTCTCCATACCCGGAATGCCATACCCGACGTGCTAAACCCCATACCTGAGGTGTCGCGGTTGTGTCTCAATACCCGCGTGCTAAACCCTATACCCGAGGTGTCACGGTTCTGTCTCCATACCCGGAGTGCCATACCCGGCGTGCTAAACCCCATACCCGAGGTGTCGCGGTTGTGTCTCCACACCCGGAGTGCCATACCCGTCGTGCTAAACCCCATACCCGAGGTATCGCGGTTGTGTCTCCATACCCGGAGTGCCATACCCAACTTGCTAAACCACATACCTGAGGTGTCGCGGTTGTGTCTCCATACCCGGAGTGCCATACCCGGCCTGCTCTACCCCATACCCGAGGTGTCGCGGTTGTGTCTCTATACCCGGAGTGCCATACCCTGCGTGCTAAACCCCATACCCGAGGTGTCGCGGTTGTGTCTCCATACCCGGAGTGCCGTACCCGGCGTGCTAAACCTTATACCCGAGGCATCGCAGTTGTGTCTCCATACCCGGAGTGCTATACCCGGTGTGCTAAACCCCATACCTGAGGTATCACGGTTGTGTCTCCATACCCAAAGTGCCATACCTGGCGTGCTAAACCCTATACCCGAGACGTCGCAGTTGTGTCTCCATACTCGGAGTGCCATTCCCGGCTTGCTAAACCCCATACCTGAGGCGTCGCGGTTGTGTCTCCATACCCAGAGTGCCATTCCCGGCGTGCTAAACCCCATACCCGAGGCATCGCGGTTGTGTCTCCATACTCGGAGTGCCATACCCGGCGTGCTAAACCCCATACCCGAGGTGTCGCGGTTGTGTCTCCATACCCGGAGTGCCATACCCGACAATCTGATGATGTGCGGGCCTCAACCCTGGGACTCATCCCTAAAATTGATACTGATGTGGGCCTCGACCCTGGGACTCATCATAAAACTGATACTGATGATGCGGGCCTCATCCCTGGGACGCATCCCCAAAACTGATATTGATGATGCGGTCCTCAACCCTGGAACTCATCCCCAAAACTGCTGATGATGCGGGCCTCAACCCTGGAATTCATCCCCAAAAACTGCTGATGATATGGGCCTCAACCCTGGAACTCATCCCCAAAACTGCTGATGATATGGGCCTCATCCCTAGGACACATCCCTAAAACTGATACTGGTGATGCGGGCCTCAACCCTGGGACTCATCCCCAAAAGTGATACTGATGATGCATGCCTCAACCTTGGGACTCATCCCCAAAACTGATACTGATGTGGGCTTCGACCCCAAACTGATACTGATGTGGGCCTCGCCCCCAAACTGATACTGATGTGGGCCTCGCCCCCAAACTGATGTTGATGTGGGCCTCGCCCCAAAACTGATATTGATGTCGGCCTCGCCCCCAAAACTGATACTGATGTGGGCCTCGCCCCCAAACTGATGTCGATGAGGGGCCTCACCCTCAAACTGATACTGATGTGGGTGTTGCATATCAACATACTGTATTTACCTCTCACGAGATAATCCTGATGGCTTAAACATTTTTTTCTGTGTGTCTTTTGGGGTTTGGGCTGAGGATGTGTTTTGAAACAGAGGTCCAACAAGCGAACCCGAAGCTAATCCAGCGAATTAAATCCAATGGAAATGTAGATTCTTGACTCTTCCCTTCCGACGTCTGTTTCCTGCGGCTTCCATAATTAAAGAGGTAGTGTCTCTATGCGAGACTCATCATCGGGACTTATATGCAAAAATGCAGTGCCTACATCTTGATTCGCTCCTTCTTCGGTAGTTCCAGACTTTCCATATGTGTTGTCGTTTTGAAACGGAATGGCTTGTCAAGGTAGTTGATACATTCCAGAATTTCTTCATCTAACTCGATGTCAGCCATGTTGGTGATGCAAGCTTCAAGTTTATCTGTGGGAAGTGGTATTGCATCAGTATCCTAAATGATACTATCCACAACATCAATTTTGAAACATTCCTCCTCTTTTTCATCACTCAGGAATTTCATGACTTTGAAAACATTGAAGGTAACTTCTTAGTCCTGCACTTTCATGGTTAACTCTCCTTTTTGTACATCAATAACAGTTCGACCTGTAGCAAAAAATGGTCTCCCAATGATGATATGTACATCTTTGTCTTCTTCCATGTCAAAGATAATGAAATCTGCTGGGAGAATGAGTTTGTCAACTTTGACCAGCACATCTTCAACTACATCTCTCGGAAATGCGAGCGTTCTATCAGCAAGTTGCATAGAGACTGAGGTGGGCATTGATTCTCCAATTTGCAGTTTCCTGTAAATCGAAAAAGGTATCAAATTAACACTTGCACCTAAATCACATATAGCTTTACTCATGTAATGTTCTCCAATGGTGCATGGGACAGTGAAATTGCCAGGATCTTTCAACTTTGAGGCAAGTTTCCTCTGAATGATGGCGTTGCATTCTTCTGTCAATGCTACTGTTTTGTAGTCTCCCAATCTCCATTTTCGTAAAAGAATTTCTTTCATGAATTTGACATAGCTGGGCATTTCTTCCAACGCTTCTACAAATGGAATGTTGATATGCAGCTTTTTGAACACCTCCAGGAATCGAGCAAACTGCTTGTCCAGTTTGTTTTTCTTGAGACGCTGTGGAAAATGTGGAGGTAGAGTGATTCTTTCTTGATCTTTTTCCTTTGCTTCTTTTTCCTCCATATGTGGAACTGCATCTTTTGGAACTTCTTCAATGGATGCCTTGATTCCAACATCTTTGTTGATTTCAGTACCGCTTTTCAAAGTAATGGCTTGACATTGCTCCTTCCATCGGTTCCTTGGATTTGGTTCTGTGTTGCTAGGAAGGTTACATGCGGTCTGTAACTCTGAGCATTGGCTAATGTCCAATTTGATTTTCCAGTGCTTTAATAGAAGTTGATTGACTTTGAAACATAGCATCATATTTTTTAAACTGAGCTAGCACTTCTGTTATTCCTAGTTCTTTTTCATGCTCCTGGCCTTTGTTCGATTGTTGGAATCTGGGTGGTGGATAGTTCCTTTGCCTTGAATTATTACTCCATGCAAAATTAGGGTGATTCCTCCAACCTAGGTTGTAGGTGTTGGAATATGGATTGTTTCCTTGTCTGTTGAAATTATTGACATAATTCACTATCTCTTCATGTTGGTTTGGCGGTTTGGCTCTGGTACACCTCCATATGGTGAACTTGTTGATCCAATATTGCCTTTCATGCTGAGAGTTTCCATGAATTTGCATATCTGATCCAGCTTGGTATTTACAACAATGTTGGCTCCAACTTCATAAATTCCTGCGATTCTTTGGATCATGCTCCTTTCTATTGGCCACAAGGAATTATTGTCGGTCATTTCTCCAATTAAGTCGCAGGCCTGATCTTCTCTTTTTGCCATCAAAGCTCCTCTAGCAGCAGCATCAATTGTGGTTCTCATTATTCCAGAAAGTCCATTATAGAAGGTTTGAACTTGTAGCCACTTTGCAATATCATGGTGAGGACATTTTCTGAGTAAATCTTTGTACCTTTCCCAAGCTTCTAGAGGGATTCTGAGTCATGTTACATAAAGGATGTGATGTCATTCCTCAACTTTGCAGTTCTGGCTGGTGGGAAATACTTTGCAAGGAATTTGGTGGCTAGAGTGTTCCAAGTCTTGATGAAACCTGCTGGTAGTGAATGTAGCCAAGCTTTAGCTCTGTCTTTCAAGGAATATGAAAAAACACGCAGTCTCATTGCTTCTTCAGCCGCTCGGTTGTAATTAAAAGTGCCGCAAACTTCCAGGAAGTTGCTGATGTGGGCATTAGGATCTTCAGTTGCATTCCCCCCAAACTGAACTGACTGTTGTATCATCTGAATGCATGTTTTTATGTCACACACATTTGCTGGTAAGAAGGAAGTATAATACAGGAAATGAAGCCGTCAACCACCGGAATGGTCTGTCTCGAATGGGAATTGGTGGTGCAACTTCCAAAGTTCAGGTTCCATGTTGATTAGTGCTTCTTGGCCTTCCGCCTTTCCCTTCTCAACTGTCTGATGGTTCTTTAATTCTGGGTTAAGCGAGCGGATTTCAAAGCTTCTGATTCGTCTCATGTAGTGTTTGAGAACCTGAACACAAAAAAAACAAATATAATAAGTAAAAAGAAATTAGACACAAGTAAAGGTATCTAACATAAAAACTAATAGTGACAAATAAATAAGTCCCCGGTAATGGTGCCAAAAACTTGACCGGTGCGTAATCACACGCGTATAACGCAAGCGCACATATCGTTAAGTAGTATAAAAAGTATCGATCCCACGAGGACTTAATACCTAAGCTATTAATTTATACAAGTATCTAATGGACTGATTGTTTGATTGGATGGTGACTTTAATTTAAAACTAGTAAATAAAATTGCGCGAAAGTAGATTAAAGAAAATTCAATATTAATAAAACTATCAGTGTTGTGAATCATTCCAATATCTTTTAAAGATAAGTGGTTATTTTACGTTTGTATAATATATTAGTTTACTAACTTGGAACACGAAATTCTGCAAAAGCCTCTGTCGATGGTCAGATGCAAATACCCAGTGTAACCCAATTAATCATATGTCTATGTCAACCAAGTTACCTGAATTCATTAAGATAAGTTCCAATTATGGCTACCCCCGCCCGACAGGTATATGTCTATCCTGTAAGGAAATCTTTAAATGGTTATCTATCCTCAGGAAGATCGTGAGCTATTAAGTCTAAGGTTGAAACCTAAAATTCCTTTGTCAAGTTTATTTTAAGTTTACCAGATCAATCTTATTAATGGCCAGTTAACAAGAAGCATTAAGCTTAAGACTTAATAAGTGAACTTTTATATTATCCAAACTATAAAATAACCCCTTATAAACCGGTGATATTGTAATTCATCACAACCCCAGATAACAGACTTAGTGACGACATATATCTAAGGCTAGTAAAAGCTTAAATAAAATAAAAGACAAAGTAAATGCTGGAAAGTAAATGGTGGAAAGTAAATGTTGAGATTAAAAATGTAAATTTACAATAAAAGAAAATGATGGGGGTTAAAAGATCCAATTTTATCACTACTATTTTAGATATCTCCCTTAATATAATATATTAAGTTTGCGTGATATTATCAACCAGCCATATAGGCGGTATTCTGATTAAGTCAAATTAATAATTAATTACCAACTGACCAATCAGGCGATATCCTCATTAAGTCAGGTTAAAACCAATTTCAATAATTACCAACCGACCAATCAGGCGGTATCTTCATTAAGTCAGGTTTTAACTAGTTTAAATATTATAATTAAGGGAGATTAATCTTAATATTAGTAATAAAAGCTTTACCTTTTACCCTAGCAGGGGGAGTTACCTCCTCATTACTGAAAAGTAAAAACTGAAAAGTAAAGAAAGGAAAGTACTATTGTGTAAAAGTAAATTGTAGAAAGTAAAGACTGAAAAGTAAAGAAAAGAAAGTGCAAATGCGAAAATTAATTACTAAAAACTGTAAATAAACAAACAAGATACAATATTCTTAGTATTTTTAAGGAATTACATAGAAGAAAGTATGAAATGAAATCTGAAATTCGGCATCTATTTATAGAAAAAAAATTCTCCATGCGTCGCGACGCTCAAGATTGTTCTTGCGTAACGACGCGTCGTTGATGAAGGACACATGTTGCGCGACTTTCGGAGATGATGACACGTGGCAGGCTGAATGATTATCTCAATAATTATGCTGACATGGTGCTGATGTGGCGACCACTGAATTATTGTGCTGACGTGGCGCTGATGTGGTGATGATGATTGTTGGCAGCATTTGATGATGACAAGTGTCCGGCACATGTTAGCATGATTTGCTGTGATATTGACACGTGGCAGGTGTATGTTAGCAAGGAAAACTTCTCTGATGATGACACGTGTCCGTCGCGACGTGCAAATGATAATTTTACCTTTTTTGTCTGTTTTTCACTGTTTTGGCCCTGATTTGATTCCAGAAAGTCCTGAAACTTTATTTATCTACAAAATAACAGAAAACACATCAAAACATTCACAAAACTCAAGAAACTATACAAAATATTAAGTAAAATGAGTGGGAAATAGTGATCTATTTACCACTCATCAGTGATGATAACCATAACTTATTGGTTTATGGATTGTAATATGACGATAACCATCACTTATTGGCACTTACCATTGATAATAAAGATGCATTCACATGGTCGATTGAACCCTTTAGTGGGGAGACCTCGTTGTGGACAACCATTCATGTCCTTAGGTATAAAAAATACATGTTCAGTTGGTCGATTGAACCCTTGAGTGGGGAAACCTTTCGTCAATAAGAGCTTAAGTCGTAAACCTATAGTTGATTATCCTATAAAAGCCTCGATCATGCTTGTGTTTGGGTCCTAATTACGCAAAAAAAGTACTTTCGGTTATCGTAGTATAGTTGGGGTGTTGATTCCTCAGAGAGATGGTTACAATGAACTAATTCACTTAAAAAAAATGTCAGCAATAACTTAATTAAAGAGAATGATTGAATTGGTAATGTAAATTAAAGATTACGAAAAACACTTAAAAGTTATCAGTAGAGAAAAGTAACAAAGCGTCGGGAATCGTTCTTATATGAAATTCCTATATTCAGTAGTTGATTCTTATTATTACTCAATTGTAGGTTTCATATCCCAAACCAACAATCAGAAGATATTTAAATTCAAAACACATTAAATTCTAAGGTCACGGGTGAATTACTTTTGCTATATTAACAACACACAATGTTATCGTTATGACCTATATAACGTCGATAATATACCCACAGGCAATACTGCAGCAGAAGATTAACTCATAAGACAACATTACTAGTCACAACTGGGTTCCCCAATCACATATATAAGAAGCATGACTATTCCTATATGCAAGTTGGTAAAACACAATCTCTGGATTCATTATAATCACAAAATAATAGAGAATAATAAATCATCAACCATATTATACATTGAAGAACATTTAGGAATCAAAACATGAATAAAAGAACTTAATTACAATAGTTCATCCTTAGCTTTGCCTAGTAGATTAGTTCTCCATATAGAAGAGAGACATAACATTGATAGATCGGAAAAACATCCAGTTTGGCATGAAACTTCCTCATTCTTCTCTCTCAAATATGTGATTTAATCTATTTGTTGTGTGTTATCTCTCTATTTTTTGTTCCTCTTTTTTAGGGTTTTGGACGAGCTTGGGTATATATAGGGAAGTCATGGAGTCTTTATACGCATAAAACACGACCAAATTAAGTTTCTAGGTCTTTGTTGGGGCACCTCGGTGCTGGAAAGTCACATTACAATGCCCAACTCTTGGGAGTTTTGTATGTATGCATTGCTAAGGGCGCGTCGCGACACAAGGCAGTTTTTCTGGAATTATGTTTTCTTCGTTTCAGCACTTCCCGCATGCTTCTGATGCATCCGTAAGGTCCCGAAATATGTGTAATTTCTCCAAGATTCATGTTCCATTGCTTCCTAATAATAAGACATAAAATAAACTATAATTAAGATCAAATACATGATAATCAAGTTGAATTAGCGATGTTCAAAGTACATTTTCATGCACTTATCACAACCCCCAACCAGTTTATTGTTAGTCCCTAACAATTCAAGTGCAAAAAGAAAATAAGAACTAAACTAAATTAAAAAGAAATAATAAAAACTATCTAATACATTTTCGTAGGGATCACGATTACATTTAGCGTATGCAATAAGCCTTTAAACCCCTTGGTGGCCCTAGTGGACGAGTTATAGTCTCGTGAGGGCTTACAACGACGACACCCACAAAATCATTCCAAACATGCAATCATGAAAAAATAACAAAAAGAAATAGTTCCAATAGTTATACATATTATCATCCTCAACGAATGCCTAGCAATGAAACCGGAGAACCTTCAAAGTACTCAATGCAACTCGAATCCAAGTCCTTGAATAAATCATCTAATCCAGACTCGCAGTGTGTATGTGTAAAGGTTCATTCACAACTTGATTCCTATGTAAGCCAACTCAGTGATTTCGTTTAAAAATTGGGATCTGATGAGTTAAACCAACCTAGATATCTCAATTGTGCTCTGTAATTGCCTTTTTGTGCTTAGTATGGTATGGTTTTTTTCCTTCTTTCAAAATCTTTTTTTCCCTTTTCAACACACCTGCCCTTTAAGGTAACATTTCTCATCATGATGTCCTAACACTCGCCCATGGGTAGCTTAACGCTTATCGGTTATAGGTGGTTTAATTTCTTCTTCTTCTTTTTCTTTTTATTTCTTCTTTCTGTTTTTATTTTTTAACCATACCATACATCATAACACTAGTAAATCAAGATATACATCTAAGTAAACGGTCGTTCAACGACATGTAATTTCTTCAACTAGTCACTTTACCAACTACATAGGTTCCTACTGCTACAAACCTATAGTTAAGTGCTTACAAGTCTAACTTAGATCAACTACTCAAGGTATCAAATAAAAGTACATTAAAGAACTTATCGTTTCTAAGATTTCATCTTAAAGCAAACAATATTCATAATTGGATTCATGTTTTAGTATTAAGAACTAAAAACTAACATTTTTTATAACATGTACATGCATACACCCTCACACTTAAAACTTACATTATCCTCAATGTAAGATAAATATAAAGAAAAATGAGTGAGGAACAACACTACCAGTCATGGAGTTGATCAGGTTCCTGCTGGTGAGACTTTACTTGTGCGGGCTGTGTGGGTTGCGCTAAAAAAAGCATATATACTCATGCAAACAATAAACATGTAATTATCACACAATAAAATAAAACTAAAGTAAAGAAAACAAAAGAAATGAAATAAAATTATTGCAGATGCAAGGGTTGCCTCCCCGCTAGGGCTAAGTTTAACGTCTTCAGTGAGACGTAACCACCCAAGTTGTCATAGTGGCTTCCATGTAGCGGACCAAATAGACCCATGTTCTTTCTTCTTCGGCAGACCTTGGTGATTAAGATATGAAAAGGAATTTTTGGCTGGCTGTGGCATTGTATCCATGGATCCCCTAGGGTCTACTGATGGCTGAACTTTTAGGATGCACGTAAGGAAAAATTAGCTCAACCACCTTTTTAACTTTCCAGGGATCATCTTTAAGTGAGCACTAACTCTCATTTTCTCTCTGTACGGTTCTTTGAGATTAGGTCCAGATTGGGAGGGGCGAGATTCATATTGTTAAAGAAGTTTTTTCTGGCAAGACTATGTCTATCAAGTATGTATAGAGACACCCCTTATCATCTTATGGTTGTTTCTCAACATGAAAAATAATTGGAATTTTTGACTCAGTCTTAACCACTGACTATGTATCTAAATCAGAAAATCAACAGAGTAGTAGAATTTATCGATTGAAGTAAAACATCCTTAACTACTCCCTCTGGTGTTTAGATAGAGCGATCATCTAACTGTAAAACCACATATGTAGGTTTAATCTCTCCAAGGCCTAGCTGCATATAGACAGAATATGGCATACGATTAACACTAGCACTTAAATCTAATAAAGTCCGACCAAACTCATATGTGCTAATTTGGTAAGCAATATTAGGGCATCCCGGATCTTTGTATTTTGGTAGGGCCCTCTGATCGATTATTGCACTTGCTTGCTCTGTCAGGAATGTTGTTTTCTTCACATGATGCTTTCTTTTTATGGTGCATAGATCCTTCAAAACCTTCGCATATGTGGGAACCTGTTTGATCACATGTAACAGAGGAAGGTTAATTTTCACTTGCTTTAGATGTTCTAGGATCTCACCGTTAGGGTCTGTAGCTTGTGCAGTAGGCCTAAGAGCTTAAGGGAAATGTACTCTAATTGGGAAATGTGGCATTTGTTCTTCCTAAGGAATATTGGTACTAATATCTTTGGGGTCACCTATAATGTTGGAGGTGTCCTACAAGCCTATCTTCTTACCGCTCCTAGTGATTATGGCATTAACACCTTTTAAATTGGATGCCTCATGATCAATCTGTGCCATGTGTTGCCTTGTGGATTTGGTTGAGCTTGAGATGTAAACTTTCTTTGTTCTTGCACACTTAGGACATTAGTCAACTTAGAAATTTGACTATTTATCTCCTTATTGTCTTCAACCACTTGAGCTATCAAGGACTCAAACTTTTGATTGGTTTTTCTCTGGGCCTCTATAAATGTATGCACAGTGTCTTCTAAGGAATTCCTAGGAATGGCAGGTGTGTGATACGGGAGGGCAGTAGGGTTGTGGTGTTTGAATGGGCTGTTGAGACTCTTATTTCCAACTAAAATTTGGATGATTCCTCCAATTAAGGTTATAGGTATCCGAATAAGGTGTGTATGGCTTCTTGTACATCCCTTATGTATTATATTATTCCTCCTATGTTTCCCTCATCTCACCATATACAGGACATTCATGGCCAGATGGTTAATCCCCTTACACACAATACATATCCCTTGAGGTTCTAACTAGGTTGCCGCATGCATAGTCTTGCTATTTTTGGCTTTTAAGGCTTTTATCTCTCTAGTTAATAGCTCAACATGTGTTCTAAGACTATCATCTTCCCTAAAGTGGTGTATGCCTCCGCTAGAAGGAGTGTGACGTGTTCTATCAATGCTATCCATGGCATTAGGTCCAGTCCAAGTGTGAGATTTCTCAGCTAGGTCATTTAAGTACTCTAATGGCTCATCAGGGTCTTTTCGGATAAATTTACCATTGCACATTATCTCAATGAATTGGTGCTCTCTAAGGGTTAGACCGTTATAAAAGTAACCCAGTTAGCGCCAACTCTCATACCCATGGGGAGGACAACTAGCTAACATATCTTTAAGCCTTTCCTAAGTTTGATAAAGGGTTTCACTGTCTTTCTGGGAGAAGGTAGAGATCTATCTTTTCAGGGCATTAGTCTTATAGTGTGGGAAGTATTTATTAAAGAATGCATGTGTTATCTCACCCCATGATCCTATCGAACGAGGTCTTAAAGAGTACAACCAGCTTTTAGCTCTATTTTAAGGGCAAAAGAGAATAACTTAAGTCTAATTGTGTCTGTAGTTCCGAATCGGTCATGAAAGGTTGCTACAACCTCTTCAAATTCCCTAATGTGCATATAAGAGTTCTCATTCTCCAAACCATGAAAGGTTGGGAGATACTGTATCATTCCATGTTTAAAGTCTATATATAACGCATTAGGAGGAAACATTATGTATGATGGTGTAGCTGTGCGAGTGGGGTGGAGGTACTCCTCAAGAGTCCTAATGGGTGGTCTCTCGTAGTCACTCATGTTGTGTGTGCTAGATGTAGATTGTGTAGAAAAAGATTGTCAAACAGACTTTCTGAATCTGAATCTTCCTATTTCGTTCTAATAAATCTACCAAATCGATCCCTAAGTATAGGCATGCACTCAAACACAAGTAATACGAGAAATATAAATAAAAGAAACTAAACTAAAAATATAATTTAAACTAAAATAAAATAAATAAATAAATAAAGTAGAAAAATAAATATGGAACGAAGTTACCGCTTTGTTGTTGACTAAGCAAACATGCTCCTTTAGATTGTAAACCGTCTCATTGGCAACGGCGCTAAAATTTGATTACGCCTAAAAAGCACTTGCGGTTATCGCAGTATAGTTGGGGTGTCTATTCCTCAGAGAGATGGTTACAAGGAGCTAATTCACTTAAACAAAACGTCAGCAATAACTTAATTAAAGAGAATGATTGAATTGGTAATGTAAATTAAAGATTACGAAAAACACTTAAAAGTTATCAGTAGAGAAAAACATCAAAGCGTCGGGAATCCCTCTTGTATTAAATTCCTATATTCAGTAGTTGATTCCTATTATTACCCAATTGAAGGTTTCACATCCCAAACCAACAATCGGAAGATATTTCAATTCAAAACACATTAAATTCTAAGATCAATGGTGAATTGCTTTCTCTATGTTAACAACACACAATGTTATCGTTATGACCTATCTAACGTCAACAATATACCCACAAGCAATACTGTAGCAGAAGATTAACTCATAAAACAACATTACTAGTCACAACTGGGTTCCCCAATCACACATAGAAGAAATATGACTATTCCTATATGCAAGTTTGTAAAATACAATCTCTGGATTCATTATAATCACAAGATAATAGAGAATAACAAATCATTAATCATATTAAATGTTGAAGAACATTTAGGAATCAAAACATGAATAAAAGAACTTAATTACAAAAGTTCATCCTTAGCTTTTCCTAGGAGATTATTTCTCCTTATAGAAGAGAGACATAGCTTTGATAGATCGGAGAAACATCCTGTCTGGCATGAAGCTTCCTCATTCTTCTCTCTCAAATATGTGATTTAATCCCTTTGTTGTGTGTTTTCTCTCTATTTTTCTCCTCGTTTTTAGGGCTTTGGACGAGCTTGGGTATATAAAGGGGAGTGACAGAGTCCTTATACGCATAAAACATGACCAAATTAAGTTTCTAGGTCTTTGTCGAGCAGCGGAGGCATTTGAAAGTTGCGTTGTGATGCCTAACTCTTGAGAGTTTTGTATGTATTCATTGCTGAGGGCGTGTCGTGATGCCACAAGGTTGGGCGTCGTGACGCAATGTAATTTTTCCGGAATTGTGTTTTCTTCGTTTCAGCTCTTCCCGCGTGCTTCTGATGCGTCCATAAGGTCCCGAAATATGTGTAATTGCTCCAAGATTCATGTTCCATGGCTTCTTAATAATAAGACATAAAATAAACTATAATTAAGATCAAATACATGATAATCAAGCCGAATTAGCGATGTTCAAATTATATTTTCATGCACTTATCTGGTCGCTAACCATTTGAAGTTGTTTGAACATTTTGCCATGAGATATAAAACTTGTTGGGCCTTTTCAACTGGAACAAGTTTGAATTTCATGATGATTGGGCCAAATGCCTTGAAATGATAATGGGCCACCTTGTAAGCAAATCTCGTTGGGCCTAAAATGTTTAGTTATGATCAAAGAATGCCAAAACATGAGTCTGAAACACCTACTAACTTTCATCTAGAAAAGGTGCATCTTATTTTTTCCCATTTGGATATCTCTAAATATTTCTAAGCCCATCCTAAAATAATCGTGATTACTAAAGGTCCAAATTCGTCGCTTTTAGATAATGGCACGATCCCCATATTAGGTTTAGTTATTATGTAAATGATCGATCATTCTCTTTTAACGAAAGTAGCCAATGTTTACCTCTAACATAGGAGAGGACATGTTTATGTACCCCCCCCATTGGTGCATAAACTAAGCCAATCTTAGGACAAATATAGACTTATCACGTGTGTGGAAGGAATATGGTTTGAACGATATATGATGATGTTTGAGCATACTATGCATCTCATGCATTTTATGAATACATGCATCATGCGAAAACTTTTTGATGCAACCATCATAGTGACCGGTTGGGTTAGAAAACAAGTTAGACTAGTCAAGAAACAGCCAGTAGACTCGGAAATGGCTAGCAGTGATAGCTCCCATGTAGATCACTTGGAAACTAGCGTGAACAAGATGGTGAAACAACTACAGACCCTGACTAATGCTATTTCCAACTAAATGACATCTTTGGTAGCGATGGCTGAAACTAGTGAGGAGCCTGAAAATAGGGGAACTGAAGAAATATCCACTTTGGTTGATGACATGGTCGAGTATGTTGTGGGTAGGATGGCCAATTCCCAAGGTGAGCCCTAGAAGCTGAAGGAACAAATGGAGTCAGTTACCCAAAAGATAAATGGTAAACATGAAGATCTCTTTGATTATGATTCCATGGCATTCGAGTAACTGTTACCCTCCGAGTTCAAAATATTATATATGACCAAGTTGGATGGGAACAATGACTTCAATGTACACCTCTGTCAATATGTGTCTATGATTAGTGTTATT
Source organism: Zanthoxylum bungeanum (assembly GCA_019454045.1). Lineage (NCBI taxonomy): Eukaryota > Viridiplantae > Streptophyta > Magnoliopsida > Sapindales > Rutaceae > Zanthoxylum > Zanthoxylum bungeanum. The sequence goes on along the minus strand of SKCR01026382.1, from coordinate 322,394 downwards.
AGCATGTCCGACTGCCAAGTTCTAAAGATGTTGGGCATGTCACTCAAATGAGCATTAATGGTATTAGCGAAGGCCCTCGTTAACCAATATGTCACATTTCTAAAATTGGATCTATCAATTTGGGATTTAGAAAACAAGAAGCAAAAGCCCAAAGAAAACTTCAAAGAATACTTGGATCATTGGAGCAGCCAACTACAGAAAATACAGACACGACCCTCGGAGAATGACCAAATCTAAATGATCATCAAGGGTACTAGACCCTCAATCCATACAGAATTAAGGAGGATGAACTCCATAATAACAATCTTTCGGTAGTTGAATGAGACTTTCATGGACATAGAAGAGGAATAGTGTAGAATAATAAGCTCTATGGCCAAGGGAAATATAAGCAAGACAATAGAAGAGGCTCAAGACACAAAGCAGCTAAAGTAAACAGTGTCCAGAAATAACACTTCACCAACTTAGGGAGACTAATGTCCAAGATTCTGGAAAGACTTGAGAGACACGATCTGTTGAGACCATTGGAGCCAAAACCCATGCCAAACCCCTTACCAAGAAAACTCGATCTGAACCTATATTGTCATTTCCATCAGTTCACAGGACACGAGACATATAGATGTGCTTAACTTATGCATGAAATCCAGAACCTGATTGACGCCGATAGAATCCCAGACCGTGAAGAAGCCTCAACCACCCACTGAGTAGGTTCCAAATCCTCATTTTTGCATATTTACTTTTCTCATGTAATGAATCTTCCGATGATGAAATAAAATGGATTCAGTAAAATATTTTGTCTCTTAACAAAAGTTAGCATGACTAAACTCTTAAGATAATCTTAAACTTTGGAATCACTAGCAAAATTCTATCCCATATCATGCATTAAACTTGCACATAAAATTACATTGCTTACTTATAATGAATTTATGCTGGCACTGTTGGGGTTGGTGCTCGGAGTGCCAATATTCCCTGTAAATACTTATGTAAATATTTTATTATGAATAAAATAAATAGTTTTTATTATATAACTTCTTTTTTATATATGGTAAAGACGTAATTGACCTTAGAATGATTAGTGATGAGTGGTAAATCTATCACTATTTCCCACTCATTTAACCTAATATTTTGTATAGTTTCTTGAGTTTTGTGAATATTTTGATGTGTTTTGTGTTCTTTTGCAGATAAATAAAGTTGGGAAAGCATTGGAAGCAAATTGGGGCCAAAATAGAGAAAAATTGAAAAAATGGCAATTCATTAAATTGTCTGCGTCGCGACGCCAAGATCTTCAGCGTCGCGACGCCTAACGTGCGCCAAACAGTGCTAACGTGCGCCGAGTCCACAAATCAGAATCTGAGAAAAGTTTGACTTTGCTAACGTGCGCCGTGCCACGTGTCACCATCACAACCGATCTGCTAACATGAGACGTGCCATGTGTCAGCATCCTACGGTGCCGACATTCATCATCGCCATGTGTGCCACGTGTCACTCCACGTCATTGCCACGTCATCAGCCACATCACCAGGTTGACCAAGTCAAACTGCCACCTCACCGCCACATCATCATCAGCCAATCAGGAAGTGCCACATGTCGCAATCTTACGGTGTCGACAGTCTCTTTCCCACGTGTCACCACGTCACCGCCATGTCACCACCACCTCAGCATCAATTATTGGCTATCTAATCCTTATCTGACACGTGGCGGATAAGAATCTCATCGACCAATCAGAAGCCGCCACGTGTCACAATAATTGAAGCCCAACCACTCGCCACGTGTCACCTGATCCAGAATCTGCAACCGATGAACCAGAGCGTGCCACATCGACAAAAGCTGGCATAGTGACGCCAAAGGCCCTGGCGTCGCGACGCTGGAATCCCACCGAGGCCTATAAATAGAGCTTCAAATTTCAGTTTTAGATGTACCATTCTTTCTCCTTTCTTTGATGTAAATAGGGAGTTTCTCTCTCTAGTGTCCTTAATTTAAGTTTTGTAATTAAACTTTAATTACTTTTTGTAATAATAGTAATTTACTTTCTTTACTTTTTACAGTTTTTACTATTCACCACTAGGAGGTAACTTCCCCAGCTATGGTGAAAGGTAATTCGTTTACTATTGCTATTTAGATTAATCTCCCTTAAAAATAATATATTCACTATTTAAAATTTGACTTAAAAAGGATACCGCTATATTGGTCAGTTGGTAATTTAATTTTAATCTAGTTTAAACCTGACTAATCAAGGATACCGCCAGATTGGTCGGTTGGTAATTTAATTTTGGTTCCGCCTTTATGGCTGGTTTATGGACAAATATTACCGCCTTAATGGCTGGTTGGACTTAATTTGACTTAATCAGGATACCGCCAGATTGGTCGGTTGGTAATATTATCACAAGTTTATATATTATTTTATGGGAGATATCTAAATTAGTAGTAGTAAAAGTAATTCCTTTTACCTTAGCATTTTTTTTTTATTGTAATTTACTTTTCAGTATTTACTTTACCGCATTTTTACTTCATGTCTTTTATTTTCAAGTTTTTACCAGCCCTAGTTATGTGTTGTAACTAAATTAGTTATCTGGGGTTGTGATGACTTCTAATATCACCGGTTTATAAGGGGTTAGATTATAGTTTGGGTAATATAAAGATTTATTTATTGAGTCTTAATCTTAATGCTTTTTAATTAACTGGCCATTAATAAAATTGACTAGGTAAACTTAAAATGAACTAGACATAGGGATTTTAAGTTTAAGACCTCAGACTCAATAGCCCACGTTCTTCATTGAGGATAGAAACCCTTTAATAGATTTCCTTACAGGATAGGAATATACCTGTCGGGCGGGGGTAGCCTTAATTGGAACTTAATCTTAATGAATCTAGGTAATTTGGTTGACATAGACATATGGTTCAATTGGATTATACTAGGTATTTGTAATTGACCATCGGAAGAGGCTTTTACATAATTTAGTGTTCCAGGTTAATAAATCAATATATTACCCAACTTTAAGATAACCATTCATCTTTAAAATGATATTAAAAGAAATCACAACCCTAGATAGTTTTTAATATTGAATTTTCTTAAAATCTACTTTCGAACAATTTTATTTACTTGTCTTTAAATTTAGAATCGTCGCCATTTCAAATCAATTAAACAACCTGTTAGATACTAGTAATCATTTGACCTCATAAAATTAATAGCTTAGGTATTAAGTCCTCGTGGGATCGATGATTTTTATACTACTTGAACGATACGTACGCTTGCATTATACGTGTGTGTTTACGCCGGTCAAGTTTTTGGCACCGTTGCCAGGGACTTATTTTTCTTTTACTATTAGTTTAAGGGTTGGATACCTTTACTTGTATCTAATTTCTTTTTACTTATTGTTTTTGTTTTCTTGTGTTTCAGGTTTTCAGAAACTTCATGAGACGAACCAGAAGTTTTGAACTACGACCGTTTGACCCAGAAATTGAAAGAACCATCAGATAGTTGAGAAGGGAAAGGCGAGAAGGCCAAGAAGCTTTAGTCAACATGGAACCTGAACCTTTGGAGGTTGCACCACCAATTCCCATTCGAGACAGAACCATTCCGGTGATTGAAAGACTCATTTCTTGCATTGTACTTCCTCCTTTACCAGCAAATGCGGGTGACATCAAAACATGCATTCAGATTATTCAGCAGTCAGTTCAGTTCAGGGGGAATGCAACTGAAGATCCCAATGCCCACATCAGCAACTTCCTGGAAGTTTGCAGCACTTTCAATTACAACCGAGAAGCTGAAGAAGCAATGAGACTGCGAGTTTTTCCATATTCCCTGAAGGACCGAGCTAAAGCTTGGCTACATTCACTACCAGCAGGTTCCATCACAACTTAGAACACTTTAGCCACCAAATTTCTTGCAAAGTACTTTCCACCAGCCAGAACCGAAAAACTGAGGAATGACATCACAACCTTTGTACAACAAGATTCAGAATCCCTCTACAAAGCTTGGGAAAGGTACAAAGATTTACTCCGGAAATGTCCTCACCATGAGATTCCAAAATGGCTTCAAGTCCAAATATTCTATAATGGACTTTCTGGAATAATGAGAACCACAATCGATGCTGCTGCTGGAGGAGCTTTAATGGCAAAAGGAGAAGATCAAGCCTGGGAACTAATCGAAGAAATGGCCAACAATAATTCTTTGTGGCCAATAGAAAGGAGTATGATCCAAAGAATTGTAGGAATTTATGCAAGTGGAGCCAATACAGCAGTCAACACCAAGTTAGATCAGATATGCAAATTTATGGAGACTCTTACCACTGGATCCACAAGTTCACCATATGGAGGAACACCAGAGTCGAACCAACTTGAAGAAACGGTGAATTTTGTCAACAATTTCAACAGACAGGGGAACAATCCATATTCCAACACCTACAACCTATGGTGGAGGAATCATCCTAATTTTTCATGGAACAACAATTCAGGCCAACAGCGGAACTATTCACCACCTGGATTCCAGCAACAGAACAAAGGCCAGGAGCAGGCAAATGAACCAGAAATAGCAGAAGTGCTGGCTCAGTTAAAAAAGTACGATGCTATCTTTCAAAGCCAATCAGCTTCCATCAAAGCACTGGAGAATCAAATCGGACAACTGGCCAATGCTCAGAGTTACAGACCACCAGGTAATCTTCCCAGCAACACATAACCCAATCCAAGGAACCGAGGGAAAGAGCAATGTCAAGCCATTACTTTGAAAAGCGGTACTGAAATCAACAAAGATGTTGGAATCAAGATGTCCCAAGAAGAAGTTCCAAAATAAGCTGAACAACAGATGGAGGAAAAAGAGGCAAAGGAAAAAGAAGCAAAGGAAAAAGAACAGATCACTCACCTCCACCTTTTCCTCAGCGTCTTCAGAAAAACAAACTGGACAAGCAGTTTGCTTGATTCCTGGAGGTTTTCAAAAAGCTGCACATCAACATCCCATTTGCAGAAGCCTTGGAAGAAATGCCCAGTTATGTCAAATTCATGAAAGACATTCTTTCACGAAAATAGAGATTGGGAGACTACAAAACAGTAGCATTAACGGAAGAATGCATCACTATTATTCAGAGGAAACTTCCCCTGAAGTTGAAAGATCCTGGCAGTTTCACAGTTCCATGCACCATTGGAGAACATTACATTGGTAAGGCCTTATGTGATTAGTTAACTTGATGCCTTTTTTTATTTACAGGAAATTACAGATTGGAGAAGCAATGCCTACCTCAGTTTCATTGCAACTTGCTGACCGAACACTCGCATTTCCAATAGGTGTTGTTGAAGATGTGCTGGTCAAAGTAGACAAACTAATTCTCCCAGCAGATTTCATCATCCTTGACATGGAAGAAGACAAAGAAATACCTATCATTCTTGGGAGACCATTCTTGGCTACAGGTAAAACTGTGATTGATGTGCAAAAATGAGAACTGACCATGAAAGTGCAGGACCAAGAAGTGACCTTTAATGTTTTCAAAGCCATAAATTCCCGAGTGATGAAAAGGAAGAAGAATGCTTCAGAGTTGATGTTGTTGAAACTATCGTTCAAAATACTGAGCCAAATCCCATAAATACACTTGAAGCTTGCATCACCAACATGACTGACATCGAGCTAGATGCTGAAATCCTGGAATGTATCAACTACCTTGACAAACCATTCCGATTCAAAGCAATACCACCAGTTGAAAGTTTGGAACTGCCAAAGAAAGATCGAATCAAGCCTTCGATTGAAGAACCACCACAGCTGGAGCTGAAGTTACTTCTGAGCCATCTCAAGTATGCATTTCTTGGAAACTCTTCTGAATTACCTGTTATTATTTCTTCTTCATTAACATTGGAGCAGGAAGAAAAGTTGATGAGAGTGTTACGATAGCACAAAAAAGCCATTAGCTGGACTATAGCAGACATTCGAGGCATTAGTCCATCATTTTGCATGCACAAGATCCTGATGAATGATGAGTACAAACCACAGTGGAGCATCAACGGAGACTCAATCCAATCATGAAGGAAGTCCTGAAGAAAGAAATCATCAAATGGTTAGATGCTGGCATCATTTACCCCATCTTAGACAGTAGTTGGGTAAGTCCTATGCAGTGTGTGCCGAAGAAAGGAGGAATTACTGTAGTCATTAATGAAAAGAACGAATTGATTCCAACAAGAACAGTGACTGGATGCAGACTATGCATGGACTACATGAAACTGAACAAAGCCACGAGAAATGACCATTTTCGCTACCATTCATTGACCAGATGTTAGACAGACTGGCAGGACATGAGTTCTATTGCTTTCTGGACAGATATTCAGGATACAATCAGATTGCCATCACCCCAGAAGATCAGGAGAAAATCACATTTACATGTCCTTACGGTACTTTTGCTTTCCGCAGGATGCCATTTGGACTATGTAATGCCCCTGCCACATTTCAGCGTTGCATGATGGCCATTTTCTCAGACATGCTGGAGCAGAGTATGGAGGTTTTCATGGATGACTTTTCTGTATTTGGAGATTCTTTTGATCATTGTTTGTAAAATTTGGAACATGTGTTACAAAGGTGCGAAGATACAAACCTGGTACTCAACTGGGAGAAATGCCACTTCATGGTGCAAGAAGGCATTGTTCTTGGACACCGGATCTCACAAAAGGGGATTGAGGTAGACAAATCAAAGATAGAGACAATTGAAAAACTACCTCCACCAATATCAGTTAAAGGTATTCGAAGTTTTCTTGGACATGCAGGTTTTTACAAGAGATTTATCAAAGACTTTTCCAAGATTGCTAAACCTCTATGCAAATTCTGGAGAAGGATGTGCCTTTCAACTTCACCAAAGAATGAAAGAAAGCTTTTGATATCTTAAAACAGAAGCTGGTTTCCACCCCCATCATTGTAACACCAGACTGGACCCTTCTATTTGAAGTGATGTGCGATGCTAGTGATTTTGCTGTAGGTGCAGTTTTGGGACAACGTAAAGCAAAGATTTTCCACACCATTTATTATTCCAGCAGAACTCTAAATGAAGCTCAACTCAACTACACAACCACTGAAAAGGAGTTGCTCGCAGTTGTGTACGCTTTTGACAAATTCCGCTCTTATCTGTTGGGTCCCAAAGTGATGGTCTACACATATCATTCAGCAATCAAATATCTGATCACGAAGAAAGAAGCCAAACCCAGATTGATCCGTTGGATACTTCTTCTGCAAGAATTCGACGTGGAAATTAGAGACAGGAAAGGAACAGAGAATCAGGTGGCAGATCATCTATCGAGGCTCGAGAATGGAGAAACAGCTGACAAAGATCTGTCAATCAAAGAAACTTTTCCAGATGAACAGCTTTTTTCCATAAAACAACAGAAAGTCCCTTGGTATGCTGACTATGTCAACTACATTGTGTCAGGAAAATGGCCGTTGGAATGGACAACTCAGCAACGGAAGAAGTTCTTCAAAGAAGTCAAGCACTATGTCTGGGACGAGCCATACCTGTTCAAACGGTGTGCTGATCAACTACTGAGATGATGTGTTCCACATGAGGAAATCAACAGTGTTTTGCAGCACTGTCATTCATCACCATATGGCGGACACTTCAGCAGAAACAAAACTGCAGCCAAAGTCCTACAATCAGGTTTGTTCTGGCCCACTCTTTTTAAAGTTGCTTATCTTTTTGCTTTTCAATGTGACAGGTGCCAGAGAATGGGAAATATTTCCAGGAGAAACGAAGGACCGTTGCAAAACATTCTAGAAATGGAAATATTCGATGTATGGGGTATTGATTTCATGGGACCCTTTGTTCCATCATTCAGAAACCTGTACATCCTGGTTTCTGTAGACTACGTCTCCAAATGGGTTGAAGCGATTGCACTACCATCCAATGATTCAAAATTCGTGATCAAATTCCTGAAAAAGAACATTTTCACTCGGTTCGGAACACCTCGTGCAATCATCAGTGATGGTGGCTCTCATTTTTGCAATAGATACTTCGATGCACTCCTATCCAAATACGGAGTTACTCACAAAGTTGCCACGGCTTACCATCCACAGTCAAATGGAAAGGTTGAGGTTTCAAATAGGGAAATCAAAAGAATCCTAGAAAGAACCGTTGGATCAACAAGGAGGGACTGGTCAACAAAACTAGATGATGCATTATGGGCCTACCGGACAGCTTATAAGACACCCATTGGTATGTCCCCATATCGATTAGTGTTTGGGAAAGCGTGCCATCTGCCAGTTGAGCTTGAGCACAAGGCGTACTGGGCACTGAAGAAGTTGAATTTTGATTCACAAGCTGCAGGAGAGAAAAGACTTCACCAACTTAACGAATTGGAGGAATTTCACCTACAGGCTTATGAGAATGCCAGATTATACAAAGAAAAGACAAAGAAATGGCATGACCGAAAAATAGTGCACAGACAGTTGGAACCAAGGCAGCAGGTGTTGTTGTACAACTCGAGGTTGAAACTTTTCCCTGGAAAGTTAAAATCTAGGTGGTCAGGTCCATTTGTGATCACTCAGGTTTTACCTTATGGAGCTGTTGAGTTACTGGATCCTAACACCAACAACACATTCAAGGTTAATAGTCAGCGTGTCAAACACTACTGGGGAGAATCATTTGAGCGACAAAAAGAAAGTGTCACACTTTCAGATCCAGCCTAACGTTCGAGAAGTAAAAGTCTAGCTGACGACTTTAAAACTTAGCACTCGCAGGGAGGCAACCCATGCAATTTGTGTATATATTGAGATTTGGTGTGATTTAATTTTGTGTGTTTAGTTTTTGCAGATTAAGTCATTTCAAGATGGAAGAAGCTCTCGCAAATCTTCACAAGCAATTTCCTTCTCTCCCTCAAAAATCTCTGATGAAAGTCTACAAAGCTCGCTTGGAACGGATGAGGTTACTAAAATTTCACGGTGTTCCTAATGATATTCGTTGGGTAATTGAAGCACGGATCCGATTGGCAGGTGAGTCTTCTGACTCTTTTATTTCACATCTGCCTGGTTTTGGAAGAAACACTTATGCAAAGAAACGTAGAGCTAAGCAAATGGGTGTTTGTTACAAATGTGCACGATGGAATTGCAATACTCGTTGTCGTTCTTTAGGAATGGTGTCTGATAATCGCAAAGACAAAATTAAATTCATTAGGGATGGCTTGAGTAAGGAGTCTTTAGATGATATATCTTTGACTCTTGAGACGCATCCTAGTGGATATGTTCACATAGCCTTTCGTAAATTACATACACAATTTCAAAAAGAAAGACAATTGTTAAGTCTCGGGAATCTGACTCAAAAAGACACTGTTTGCCAGTTTATAAGAAAATTGGATGGGAAGCTTGTCCCTGACACATAGATGTCGATCAAGCCGCTACTTTTCTTGTAAATATTATATCTCTTTGTCTTTTCCTAAAAATTGTAATTTGTTTTGTTGTTTTCTTTTATTTCTCCGACAGGATCCAGACCTTTTTGACTATCACGATTTGTTTAACTAATAATTGTCATTTGGCAGGTACTAGTGCTATTATTTTACTCACCCTTTTCAGGTGTTATAAATTCAACTCATCATTGCACTTTTGAAGACATCCAGAGTAAAACATGGAAGCCACTTCAAGAAGACGAGTTGAAAACATCTGTGTGTTTTGCGGTAGTAGTGTTGGTACTAAACCACAATACGTAGAAGCAGCACATGAATTGGGTCGAGTCTTAGCTGCAAGAAATATGCATTTAATATATGACGGAGGCAATCTTGGACTTATGGGGATCGTTTCAAAGGTCGTACAAGAAGGAGGCAGTCATGTTTTGGGAATCATCCCAAAACCCTTGGCAGATGCAAATCTTATTGAACCATCAAACGGAGAGGAACTGATCGTCCCAGGTATGTCTGAACGTCTGGTAGAAATGATTAACTGTTTTGATGCTTTTATTTCTTTGCCATGTGGCTTGGGTACACTGGAGGAAATTTTTATAGTTCTATCTTGGGCGAACCTGAACATACACCAGAAACCAATCGGACTGCTCAACGTTGATGGATTTTATGATTTTCTTTGTGTGTTTCTTGATGATGCTCGGAGAAATGGGTTCGTGTCAAAACCTTTAAAAGAACTATTCTTTACTGCCAGAACTGCTCCGGATCTAATAGACCAACTCATGGCCTATGAACCACGAGTTGACCCTATTCTTTCAAAGATAAATTGGTCTGAGGATGATCGTGGTAAGAGACGTCGGATTAATCTGGATCTTAACCTTTAAATTCCTGTAAATTTTCAGCTAACTAGGTATTATTTTCTAAACTCTTCTTTTACTGTTTAAGACATTGGGGACAATGTCTCATTTAGGTTTGGGGGAGGGAATTAGTTGATTAGTACCTTGTTTTTAGTTTGTGTTTTTTTTTATTTTTATTTGTCCAAATTTTTCGAAAAATACAAATTAAAAAATTGAAAAATTTTCAAAAATTACAAAAATATTTTGCGTTTTTGTGTTTTTATTTTGACTAAAAAGGTGAAATTGGTAAAAAAAAAATAGCCGAGTAAGGAGTTTCCACTCCTGAGACGTATCTCAAACCTATTTCGAAACAAGTTAATTTTTGTTTATTTCCTTTTAAATTATTTAATTTGTGAATTCTCCATAACACTGACTAAAATGAATCTTTATATGCTCAGTTGACAGGTATTATCAATCTATATAGTAACATACGGACATGAGTTAAAATTGAAAAGTTTGTAATATTCAGTGCTCTAGTTTAATTGGAGGAAGCATCTCAAAAAGCATTGGAGTAAAAAAAAATAAAATAAAAAATAAAAAAATCTGAGATCCGAGTTATTAAGTCTGTAAGGGTGTTTTAACACCAAGTGCCCTAAAGCCAACTGGTTTGGGAGTCACTGGCCAAAAGCTCGTTACATGGATCGAAGATGCTGCAAAAATATATATATCTGAAGTCTGAGTAATTAAGTCTGTAGGGGTGTCTTAACACCTGGTGCCCTAAAGCCAACTGGTTTGGGAGCCACCGACCTAACACTCGTTACATAGATGGAAGATATTGTATATAAATAAAAAAATTGAAAAGAAAAATCAAAGAAAAAAATCAGAAAAATGAGAAAAAATTATTCCATTGCTACAAAAAGGTGTGAATTCTGATAAAACTTTAGGACAAAAATATTACTCTCTTATCAACTACACTTAAGACTACTGTGGGCAAAAATGAGTTGTTTAATATTTTGTTGGTTGTGAATATGGAGAATGGTAAATATAATGGGAGAATTTACTTATTCAGTAATTTAGAATGAAAGAAAACAACTAGTAACTTGGAGTAGAAGTTTCACCTGATTAGTCACTAACATCTTTATTCTCTTTTCGCTTGTCTTTTTTCTTTAGTGTACATTAGTTTTACTACCTTTTTACTTTTGTAAAATGTTTGTGGGTATCATTGCTGTAAACCCTCACGAGACTACAACTCGTCCACTAGGGACACCTAGGGGTTTAAAGGCTTGTTGCATATGCTAAATGCAACCGTGATCCCTACGGAAGTGGCTTAGTTAAATTTTATTTATGTTATTTTATTCTGTGTTTTGCTCGAGGACTAGCAAAATGTTAGGTTTGGGGGTGTGATGAGTGGTAAATCTATCACTATTTCTCACTCATTTAACATAATATTTTGTATAGTTTCTTGAGTTTTGTGAATATTTTGATGTGTTTTGTGTTATTTTGCAGATAAATAAAGTTGGGAAAGCATTGGAAGCAAATTGGGGCCAAAATAGAGAAAAATTGACAAAATGGCAATTCAGTAAATTGTCCGCGTCGCGATGCCAAGACCTTCAGCGTCGCGACGCCTAACGTGCGCCGAACAGTGCTAACGTGCGCCGGGTCCACAAATCAGAATCTAAGAAAAGTTTGACTTTGCTAACGTGCGTCGTGCCATGTGTCAGCATCCTACGGTGCCGACAGCATCATCGCCACGTGTACCACGTGTCACTCCACGTCATTGCCACGTCATCAGCCACATCACCAGGTTGACCAAGTCAAACTGCCACCTCATCGCCACGTCATCATCAGCCAATCAGGAATTGCCACGTGTCACAATCCTACAGTGCCGACAGTCTCTTTCCCACGTGTCACCATGTCACTGCCACATCATCGCCACGTCAGCATCAATTATTGGTTATCTAATCCTTATCTGACACGTGGCGGATAAGAATCTCATCGACCAATCAGAAGCCGCCACGTGTCACAATAATGAAGCCCAACCACTAGCCGCGTGTCATCTGATCCAGAATCTGCAACCGACGAACCAGAGCGTGCCACGTCGACAAAAGCTGGCGTAGCGACGCCAAAGGCCCTGGCGTCGCGACGCTGGAACCCCACCGAGGCCTATAAATAGAGCTTCAAATTTCAGTTTTAGATGTACCATTCTCTCTCCTTTCTTTGATGTAAATAGGGAGTTTCTCTCTCTAGTGTCTTTAATTTAAGTTTGTAATTAAACTTTAATTACTTTTTGTAATAATAGTAATTTACTTTCTTTACTTTTTACTGTTTTTACTATTCACCATGAGGAGGTAACTTCCCCAACTAGGGTGAAAGGTAATTCTTTTACTATTGCTATTTAGATTAATCTCCCTAAAAAATAATATATTCACTATTTAAAATTTGACTTAAAAAGGATACTGTTATATTGGTCGGTTGGTAATTTAATTTTAATCTGGTTTAAACCTGACTAATCAAGGATACCGCCAGATTGGTCGGTTGGTAATTTAATTTTGGTTCCGCTTTTATGGCTGGTTTATGGACAAATGTTACCGCCTTAATGGCTGGTTGGACTTAATTTGACTTAATCAGGATACCGCCAGATTGGTCGGTTGGTAATATTATCACAAGTTTATATATTATTTTATGGGAGATATCTAAATTAGTAGTAGTAAAAGTAATTTCTTTTACCTTAGCATTTTATTTTATTGTAATTTACTTTTCAGTATTTACTTTACCGCATTTTTACTTCATGTCTTTTATTTTCAAGTTTTTACCAGCCCTAGTTATGTGTTGTAACTAAATTAGTTATCTGGGGTTGTGATGACTTCTAATATCACCGGTTTATAAGGGGTTAGATTATAGTTTGGGTAATATAAAGATTTATTTTTTGAGTCTTAATCTTAATGCTTTTTAATTAACTGGCCATTAATAAAATTGACTAGGTAAACTTAAAATGAACTAGACATAGGGATTTTAAGTATAAGACCTCAGACTCAATAGCCCACGATCTTCCTTGAGGATAGATAACCCTTTAATAGATTTCCTTACATGATAGGAATATACCTGTCGGGCGGGGGTAGCCTTAATTGGAACTTAATCTTAATGAATCTAGGTAATTTGGTTGACATAGACATATGGTTCAATTGGATTATACTAGGTATTTGTAATTGACCATCGGAAGAGGCTTTTACATAATTTAGTGTTCCAAGTTAATAAATCAATATATTACCCAACTTTAAGATAACCATTTCATCTTTAAAAAGATATTAAAAGAAATCACAACCCTAGATAGTTTTTAATATTGAATTTTCTTAAAATCTACTTTCGAACAATTTTATTTACTTGTCTTTAAATTTAGAATCGTCGCCATTTCAAATCAATTAAACAATCTGTTAGATACTAGTAATCATTTGACCTCATAAAATTAATAGCTTAGGTATTAAGTCCTCGTGGGATCGATACTTTTTATACTACTTGAACGATACGTACGCTTGCGTTATACATGTGTGTTTACGCCGGTCAATTAGTTACGATACAGTTGAAAAAATTTCGCAACTGACATTGAGTTGTATCATAACAATATCATTTCTTTAATTATTTCTGGTCATGGTTTACATTACTTGGTCAGTAAGTAAACCCGTTGAGACCGGTACATGTCATATATTGGAATCTTGGATTCCAATGGTAGATTCTCAATAAACCATGAGTCTTGGAGAATCGTATAGACATGCAGGTGTTTATATCGGATAAATACTTAATGACTCACTGAAGATTATTAATAGATGCTACACCAACGTCAACAAGAATCTTCCCGAGTTGAGTAGCATATTGATTCTTTGACTTGAGATACCACTGTGGATATATGAGATATCCTCCACACTTGGATGGTAGTCATGTCACTGACCTATTTAGGTCAGACCTCCGTCTGTCTGTTGGGTGTAGATTGATCCTTATGATATCATGTGTGTGTCAAGATAGAATCTGTTAGCTCTGTGTACAGAGCATATGTATTCAATATGGAATTAGCAATCTGTTAAATCCAAGGGCCCGTGGTGTTGGAAAGTTATGACACATAGCATCACTATTTGTACAGATCATGGTGTTGTTGTACAAATTAACTTTGTGACAAAGGAAATTGCTCTTTTATCATTTGTGATTAGATCACCAAGATGTATAAATGATGAAAGGTCCATATGATTAGTTCCTGGATTGAGATGATATGAGACAATATCAATCCATAAAGGTTTAATCATTAGGTATCCCTAGTCGTAGTATTATCGAGATTGGACATCGATAATGTGAAATAGACTAGTATTGCATTTGTGCGCGTTGTGGGAGCATAACGGCATAGTTTTCATATATTTGGGTATAGGATACTCATGCAAGTGTAATAGGAGGTTGTGTTTACCGATGGTACAGGAACATCTTCACTCTGGATAGACCCCTCAGAATTCCATTGGTAATATGACTATGTGTCTATGGAAGTCTGAATCAGGGTAGGTGTATTTGGTCTTAACCTGAGACTTGCACCGCTAATACTTGCGACAATCAATATACTTTGGTTTTGTTCATCCAGGGCTTTAACCGTTTCTGTGTACGCCTCTTCTGGGTATATTGAGAATCGTAGTGTATTGGGTGTGATGTCGAGATAGAAGTATCACTCTAGTCATAGTGGAGATGATGATCACGTAGGATACGGAACTGGTTCTCTTATATACTGCAGTCATCGGGATAATATGACTAGGTCATGATTATCCGATTATAGAGACTAGTTACCAGAGATCCGATATGTGCTTCGTACGGGGCAAACACATTTCCACCCCCAGGCCTTGCACATGACATCAGATAGTGGATCGAAATACGTAATACTACGTATACTACGCCTGATATAGATCACATATTCCAGTAAGAATATTTCTGGAGAATTGGGTAGGCACGGTGCTTTGCTAGAAGCCAACCATGTCTTGTAAATCGGTAAAAACGTTGTACTAGGTACGTACGTGTTCGGATAGTCTGACGACTGGATTTACTGCCAACATATCCGGGGATCTCGTGGGTCGCTTCCCGAAGATTCACCGATGATGTATGACTCGCACTTTATTAATCTGGGATTAATTAGATGAGAGAGAAAATTAATCTGGGATTAATTACGAAGATATTTTATCTGGGATAAAATATTAATTAAAGAGAGAAAACGATTAATTTGGAATTAATCGATAAAATAATATATTCGATATATTATATGAAATTGGATTTCGACGCGGAATTGAAATTAGATTTTAATTCGGGCTAACGAGTTAATTTAGAATTAATTCTTTAGCGACATGAATAGTAATTTTGCTAGGCATAATTATTTAATTACGTCGCAACAGAAAATTGGTTAATTTTGAATTAGCGAACCCGAGCCCGGGAGTATTTGCGGGCGCACTCGCATTGCGAATTTAAGTACGGCCCACAAGTCACATCAAGCGTCAAATCACTAGTCAATCGATTGATGTGATGTCTAGTCATTTTGAGTGATGTGACAACTTGTCATTGTGATTGATGGTGGTAGTTGGTTGGCTTTAATGCCATTTACCAAATTTTGAATTTGGTATATCTTAATTTTTTTTGGAAAATAAAACCAACTTAACATATTTTTCTCTCTTCTCTATTCTCTTCTCTCTCACGCCCAAGGGGCTGTTTTTCTTCCATATTTTCACTGCAAATGTCGTGAGTTGTAGGAGAAGCATAGGAAGTTTTGCGGAAAAATTTCCGGAGTGCTAGCATGCTTTAAGGGTCTTGCGAAGGTGATAGGGAACTAATTTCGTGAGCATGGAATACACAACCCAAAGCTTGGAGCTTGGAGGACACCATGGCCGAAAATGGAGGAGCAAAATGGAGCAGAAAGCCGAGAACCTTGGAGGACAAAAGCTTGAAGATTTTGATGTTCCTCGCGTCGCAAAAGCCGATCGTTGTAAGTATGATTCCGCCATGCTTTTACGAGTATTCACATATGTGTTTCATTGCTTCAAATTGATCCTTGGGACCTAATAGAAACCCAACAATGGTATCAGTGCCATTTTGAGCACGAAACTTGATTAGGGTAAAATTTGGGTAAATTTAATTTGAGCATATTTTGATGAAATTGATTGTTGATATATGCTTAAATGATGATAACATGGTGTTATGCATTGTCAATTTGATGAATTTTGAATTGGACAAATTTTCCCCAATTGTTGAGGCTTGGCCGAAACTATAAGCTTACCCTAAGTCATGGTATTTTTTGATTTTAATCATTGGATGAGTTGAAATCATGTGGGAAATGTTGACCCGTCGGCACCTGCAACGTATTGCAAATGTGAATAGGACAAGTAGAATCCAAAATCCAATTTGATGTAATAGCTTCACAAGCTAAAGAGATATCAATAATAGGAAAAAAAAAAAGGAATCTGATGTGGATGCTCTTTCCTTCCTGAGTTGCGGAAGATAGTCCGGGCAGTTACGTTTCCAGTGCCCAACTTTCTGGCAGTGGTGGCACTTGTCTTCAGAAGCTCTCTTGGGCTTCGCCGTCTTACCTTGCGGAGAAATATTGAAACCCTTCTTCTTTTTTCCCTTAAACTTCTTCCCCTTCGACTTGGATTGGGAAGAAGCGGAAAGTGAAGTGGGTTTCGGAAGGCGAGTCGGAACTCCCTTCCTTAAATCTTCCTCTACTGTGATAAGCATCCTATGCAACTCACGGTAAGTACAGTGAATCCCATCCATGTTGAAGTACATGACGAACTGGCGATATGAAGCCGGGAGTGAACCGAGAATGACACTACGGCCAAGAGTCTCATTCAAGGGAAATCATGTCGCCTCAACTGCTCGATCAAATCGATCAAGTGAAGCACATGCGGGCTCACAGTCTGCCCCTCATCAAGTTTATAATGGAACAATTCCATCGAAACTTTATGAACAACGACCTGTTCCTGGTTCATGAACGATTCACGAAGTTGTGTCATCATGTTATATGCATCGTGCATCTCCCAATAAGTCTTCTTAAGCTCAGAAGAAAGTGAACTCAAGATGAATGATTTAACCCTTAAATCATTATCCTTCCATTGCTGGAAAGTCTCACGTTCTTCAGGTAATGCATCGAGTGATATAGCAAGCGGTAATGGACCATCCAAAATATACCTAGTTTCTCGGAATTGAGGACAATCCTCAAGTCCATATACCAATCCGCAAAGTTTTCTGCGCCTTTCAATTTGTTCGTATCAAGCATACGTGCAAAAGGATTGGGTGGAGGTGCCGCCATCGCAAATCTATCAAATAGACAGCGAAACAACGGTCAGTAAATAAGCAGATAAAAGATTATAACAATTTCATAATATATCATAAAGCATTAACTAGATCATGGATTTTTAATCTAAAAATGTCCCTCCCACTATTTCATGCAATACTGTAATCCCCAAACAAAATACAAAACATGCGATAATCAAATCATAACATAATAGTGAAAGGTGGACCCCATGAATATATTTCAGCTCACAGCTTTGGCACGTTCTCGCCTACGTATATTCATTTAGGTAGACAAAAGATTTTCGATCACTCAATAGTGACTCCTGGGTTTTCGATCCTGGTCGTTTCTCGTTGTGACAGCTTTGGCACGTTCACAAGGAGGCGTACCAAGGTCAAACTTGTCAATGATGAATTCAAGATACTTACATAACCCTGACAGCTTTGGCACGTTCAGGATTGCGCTTTCGCTTGAATTCACCTAATATCAAATATATCCAGTACAGATAAATTTCTACCGGCCATATCCTCACAGCTTTGGCACGTTCTCGGATATAGTTGTAGAAAATTTACCGATAAGCGGTATTGACAAGACGGACCGATTAATATACATCAAATACATATTAAATTATAAACCTTATTTTAAATAGGGATTTTC
Organism: Zanthoxylum bungeanum; assembly: GCA_019454045.1. Lineage (NCBI taxonomy): Eukaryota > Viridiplantae > Streptophyta > Magnoliopsida > Sapindales > Rutaceae > Zanthoxylum > Zanthoxylum bungeanum. Next base: position 304,256 of record SKCR01026382.1, on the reverse strand, counting down.
CACTAAAGATGTATTTATTTATTTAATTAAATTAAATAAGTATAAGCATGCATTAAAGTCAAGATTAAAGTCAATATTGAATTTTAAAGGCTTTATCATATATCGGGGTTCCAGAATCAGACTCGCTCTGATACCATTTTGTTGAGGTTTTATTGAGAATTACAAGGTTAGCGCAACGGAACGCGGAAAAACGATTTCTCCGATTTCAAAAATTTTTCTTAGAACAATTAAATAAACTTATTTATTTAATTAACCAATACTTAAATTATGAAATTATAACCCAAGAAATCATATTTCTTTTAATTAGAAAATTACCCCAAACTTTTGCAAATTAATTATTTTGGTTTTAAATATGTCAATTACATATTTAATTAATTCCAAATTAACCCAAAAATAATATTTACAAGTTTTGCAACAAAACCAGAATATTTTCCAGATTTGTGCCAACAGCCCAGTTTTTTCTGGAATTTGCGAAACAGCCCCTAAACTTTAATTAATTACAATTTGGCCCAAAATGCTCAAAACACATCAAGATCAAATCCAATTAATCCCAAATTTTACATGCATCAAATATACATCAAATTAAAGCTTATATATGAAAAGCCCCAAAATTTGAGTAGGTTTAGAACCCTAATTTCACAAATCACTCAAATTGGGAATTTACACTAAATTACTAAAATTCAACACTTTAATCTTCAAATTACTACACCAATTAATTCTCACCATCATGAAATTAATCAAGAACAATTCTAGGCTAATTATGAATGGCTAATTAACTCTAGAATAGCAACTTTAATTTTCCAATTAATTTATTAAGCTTAATTACATTAATAAGCAAATAAATTAATTCTACATGCTTAAACACATCCAAGAAGCATCCAACAATTTTAATTAGAAACTAAAAGAATAGAGGCATGTTCTTGACAACACAATTGAAGCTAAGAATATTTGAAATATTTTTCATGTAGGAAGAAATTTGAAAAGAACTTACAAAATCAAGTATATTGCCTTTGTTTTCCTTTCTTTTCTTTTCTTCACCAAAATGCTCTCAATCCTTTATTTTCTAATTTTTGTTGATGTCTCGTGAATGAGCAAGAATTGATCAAAACCAATTTTTGTTCACCCTTTCCGATTTTTTCAACAATAAAGTAAACACTTACTTTAATTTTTGTATCAATATAATTGGTACAAATTTTGCCTATAATAAATCATCACTTTAACTTTAATAAAGTTGCAAAAATGTGTTCCAATTATATCAAGCCATTTCTCACTTTAATCATGACTTAAGATATTTATTTTATAAATTAATTTAATTATTTAACAATTAAATAATTAATTAATAAATATAGATATCTTAAATATATGTATTATATTTACATTAAATATCTCAAATACATATATTAATGATATAAGTCAAATATCACAATTTGATATTTTATTAATGTGTATTTAATAAAATCAAGTATTAAATAAAATACACATCAATATTGGAAATGACCGATAGGTCCCGATTGCATGTATTTTTGGTTTAACCATTAAACGAGTTATAAATAATCAGTATTATTCATAACAGTTGCCATAGTGCTCTACGAGTAAATTTCATTAGTGAGACTCTCTGGATTCAGGCATATCCGTCACGAAATCAAATTACGTGTCCATAATTCACCCACCCGTAAATTATGACGAACACAGATAAACTCATTGAATCATACAGGTCGATGTCACTACATACGTATAATCCCTCCGTCATAGGTATCCGGATTAATCCAGAGATATAGATACAAACGTCTACGTTTCTATTAGCAATCCCTCAAAAAACACATAGAACTAATTTCTCTAGTGTACCACGGGCCTATGGATTTAACAGATTGCTAATACCATATTGAATACCTATACTCTATACACAGAGTTGACAGATCCTATCTTGATACACACAGGATATCCTGAGCATCAGTCCACACCCAACGAACAGGCGGAGGTCTTATCTAAATAGATCGGTGACGTCACTGCCATCTAAGTGTGGAGGATAACTCAGATATCCACAGTGGTATCTCAAGTCAAAGAATCACTATGCTCACTCAACCCGAGAAGATTCTTATTGACGTTGGTGTACCATCCATTAAGAATCTTCGGTGAGTCGTTCAGTGTTCATTCGCTATAAACACCTACACGTCTATACGAGCCTCCAAGACTCATGGTTCACTGAGAAACCACCGGAATCCAAGATTCTGATATACGACATGTACCAGTCTCTACGGGTTTACTTTACTGACCAAGTTGTGTAAACCTTGACCGGGAATTTTCTAAGAATGACAACGTCATGATACAACTCAATGTCAGTTGCGACGTTTTTGCAACTGTATCATAACTAATCATTCTAAGGTCGGTTACGTCTTCACCATATAAAATAAGAAGTTATATAAAAAAAACTGTTAATTTTATTCATAATAAAACGTTACATTATTATTTACATAGAAATACATAATAAAATTGACGCTCGGACCACCAACCCTAACATTTATAATGTATTTTTAAAAGATGAGCTTAAAACACTTTCATTATGTTTCCTATTTCTGATGATGGATAATATTGACTGTTTGGTAATTGTATTATGTTTATCGGTTTTGATGTTGGAAAATATTAATTGTGTGGAAGTTGTATTATGGTTTTCGGTTCTGATGATGAATGTGATTGACTGTCTAAAATCTGCATTAGGCTTTCTATCTCTGTTAATGGACGTGCAGCTGCAGTCAATAGATTCGCAATTCAGATCTCACTAGCAAAGCGTGGCATTATGTTATGTTATGCGATTGTGTGTTAATAAGGTTTGTATTATCATGATTCGAACATGCATGTTTATAGCAAATGATATGATTATATATTATGTATGACATAGTACAAGTCAGATATAATTTACGTTATGTTATGTTAGAAAGGAGTTTAAAAGCATAAAGTAGATAGCTCACATAAATCATGTATAGTAATCACACATGGCTTAAGTTGATTTAAACCATCTCGGGTTTGGGTTGACCTTAACCACGTAATTGAGGTGGTTTGGTATGGTTATATTTTGAGCAGTCCATGTGTAATGATGCATGTGTATATTCAGTTCATGAGACGATGCATGTTTGAATATGACATGTATAACCTATGAATAGTCATGTGGTGTACGTAAAGGCATGAGGCTTACGGAGATGGCAACATTGACTCCCGCCGATCATGTCCTGGATTCTCCAGGATGTGACAATCATATACGCATAAATTATATATATATATATATATATATGTACTATTTTCAAATTATACTTAATTTTATAGTATGTATGTGGTTACTTACTGAGTTTTATAACTCACACCACAATAGTTTGTTAGTTTTGTAGGTTGGCAACTAGATCGGTCAGCTATACAAGCTTTTGGGAAGTCATGCTCGAGACGACGGAACACCCAAGCTGTAGTCATCCACTATCAAGTCCTAGTTATGTGTTTGATTGTGCAGTACACACTATTATATATATGTAAATAAAAGTTATGATGTGTAAGTGTAATTGTGGGAACGAAGCCTTTGAGTATTGATGTTGATATTTTTTATGACTTGGGTTTAGACCAGAGGTCTTTCTTACATATATGATATTTGTGGCAGATCGTTATGGTGTTGGATTGTATTCTAAGTTGTCTAATTTTTAGGGTGCGTCATGTCTGTTTTCATCATTTTTGGGGCTCAGAGTGACATGTTATTCATGTCTCTTTTCGGTAACATCCTATCCTCGGTGGGATGTTACACGAGATGACAATACGACTAAGAAAACTTATCAAGTGAAGAATCGTCAAATATGGGACGAAAATGAGATATCTTACGTACCTCAAGGTGCACGTCTCGACGCGACTTAGTATAATTTTGAAACAGAATGTAAAATTAAATACGCGTCGCCACGCAGATTGGAGCATTCCACGTCGAGATGGGACCAAGATGCATTGCGACGCGTCCAAGAAAAAAAAGAGGTAGAATGTCACATGAAAGACACATCGCGAAGCATGTCAATGCTCGTCGTGACGTGAGCCCGATTCCTAGTACGATTAATACTCCAATTTCTTAAGAAAAAAAGCTCCCATAGCCTCTATAAAAGTACAAGTTCGGCTCTAAACCTAAGATAATACCTTTGGATAGCTCAAAGCGAAGAAGGATACCAGGACCAAGGCAAGAATCAGAAACTCAACTCGAAGTGAAGATTGAAGGAGAGGACCTCACCACGAGTTCTTTCTTCCCTTTATTATTTCTATTCTTATTTATGAATTCTTACTTTTTATTAATGAACTATTTGTGCTTAATGGATGTTATGTGTAACTAATTCATTACTATATCATTGGAATGGATCATATGCATAATATTTAATTCAATTTGCATCTGTTGGTTCTTTTAAGATTTTTGTTGGATTACTTATTATTCTCCATACATAATGTGTTCTATTGTCTGGACAACAATATGATAGTTGTGGTAAATTTTAAGGATTTTGGAAAATGAAATTTGTGTTTAGCCTTGAAAATTAATAGCACATGATCGTATTCTTATAATTGATTTCCGTCTAGGATATGAATATAGATGCAAGGCATGCGTAGCTATAGTTAGAATCTGAAGGTAATGAGTATGGTTTAGATTAATTATCATAGAAATATAGATAATTGAACTAAGTTGAGCATTTATACATGATCATCGAAAGAGACTTGTAGATAATTTCGTGTACTAAGTTAGTAATCTATAACAATTACTCAATTGAATGAAGAGAAAAAATATATTAGCGTGCTAGGTGAAGTTGCAACCCTATCTTTTTATTCGCATAAGTTTTCTAAGGTTTTATTTCTTCTTTAGATTTTAGTTATTTAGTTTTAGTCAATCAAATTCTACAATTAATTATTTAGTTTTAGCAAAGTAAGTCTAGTTCTAGTTATACAAATGGGTATGTTGTAAATCCTTTCAGAGTGCACTCTTGGCACAAATGGTGGGAATTTGTTGTTGTTAGAACTCAAGCATACAAGAGAGATTCACAATCAATTGGAAAATAAATAGCTCCTCAAACGTATCATAGTTGATGTGACAGCATAAAGTTCTTTTAAATAATTAAAAAAACGTATATACATTACATAATATTATTTTTATAAAGAGTTTAGATACCAAAATCTCCGATACGTGTTGATAGCCTTAGGGGTGTGAAATTATTTCAGATAGAATCAGAACCGAACCACTTTATCAGGTTCCAGAATCGAAACCGCTTCATTTAGGGTAGATTATGATTCCAAAAATACGGAGCTGATTTAATACGGATAGGTTCTGATTCTATAATATTGAGAACCGAAACCTATCCACGGAATCGAAAATCATAACTGATTTTGGTACTGAATTTTTCATTTAAAGGATTTTCCTTGTCGATCAAGACAACTTACTTTCTTAAAGCTTGTGTCAGGATTCTCATACTCCGGAACAAGGTTTTTACAGAGCATACATCTATTAAAGTGAACACAAAATATGTTCATGAATATTATTTTAGGTTCCACATCTAACATTCATAATTCAAAAACCGCAACTGAAATATAAAATCATATTGAGAACCTTTATAGCATTTTATGAATATTGACTTTAATACGTTTATACCATTCATATTGACTTTAATATGTTTATATTAAAGTCAATATAAAATCATATTGAGAACCTTTATAGCATTTTATAAAGGTTTAAAATCCTGACACAAGCTTTAAGAAAGCAAGTTGTCTTTATTAAAGTCAATATGACTTTAATCACAAAATATAAAATCATATTGAGAACCTTTATAGTATTTTATGAATATTGACTTTAATACGTTTTCAACAATATTCAAGAATTTGCCACTTGAAGTAAACGTTGGAAACATAAAATCATACTGCAATTCCTGCTATTCTCACTTTGCCACTTGAAGTAAACGTTGTACAAGATTTTAATTAAAATTCTTATATCATTGCTTAGCTTAAATTCATAAATATTATCCTTAAAAATATTGTATTACTTATTTCCAGCGATCAAAATATCTCATTCATATATACTTAACATTTCTAATAACAGACAAATAGAGCAAAATAACAAAATAATAAAAATGCAAAGAAAGTATCGATTTTTTTCCTATATTAATCTATTGGGTCCAAAATAGGGTACCTTGAAACTGAACTAGATTCAAATTGATACCGATAAATATGGTACCCTATTTAATAGAGTAGGTTATGATTTTAAAATTTAAGAACCGAATTTTTTAGGATAGGTTTCTATTCCACCTAAATAGATTAGGGTACCTTGTTTCACTCACCTCTCATAGGTTTCATTAGAAAATGACAAGAAACAGAAAGTGAAAAGCATTTCTGGGTTGCTGCATTCTCCCATTGCAGCTCCTTCCACCAACACTGATCTCCCTTGATAACAATTTTATGTTGTCTTTCGCTGTCGAAATCAAGTGGAAGCTTCTTAAGTGTTGGAATTCATCTACCACCGTTTCCTTCAAATGTGAGAATAGTAGCTGCTCTCCAGGTTTAGGAGATTTCATAATATAAGAAATTCAAGTTTTGTTTCTGATACAGATACGTTAAACATAGAAGACAGAGCAATGGCAGCAACACTCCAACACCAACAGATAAAAGTACAATGACATTAAGCAAACCACGGTTTCTTTATTACAATAAAAGATACAGAAAACTTGACTGACTGGAAAACCAACAGGACTTTTTCTAATTTTGAGATGGGCTGAATCCATTCACAGTGATTCCTCCATCGACACAGATAACTTGCCCTGTGATATATGAAGCTGCTGGAAGGCAAAGGAATGCCGCCAATGAAGATACCTCATTAGGCTCTCCTGGACGATTGATGGGTGTTTGACGTGCTACTCCATCCAGAAATTCCCTTGCCGCCTGAGAATCAATCACATTCCAAGTTCTTTGTAAACATTATCGTGTAGACGTCATATCAAAACACAGTATATAAAGTTGAGAAGCACAGAGTATACCTCTAAAGGTTTAATCATTGAGGATCTAATAACCCACGGGGCAACTGTATTAGAGCGAATGTTATCCTTGGCCCACTCACATGCCAAGTTCTTTGTAAGTTGATTTATGGCTCCTGCAAGTAAAGTGTATGAAAGAATTTATAAGCAGATATATGTGTCCATATTTTTTGGAATCTTACAAAAAAAAAAAAAAAGAAGAAGAAGAAAGAAAACTGATTGCACCTTTGTATGCGCCGTACAGAGAAATCTGAGGTAGACCTATAACACCCGCGACAGAGGAGATAAATACGATACTTCCATTTCCTGATGCTTTTAACAGAGGATGTGCAAGTTGGGAGAGATGAAAAACAGACTCAAAATTTGTGCTGCTTATGGTTGACATGTCCTCAGCTGTAATGTCTAGTGTTTCTTTATATACAGCTATTGCAGCATTATTTATCTGAAGAAAATGTTAATCATATACTCAAATCGGTTAAATGAAACTAATTTATTTTGTAGGAGCTTGGAGACTAGACTTACAAGAATATTGAGCTTCCCCTGAAATACAGAGGTGACAGTCTCCATTAGCTTCTCACGCTGTTCACGTGATGACAAGTCACATACTGATCCTGTTACTTTGAACCCTTTGTTTTCCCATTCTTGTAAACTTGCATTGAGTTCTGTTTGGTTACGCGAACATGTGTAAACAATTGCTCCAAATCCTGCTAATTCTTCTACTATGGCATGTCTAATAACAATAATTTCCAACAAATAATTAGTTCCATCTAAATATGCCGAAAATAATCGAAAAGAAAATAAATGCAGACAGATTCTATAAACTGACCCAATGCCTCGGCTTCCTCCGGTGACTAAAGCAGTCATTCCATTGAGAGACCATCTTTTGTTTCTATTAATGAACTCTTGTTCTCCCATGCCTGTCTTCACAGTTTGCTGTATGCCTCAACTAAATAATTTATAAAGAATTTTTTTAACCCTTCATTGATGTTTATTAGTTTTTTTTATTTCACCTTCAAGGATAACATGTTTTGGTTTCAGGTTTGGGTAAGAACTTGAATGTTTTGAGCACCACAAAACCAACATTATCAAGACACATTGAAACACATTATTGTTCGTTTGACAACCACACATGGGTTTGGACCAACTAGTGATGGGGACATGACAATAGTATTCAAAGATGGTCTTTTAATTTGGTTTGGTATCAAATATAGTAGAGGAATCCTCTGTGGTTTCCTTAATTAGTGATTCCAGCATTGTCCACCACCTACTTAATTAATCTATAATAGGTGCCATTTTTACAGGCATTGTTCAGTCTTATGACTGTCTTTATGATTTTATTCATTGAATCAATACTAATTCTTGTGTGCTCTTTTTATGTGCCAGTATAATGTTCATAGGTTCCTAGCAAATGTTCGAGTTCAGAGAGTGCATTTCTTGTTAGAACATAAGACAGTCGGGGGTTTTACCTGCTCCACATAAGCTTTAGTTGGGTTTGGCAGCGGAGTTTCCAATGTAGAAAAAAAAACGGAGGACATCATTTTGTTTTCTTTTTCGGTTCTTTGTTATATTAATCAATCATCTAATTTAATATCTATATTATTCAAGTCAACTGACATATTAAAAAAAAATGAGGATATCAACACTAATGCATCTGATTCCTTTAGAACTCTACACAATTTAAAGTTTTTGCAATTTCAGTACTACTATAGGGATTGTGTCTTGCATCTCTCGAATATTGCAAATTTAGATTGTTAGGAAAATAAAATGTATTGCCCTTAAACAGATGGTTTGGCCCTTAATTTAGAAACATTTAGAGACAGATAGAAATGCCAAGCAGAATGATCCTAATTTTGGGTTGGTTCAAATCCATTCACAGTCACTCCTCCATCGACACAAATAACTTGCCCTGTGATATATGAAGCTGCTGGGAAGCAAAGGAATGCCACCAATGAGGAAACCTCGTTAGGCTCTCCAATACGGCGGATAGGTGTTCGAGATATTAAGCTATCCACAATTATACTTTTAGCAGGATCCTCCTGAGAACATAAGAGTGTTAATCAGTTGTAAGCTAATAATGCAACAAAAATGGGAAAAAGATGACCAAACTAAAGTTCACAGAGGATATATATATATTTACTCGTATTGCGTCAATCATAGATGTTCTCGTAGCCCATGGGGCAATCGAATTAGCACGAATGTTATCCTTTGCCCACTCGCATGCCAAGCTCTTCGTGAGTTGATTCATGGCTCCTTTAAAGAAAAAAGAGGTGATTAGCACGAATATTATCCTTTGCCCACTCGCAGAATGATTCGTACCTTTGTAAGCACCATACAGAGAAGAAAGAGGTGCAGCTATGACTCCCCCAACAGAAGAGATAAATACAATACTTCCATTTTCTGATGCTTTTAACAGAGGGTGTGCTTGTTGACACAGATGAAAAGCAGATTCAAAATTTGTGCTCCTTATTATTGACATGTCCTCAGCTGTAATTTCTAGTGCCTCTTTTGCTAAAGAAATCGCAGCATTGTTCACCTAAAGCAAACATTCATTGCATATACTCAAATCTTATATGACTGACACCTGCAGTTCTTGCTTTAAGATTTACTTATTATATTATTCATCATCTCTGATATCGATCCAAACATATTTTTTATTATTAAATCTTGTATACATAAAATTAATATTACAAATAATTATCCTTATAAGGAAGTGATGATGAGTGAGAGAGTTTTGAAAAAATAATTTAAAAGATATATAATAAAGAAACTTCAGTTTCCTTTTAAAGATTCTGACATTACTCGGATTTTAATATTGTTTCCAAATAAAGGTAAATCTTTTTTGTTTAACTCATGAATTGATAAGTTCATATTAATTGTTGATTATTTGATTGATGAGTTTTATTATATGTTCATTTTAAGAATGTGATGAGAATATATTTTAATAATTCTGTGAAATTTTGAACAGTATACATTTTCTACTGAATATCTTTTAATTTCTAGAGAGTCGTGTGAAAATCTTTATATTTTGATAAAGTAGACCTCTTAAGATTTTCATACAACTATGATTTGTTAATAAACTCCAAGTCTTTTTAAAATAGTTTTTCTTTATAATAAAATATGGAATTTATACATCAAGAATGGAATGTTTATATTTTTCTTAACTATATTGAATATTAATTTTACGAATTTATAAATTTATTGACCTCTGTTTCGAACACTGATGAACACTTTTTTTTTTTTTTATGTGTTTGCAAAAACATAGTTTTTGGATATGTTTTCGACTTTCATTAATTTTATGAATTTTTATATTGAATTCCATATATGTTCACAGTAATTAGTAAAGTTTTAGATTTTTCTAACACACATATATATAACTCTTTAAAAATCAGCATATGTAGGATGTTTGGGATTAGACTTAAAAGATTATTATGATTATATTGTGGTTTAAGTATGAGTAAGATTATCACTAAGATCATATTAGGTAATTTTATTGGTAAGGATATTGTCTTGATGATTAGGTGTCATGGATGAGCTCGTGTTGCATTGAGGTTTTGATTGATTGTTATGGATTGAGATATGTGAACTAGACTTTCAACTGAATCACAATAAACATGTGTTTAAGTTTGAAATGATTGTAAAATCTATTTTGATGGGTATGAATTTGAAATTGTTGATATATGTTGATTTAATTTTATGATTTGTTATGTTTTTTCTATGAAATAAGAAAGTGAACTTTGGTAAGTGCATTCATGCATATTGATATTTTGTATATATGAAGGGCTCTGATATTTTGTATATGCATATGAAGTGATAATGATTATATTATGAAATGGTTTTATAGTGTTTTTGAAACTTTTTAAAACTTTTCATGTTAAAATAATTTTCCAAAATTTGTTTTCTAAATTATTTAAAATTTACTTGTTTTCCGTAAATCGTCTTAATTAAGATATTGGATTTTTTTTTTTCCGGTCAATATGCTTATTTGAAAGGATTTGATGAAATATTGATATAAGAGTTTCATATTGGGAGTTGATTTGTAATATCCAGAAATTCGGAAACTCTTCCGAGAGGATTTTGTATTGTTGATCGGGTCTCGGAATGAGATTATATTGGAGAATAAGAGTTTAAGTGTTGGAATATAGCTCGAAATATTTTTACAATAGATATTTCATGCATTGGAAATATTTTTAAAGAACCGCTTACGCGATTTATGTATATTATTCTATACGAAGAAAGTTTGTTGGTTCGGCTATAGAGATAGCAAACGAACTCCGATTAAGTTGATTCTTGAACCACCGGTCTCGATTTTCTGAGACGAGTAACTTTCGTGTTGAACACCTTTCGTAATTTACATCAGAAGGGCTTTCACAATACGAATTTGTATGAAAGCCCCATGACAGGGACCTGACTGCAATTTCACGGGGGGTCAAAACGTAAATTTCCAAAACTGATTCTATATATACCTTGAAGTTTCCATTATTTACGAAAATTTCAAAATATTTCCATCTTTTCAAAATGAACAAATCATTTTGGTAGTGATTGGATATCACATAATCTTGTATTTGACAAATTATGACTAAAATGAACAAAATACAAACTATTTAGGCATTTTCGTAATTATGAAAATCTGGAAATTTTTTAGATTTCTGTTTTTAATGTATATTTAATGTACAAATCTTTTTTTGTTGTGAATAAAATCACCTAAGACTAAGGACTAAAATGATTAAAATGGAATGTTTTGGGGTTGTATGGTAATTTACTGAAATTTTGATTTTTGGGTTAAAAATTCTATTTTTGAGTATTGAGATATTAAAATAAATAAGTTTATTTTAATTACCCAAAAAAAATTAACGAAAATGGAAAATTTGATTTTCCTGCATTTTGCTGCGTAACCCGGGTATTTTTTACAAAACCCCAACAATATATTATATAATTATAAGTATGTACTATGTATAAATTATATGTTGAGATGTTTGGTCGATTCATGATATTAATGTAAGGACTGAGTGTTGAGTGTTTACTACATTCAGATTGTAGTTTGTGAAGATTCCAATTGATGGAATCCAGTATCGGTATCTTATGTTGTATAGAGGTCTGAAGTTTCAGTTTAGTGTTTCAATAAACGTTCTATAGCTCACAATTAGCTAATGCTTGCGTTTTTAGCTCACGTGACTCATATGAAGTAATCAGCCATATTTTAAGCTGACTAAACCACCACGGGTTTGGGATGGCCTTAGCCGCGGGTTTGGGTGGTTTGGTATATAATAAGTTTTACGGTTAGGAGAATTTTGATGTTGTTAATATGTAAGGTATAGCTATAGTGCGGAAAAAGAGTATGTATGTTTGTGGTTGAGGACTTCCAATTTTGTGTATGGGAGATGTACGGGCCAAATTTGGTCCATGGGTAATTTCGACCTTTCGCTTCAGGTCCACCACTAAATACACCCCCGAAACTCTCTAATCAAATCCCAAAGGCATGGCGCAGGCCCAAGCCCAGTGAACACCATCACCCACAACCAAATGATCCTCCAAAAGTCAGTCCACATAATGCCCAAGCTCACGAACACCACTCATAACGTTACCAGCCTACAAACGGGCAAACACAATAAACACCCTTTATGGAGTCATCCGTAACTGACACCCAACGGACAAAACAATCAAACAGTAGTAAATACACCCCCCGAAGGTGTGTGTATATAAACGATGAGTATCCAAGAAGGAAAGGGGTCGGATAGTTCACCATATTCTCTCCATAGCTTTCAGTATCTCACATCAACCGCCCTCACGGCACCCTACGAAGCTCAAGGTAATATCTTACTTTGACCTTCCTCCTACTACTTCCTCAGTTCCTTCACTGACTTGAGCGTCGGAGTGCTTCCGGCACCCACCACACCGGTGGGCAGGACTCCCGCTCACTCTACATCTTTGTTTTACAGGATCGCCAGTGCCCCATTTTACGAAATCTCAATTGTGGACCTCGGGCGAAAACCAGCGTCTACAGTTTGGCGCCCACCGTGGGGCCCTAGCGATTCTTAGCAAGCAAAGACATCCCTATCTACGACCCTTTCACACATAACGATCCATGGGTTGATTGTCATCAACATCTTACTTCATATGAAATGATGGTCATCTTCCTAAGAATGCATGGATTGCCTTCAGCTCCATACTACGTGGTTGGGTTGTCTCTTGTGGACTTCTATAAGGAACAAGTACTTGGCATGAAGACGGTGTCCCAGTCGACGTACCCAAGTGAAGACTTAGCATGGACATCTTGGTGAACATTACTAGGTATGTCTTACACCTTTTAATAATATCCCGGACGACATTAGAAAGGCATGTGACTAATAATTGGTGTCATAGCTTGGGACTTGTCATGGATGTCCCAGTCAATACTACGCTATATAGCATGATAATTATTATGGGTGTCCCAGTTGACAATAATATATGGCTTGGGACTTGTAATAGATGTCATAGTTAGTACTATAATTTATAGTATAAAAATTGCCAAGGGTTTCCTAGTCGACATAACAATTTACAACTAGGGAATAGTTACGGATGGCTCAGTCGACATTCACAATGTCTGGCATATAACTTGTTAGGGATACCCCACTCGATACTAGACTATTGTTGAGGGTGTCCCAATTGACATTATTATGTGTAGCTTGTCACTTGCTGAAGATCACAATTGACACTACATATATGATGGTTTAGTATTGAACAATGATTCCACTCGACGCTCTACGTATGAATCTTGACACTAATTTTAGATCTCATTCGACTTAAGACGGAAGAAGACTTAGCATGAGGAGAATGTCTCACCCCACGTGACACGTATTAAGCTTGACACTAGAGGAAGATTCTATTTGACACTACATGTACAATTATTATTGAAATGGGATCCTTCCTTTTACTCTAAGCAATTTTCATAAACACATATTTTACAAACCCATTATACTATTTATAAATAATCCCCATACGACATCTATGATTCCCTTGGTCTTTCGACCTTTGGTATGGGTATGATCCTGACAAGGGGCATACCCCAAGAAGGGTACAAGAGCTCAAGAAAGAGAAAACAAGGGTCCAAAAAGAATCAAAGAGAAAAAGTCCAAAAAGCCCATCGAGTTAGAAGCCCAGTCCAAGAACCAGGTAAACAATGATCAGAACTAGGTCCGGAACATCAAAGGCCCAGGAGGAATGCAGGCCCACCACAAGCAGCAAAGCACGCGTAAAGGACTTAAGCCCACAAACAAAGACAACAACCACAAGGACAAAGAGTCCCACATCGCTTGTTGCGATGAAGGCACCAGATCAAACACCCTCATCCCACAACGCCCCAAGCGAAGACCATCCCCCAGAAATTGATCTTAGAACCAATCAAGCCGAGAGCTCAATCTCCCCAACCAGCTAGCTCAGCCAAAAAACAAAACATCAGCAACTTCATTCCGAACCCCAAATGTCCCGAATTGTAACAGGAAGAGTAGTATGATAACAAAAACCCCAATCTATTACGAACAACCAAGCGAATTTCATTCACCACATGTTCCTCAGAAATTGCACATTTGTCAAAAACTCTTCTATTTCTTTCATACCGTCTAAGGTACACGGAAGAAGCTAAGTCAATCCTGGCTGCCATAGAAATTAAGTCACCATTTCTTTCCAATTTTGTCACTGCCCAATGAAGAAAAGATTCCCAGTACAGCCTAGGCCACCTAATTAAAGGTTTTGCAGAAATGGGGCTCCATACTCTTTGAGTATATTCGCATTCAAAAAATACATGCCTGTGAGTCTCTGAGTTTGGGGGGGCAAAACAAACAATAGATTCGCAAAAGAGGCGACTGGATTGCCAGATTTAATCAGTCTCCATGTCAGAACACCATAGATACCCAAATCAAAGCTGATATCATTGTAGGAACAAAACAATTTGTTGTCAATTGAGGTCGACTGAATGGGTGAGATTACAATTGCTGGCGACTCTACTTCAAGCTTACAACTTGTTATTGCTGTACTACTAGTATTGAACAAGAAACAAACCTGAATCAATCACAGCCTCAGGAAGTGAAGATGACACGAAAAATCCGGAAAAACACATTCCACGATCTAAGCCTACAGCTCCATCAGCTGCACTACCAAGAACAACACAACAACCGCTACGGGCACCAGAAGTTGTTAAAACAGTCTTGCCAGGGGACACGACTCCTTACTTATTGGGCATCCAGCCTCCCACAGTCATCCGTATCAATAGACCTCAAACCAAATCCCAATCAAGCACATACAACAATTGAAACAAAACACAAAATTAGAACAAAAGTCCCACATCGTCTATTGCAACACAAAAGACCAGAAACAGCCTCGACCAAAAACAAAATTATGCCCGTTCGACAAAACAACATAAGTGCCCTACTCGACTTGGCAGAGGTTTCAATTGACACGACAAGCATATATGCCCAATTTTGGTTGAAACCACATTCGACGAGATACAAAGAACGCTTGAGAGAAGCTTCATTCGACACAAGCAACACATATTCCCTAGTTTTCATTCGACAGGATGTAAGCTGACATCAAGATTCATCAATTCTCACAAGCTATGTTTCTGATGAATGTGAAAAATATAGCTTGATACTCAATGATAAAATCCCACTCGACAGCACGAGCCGACAAAACAGATTCATCGAAACAATCTTCAAACAGCACATTGGACAATATCTCCAGACGACAGGTCTTCACCCATCCGATTATTCAACTACACCACTGATCGGATCAGATCCTTTTCTGAAAAATCCTCAGAATTCGATGACGCATTGATCGCCATCGCCAGATGCACTTGAAACTCCTCTTCCGACGTCATGTAGTCAGTCCGATTGGCTGACGACACCACGGGGGCTAGCGATGACATTGGCGCCGTAGCTGGTGATTCAATGAAGTGAGCTCATCAGGCAGAGTGGGCCAAGACTGCACCGGCTCGTAATCAACGGCGCATGAAGAGGTCGAAGTTAGGGTTTCATTCGCCCGATTCAACTCGTGGTTACTGCCTTTGTGTAGCTTCTTGAAAATGCTTCTCGTTTCTCACTCTCTATTATACAGTTCCTCACTACTACTTCTGCAGCTATGAGTATAATGTTGGAAGATCATAATCAAATGACGATGTTTTCTTCAGCTCATCCCGTGTAAAGTCTCAGAGGCAGAATCGTCCTTTGCTGGCTTCATGTTTACAGGCTATTGCGGGTTGGAGCGGCCTCGTATGCTTCTTTAGACTCTGATTGTCGAGTAAAGGATACCGAAGAGGCTGATCCATCGTGCACCAGAGTTTCACTCGACTTCTCTCCAGAGTCTGATCCTTAATCAAACCTAGTTCTTTTCAATTGAGCTTGGTTTGGGCCTAAAACTTGGGCTAGTTTTTCGAAAGCTCATAGTTTAGGCTGAAATCATTTTGTCATAACAAGCGTAGACATGAATACAAAATACTCGATGTCATTTGACAAAAGATCCTCTCTAATCTCCTTCAGGCTTCACGTGGCTTTTGAATAAAAATCCACTCAATAAAAAGATTTTCACAAGTGGCAGAATGAAAATAAAGTGAAGTCAAAGCAATGTGCAGAACTCTTACAATTAGAGTCATCTGCAAATCAAGAAGCTCCAATCGACCAACCTATATCAGATTAAGTAGTATGGAAAATTTATGAAACTTTCATCAAAGTTCATTCTATTGTAGTATCATTGAGCCTAGTTAGGTCTTGTAAAATTAGTAATGATCCTGATAGGCATCCATCTCTTCTATACTACATATGAAGATAATCATCTCCACACCACATATGGAGATTATCATCCTAGACACTTTCATCATGTCAAGTATAGTGAAGATTCAGTTGGACTTTCATCATGTTCATTCGACCGTAGCTTCATGGACCTTCATTAGTTTCATTCGAATGTAGTCTCATCGCCTTCATCAGGTCAGGTAGACTGAGAAGAGTCTCATGGACCTTCTTCAAGTATATTGTAGTATGAGGAATGGACACCTCTTTGACCTTTTTAGGTCTAATAGAATCAGGAATGATGGCCTTGGACTTTAATTAAGTCCATTCGACAGTAGTCTCGCAGAATAGAGATAACATTGATGGCTTTCATCAAGTTTATCAATGGTAGAATCATGGGCCATCTACAGGTCTAGTATATAATGAGTAATGACTTCATTGGACCTTCATCAAGTCCATTCGACACTAGTCTCATGACCTTCATCAAATTCTAGTAGTATGAAGATTCTCATAGATATTCATTAGGTTCAATCGATTGTGTCTTATGGACCTCCATCAGGTCCATTTGGTAGTCCATTCGACAGTAGTATCATGGACCTTCATCAGAACCAGTAGTGTGAGAATGAAAGACCATCCTATACCTTCATCAGGTCTAGTAAAGTATAGATCCTCATTGACCAATGTAAGATCTTGTAGAATGAGGGATGAAGACCCTCGTGGATCTTCATCATATTTGGAGTGGGTTGACTCTCATGTACCTTCATCGGGTATAGTGGAATATGTAAATTTTCTTGGACCTCCATCAAGTCATGTGAAGTGTAGACTCTGATGTACCTTCTTCAAGTTTAGTAGAATGAAAATCTTTTTAGACCTCCATCAGATCTGGTAAATTGTAGAAACCCTTGTACTTTCATCAATATGTATGGTCGACTTGAAAAATATGACAAAAGGAACATCCTCTATCATTATCAACCTACTGCCCAGTCAACACAACAGGCAAGTAAGGGATCTCTCATTGTTTCAGACAAACAGACAATTCCATATGACATAGATGAAGGCCTGGACTACCCCTAATTCAGACGACAATGAAGACTCCCTGTTATATGACATATATCCTGGCCACAGCAAGTCCAGTCGACCGGGGATATCCCCCACGGACTCACATCGAGTCAAGTTGTAGACATGGATTACACATGTCGTATGACTTATATCCTCCTTGACTCATCAAGTCTAGTCGACCGGGGACACCCCCATGGACTCATGTCGAGTCAAAGTTGCAGACATGGATTACACATGTCGTATGACTATTATCTGCCTGGCCTCATCAAGTCCAGTCGACTGGGGACGTCCCCATTTCGAGTCAACATGTAGACATGGAAGGCACATGTCGTATGACTGATATACTGACCTTCATCTGGTCCAATCGATTGGGTACTTCCCCAATGGCTCTAGTAGAATCAAGTTCATTATCCCGACCATCATCTGGCTCGGACGACTGGGTACTTTCCCAATGGCTCTTGTAGAGTCAAATTCATAACTGCACGTTTGTTTCAGTAGGTAGCATCAACGCTCGAATGCACCTACATACTATGGCCTCGTTCCAGACAACACACGCGTCAAGTACTCTCCAAGTTAATGACTTCTTGACTTAGAGAGTAGGGGACAAACTGTACGGGCCAAATTTGGTCCAAGGGTAATTTCGACCTTTCGCTTCAGGTCCACCGCTAAATACACCCCCGAAACTCTCTAATCAAATCCCAAAGGCATGGCGCAGGCCCAAGCCCAGTGAACACCATCACCCACAACCAAAGGATCCTCCAAAAGTCAGTCCACATAATGCCCAAGCTCACGAACACCACTCATAACGTTACCAGCCTACAAACGGGCAAACACAATAAACACCCTTTATGGAGTCATCCGTAACTGACACCCAACGGACAAAACAAACAAACAGTAGTAAATACAACCCCCGAAGGTGTGTGTATATAAATGATGAGTATCCAAGAAGGAAAGGGGTCAGATAGTTCACCATATTCTCTCCATAGCTTTCAGTATCTCACATCAACCGCCCTCACGGCACCCTACGAAGCTCAAGGTAATATCTTACTTTGACCTTCCTCCTACTATTTCCTCAGTTCCTTCACTGACTTGAGCGTCGGAGTGCCCCCGGCACCCACCACACCGGTGGGCAGGACTCCCGCTCACTCTACATCTTTGTTTTACAGGATCGCCAGTGCCCCATTTTACGAAATCTCAATTGTGGACCTCGGGCGAAAACCAGCGTCTACATGAGATGCTCAAATTCCATAGATGTGTAGTTTAGTATGGATTCGAGAAGATAAATTTACTACAATATTGCATTCAATGTAGTGAGTGAGTTATCAAGGTATTATACATGTAAGGGGTCATCGGATAAAGATGAGATTTATAAGTTTGTGTATTGTTGATGGTGTTTTCAGGACCTATGTTATTTAAGGAGTACGGCAGAGGTAAAAAAGGGTAATTCCCTTCTAGGTCGAAATCATTAAAAAGCCGACCCGACCACATGAGTGAGGGCCCGAGCACTTGATGATAGGTGACCGACCACTTTGGTTCGGATTACCGAGCATTATCAGATCGATAGCAGCATTCTCAGCTCAAAAGACCATCATGACCGACCTCATGAAGACCGAGCATATGGCGAGACGTGCTCCAGAAGATAAGATACCATATTCTTACGGATAAGATGGCAAGTTATCCTACTTTCATGGGGTAAACTGGTGAGTCAGAGTCCTAGTAGGATAAAGAAAGTAAAGGTAGTTTTGATTAGGAATCCTTATGGGAAAAGGAAATTGTTTCAACTAGGAAATTCTTTTAGGAGAATGAATCTGATTTCTACACTATTATAAATAGAAGGGTAGAGTGTGCATAAAAAAGGAACAAGTTAAAAGTTAAAAGTTGTGAGCATTGAGAGTTGAGAGCAGAATCAATATCAGAATCATTATTGTGAGACTTGTAAACAAAAGAGAGATCGGAGAAGCATATCTCAGTAATAAAAGTATCATCCATTTTGTGTCTGTGGACGTAGGTGAGATGATCCGCCGAACCACGTTAAATATCATTGTTAATTGGTGTATTTATCTGTCTTTTGCTAAATTTGCTTTTGGTTTCCCCTTAACCGAACAAATTCACTATTGAGGGAGGATTGTCTCGGGAGTAATATTCCCATATTGCCCTGAGACCAAAATCAGCCGTCAACAGTTGGCGCCGTCTGTGGGGAATTTCGCAACAAAAAGCAATTCACGAGAAAGACAATGGCAGAAGGCGGAAATCATCAATCTTCAGGGAGTCCAGCAACAGACTGGATGAAAAAGATGGAAGAAAGCATGAAATCCATGATGGATCGGCTGGAGAGAATGGAGGGAACGAACAACGAGAGACCCGAAGTCGGAACTAGTCGAAGAAGAAGTGAAAAAGCAGAAGGGAAAAAGGTGGTAGATACAAGTAAAGACGATGGACCCAGGAGGAGGGGCCCCTACGGGATAAAATCCGTAGTTGTAGAAAAAGATTCACAAACAGAGGACACATGGGAAGAAGAATGAGGAAGACCATCACCAGATCCCTCCTATGATAGTCTCCGCGGCTCCAGAAGAGAAGACATGGAGTATAGCGAAAATGTGCGGGAAATTCCAAGGCATGAGGAACGCCGCACCCGGGGCAATGGACGCACAGAGGGGCACAGAAGACGACATGGCGGCACAACCAGTGAGATAAAGTCTTGGTTAAAAAAGGAGATTACCAGGTGGGGGGTAGGCCTCAAGACTGATGCAAGTGATGCCCGGGACGGTGAGGAGGAATCTCCCCTCACGGAAGAAATAAAGTCGGCAAAATTCCCAAGGTGATTCAACATGCCGACCATGGCACCTTACAAAGGCCACTCTGACCCGAAATCTCACATCGAAAGCTTTATCCTGTTGATGGAAGTCCATGGAGTGGTAGGAGATGCCATCTGCAAAGTGTTCCCCCTAACTTTGGGTGGACCCGTCATCCTATGGTACAGAAGTCTGGCCCCGGGGAGCATCGGAAGCTTCACACAACTTAAAAGGTTGTTCGTTCGACACTTTAAAGGGGCCTGCGTCCCCAAGATTACAAGGTGGGCGGTCGGTACCAATAATGTTCACCGACGAGGACGCCCAAGGGGTAAGCCTCCCCCACGACGATGCGTTAATTATCAAGGCAGTAATCGACGGCTCCGAGGTAAACAGAATCCTGGTGGACCCCGGGAGTGCGGTAGACATAATCTCTAAAGAGGCCCTGGACAGCCTTGAAGTAGAGTATGCGGCTCTGACCAACAATAGCACCCCCTTGTACGGCTTCGGGGGCTCAACGGTCGTCCCGTTAGAGAGGATACAGTTAGCAGTAACAATTGGGACTCATCCCCGAACTCGGACAATCATTATAAATTTCACCGTAGTGGACTGCATGAATAGCTACCAAGTCATCGTTGGTCGGCCTTTCATGATGAAGACAAAGGCCGCAATGTCTTGCTATCACTTGAAACTGAAATTCCCCACCCGGGGAGGAATCGGGATCGTATGCGGAAGTCAGAAAGCAACCCGCAGCTGCTTTGCAACTCTCTCACGAGAAACCCTCTGCATTGAGGAGGGTACCAAAAAACGGCAAAGGAATGAAGACGGAGGAAAAGCCAGTGGAGATCCTAGTCCTCGGCCAAACAGAATTGCCCGGCTAGCGGCGGTTGAGGAATTAGAAGGGATAGAACTCTTCGGACCGGGAAAAAAACATAAAGATAGGGGGAGGCTTGGACAAGACCCTGAGACAAAGCCTACTAGAATGTCTGAAAGAGTATCCGGACATCTTTACACGGGGGACATACTCGACGCCCACTACAAAAGACAGTTGGCACCAAGGCCACTTCATTAATCGGCTCGGGGCTGGATTTCGTTCCGCCGAGGCCTCTTCATTATTCGGCTCGGGGCTGGATTACGTTCCGCCGAGGCCGCTTCGATAATCGGCTCGGGGCTGGATCTTGTTCCGCCGAGGCCACTTGACTATTCGGTTCGGGGTCGGGTTACGTCCTACCAAGTCGTGCTTATTGGCCTGGGGACGGAACATTCCCCCAGAACCAAATGTCTCTTTAGCTCGGGGTCCTCAGAATATTCAGGGACATACTCGATGCATAGGATCCGTGAGAAGCATAGCACGGGGAGGGATGATACTCCCGTGGCGATTGCTTGCTCCAGTGTTACCGAACATAAGGAGGAATATGCCCTTAATGTTTCGAAACACTCTCTGATCCTCAATTACCCGATGTAATGGATCCGTGAGAAAGCATAGCACGGGGAGAGATGATGCCCCTGTGACGATTGCTAGCTCCAGTGATGCCGGACCTAAGGAGGAATGTGCCCTTAGTATCCCAGACACTTTTTGATCCATTCATCATTTGGATCCAAGAGAGGCGCAGCATAGGGAGGCGTTGTGTCCCTGTAGCGTGTGTCTGCTCCAGCGTGGTAAGGAGGAGCCCTCGCACAATACACAGGCTCCACAGTGACCCGACGTATAGAGGATGTGCCATTACCATTTTAAACACTATCTGATCCAAATCCTGGTTCGCCGGGACACTGAATTGAAAGATTTAGAATTGTGTGTTGGAGACCTCGGACAAGACGCTGTTTTGAGGCATCCGTGTTGTTGTTTATACTTGCGAAACGTTTTGTTTTGGGATAAGCGATAAGTCGCCCCCGCCTTTTAATTTTATTTTCCAGAGATTTGTTTTTTTTTCACCGGTCTGGTAAGGGGACGCCCGTGCCAGATTCGGTAGGGTTTCAAAAGGTTGATTCACTTCCCTTCTGAATAAGTCCCACTTGATTAATCGGCTCGGGGCTGTATTCGTTCCGCCGAGGCCACTTGATTATTCGGCTCGGGGCTGGATTCGTTCCGCCGAGGTCACTTGATTAATCGACTCGGGGCTAGATTCATTCCGCCGAGGCCACTTGATTAATCGGCTCGGGGCTAGATTCATTCCACCGAGGCCGCTTGGTTAATCGACTCAAGGCTGGATTCGTTCCGCCGAGGTCAGATGTTTTCTTTCCGGCTCGGGTCTGCTCTTGTACCGCCGAGATCGATGTTTGTTTCAGCTCGGGGTCGGGTTACGTCCCACCGAGTCGGCTTCTTTGGAGTGGGGATGTAATATTCCCCCAGGGCCAAGTCTTTCTTCAGCTCGGGGTCGGGATACGTCCCACCGAGAGACTTATCATCGGCATGGGATCGGAGCATATCCCCCATGATCGGCCCTGTATTGGTCTGGGGAGGTGACATTCCCCCAGAGCCAAATGTTATTCTCAGCTCGGGGTCGGGTTACATCCCACCGAGTCGATCTTCATCAACATAAGGGCAAAGTATTTTCTCCACGGGTAAGATATCGGGATTCTCGTTGACTGAACACATGAAAGTGGCAGGAATGACCATATTTGCAGCCAAGACATTTTTCTCTGCGGTTCCTGGAGTGACCACCGACAGATTCATCGGCACACCATCTTTTTTTATAGTTCCCGGCATCAACTCGCAAACTCGTTGTTACCGAGAACTAGGGGACAGATGTTGATGGTGTTTTCAGGACTTATGTTATTTAAGGAGTACGGCAGGGGTAAAAAAGGGTAATTCCCTTCTAGGTCGAAATCATTAAAAAGTCGACCCGACCACATGAGTGAGGGCCCGAGCACTTGATGATAGGTGACCGACCACTTTGGTTTGGATTACCGAGCATTATCAGATCGGTAGCAGCATTCTCAGCTCAAAAGACCATCATGACCGACCTCATGAAGACCGAGCATATGACGAGACATGCTCCAGAAGATAAGATACCCTATTCTTACGGATAAGATGACAAGTTATCCTACTTTCATGGGGTAAACTGGTGAGTCAGAGTTCTAGTAGGATAAAGAAAGTAAATGTAGTTTTGATTAGGAATCCTTATAGGAAAAGGAAATTGTTTCAACTAGGAAATTCTTGTAGGAGAAGGAATCTGATTTCTACACTATTATAAATAGAAGGGTAGAGTGTGCATAAAAAAGGAACAAGTTGAAAGTTAAAAGTTGAGAGCATTGAGAGTTGAGAGCAAAATCAATATCAGAATCATTATTGTGAGACTTGTAAACAAAAGAGAGATCGGAGAAGCATATCTCAGTAATAAAAGTATCATCCGTTTTGTGCCCGTGGACGTAGGTGAGATCTGATCCGCCGAACCACGTTAAATCTCCTTGTTGATTGGTGTATTTATCTGTCTTTTGCTAAATTTGCTTTTGGTTTCCCCTTAACCGAACAAATTCACTATTGAGGGAGGATTGTCTCGGGAGTAATATTCTCATATTGCCCTGAGACCAAAATCAGCCGTCAACATGTATATTTACATGTATCAGATTTCTTTTTAAGTTCTTATTGTTACTTGATGTTATGTAAAAGATCTTATTGTTACTTGATGTATTTACATAAGACATGATTTACTTATTGAGCCTTATAGCTCACACCCTAACAGTTTGCTAGTTTTACAGGTTCGCATTGGACTTATAGAGTTAGAAGATTACTAGAGGCGTCTTGAAGACAACAAATCACCCCGAAGCAGTCAAGTTGGTCTTGAGTCGTTGTATTGTTCTGGGATGTGTTATGGGCTCCCACAACCTTATTTTATTTATTTATATTATATGTATAATTTTAATCGTGCTGAGCACGTAGTTGTTTGTAGTTATCTGTCTAACGTCAGGTTGGTGGCCTATTTGCTTATGAGTTGAGAAATGTCAGGCCAGAGGCCTATTTGGTTATGAATTGAGATTTTGTCAAGCCGGAGGCTTTTTAGAATCTGAGTTGAGAATAATTGATTGTATTTAATATCAGGACACCTCGAGGTGTTGAAATTTGATCCAGGTTTCATGATTTTTAGCAAAGGTTATGCCGAAATTTTAGTAGCATTAGAGGCTTATAGGTTTTCCTGTCTCCTGCCGGTAGCATCTTGGCAGCATCTTGGCGGGATGTTACATGATTCAACACCAATTCTGAAAATATTTGGAGAGTTCTAAATGATTTTGGCTCATTGTCCGTATTTATATTGATATGATATTGTTACTGACACGATATTGACAGCTAGTTGTGTTATCCAATGTACTTCTATTGATGATAAAAGCAAAGTACAATATCCTGAACTGATTATATTAGTCGAGTCATCGGGGATACAAGTGTCACATATTGGCCAGGTCACCGAGGTTACAGGTGTTATATATTGGCCGGGTTATTGGGGTGCACATGTGACACTATGAGGCATGAGCAAAGGTTTAAAATGATTTACATGGTGAAATGATTTGAATATTTTAAAGATTGAGTGTCTTAGTGTTGAAATGATTTTACATTTCAATTGATTATACTTAAAATGATATTGTTAATGATCATTATATATTGGTCTTGAAATCTTGTGTATAGGTTTACTTGTCAAGAAATGATTTGAAGGTATTTCAAGTAATTATTTTAAAAGAAAGTGCGAAAGTTATTGTGACATGAAGTTTTGGAATATTTAATTTTAATATTTTGAGATAATTTTATTTATCATGTGGTTTCGAAAGATTATGTCATATCATATGTATTTTCGTTGTATATATATATGTATTTATTTTGATATATGAAAAATTAATTTGTTTATCGAATTTTATACTCATTATAGTTTATTGTGATTCAGATATAAGATTGATTCTTGATGAGTAAAGTGTTGGATTGGAGTAATGTCGAAGGACTTGATTTGAAGATCGTACTTAATTTGGTTTAAGGTTTTCC
This sequence comes from Zanthoxylum bungeanum, assembly GCA_019454045.1. Classification (NCBI taxonomy): domain Eukaryota; kingdom Viridiplantae; phylum Streptophyta; class Magnoliopsida; order Sapindales; family Rutaceae; genus Zanthoxylum; species Zanthoxylum bungeanum. The sequence continues at coordinate 278,674 of SKCR01026382.1, read as the reverse complement.
ATTTAAACTTAGAAAATGATGATTTGAATAAGGGAAGGTTTCTATGAGCTTGTGATGTACTTAAGGTTTGATTTATATTCCATAATTATTTACTGATGGTTATTTGTTGAATTTATAGCCTCAACAATTTAAAAAATATAAAGTTTAATTTCTTAACTATTTGGAGTTAATTAGATTAATTTTTTTAGTTCCTTGATTATTATAATGAGATTTGAAGTTAAATAAGATGATCTTTTTATTTTTGAATCTTCATATGTGTTTTGTTGACTTGTATGTTTTGAAAGAGGTAAAGAATAAAGAATTGAGAAAAAAATAGGAGATCGTAACATCTTCGTTTTTATTGATTCTGAAAATTGGGGTATTATATAAACAATTTATTAAAAATTGCTCCAATACAATATTAAATTAAAGACTTACAAGGATGTTAAGCTTCCCCTGGAAGATGCTGGAGACAGTTTCCATTAGTTTCTGACGCTGCTCGCGGGAAGAAAGGTCACAGACTGATCCAGTCACTCTAATACCTTTGTTTCTCCAATCTTGTAAACGTTCATGGAGTTCAGTTTGGTTACGTGAACATGTGTGGATAATTGCTCCAAATCCGGCTAATTCTTCAACTATGGCATGCCTAGTCACAATCAATTTCCAGGATATAAGTTCAAACAAAACCTAATATCAGAAAAAGGGAAAAAAGTAAACTTACCCTATGCCTCGGGTTCCTCCAGTGACTAAAGCAGTCATTCCATTGAGAAACCATCTTTTGTTTCTGATACCCAACTCTTCCTCTCCCATGTTAGTCTAGTCTTTCACCCTTGACAAAACTAATTCTATTGAATGTTGTTTACTGGGAATCGAATGATAGATAAACAGTTTCCATTATTTCATAACCACACATGTGGTTGGACCACAGAATGTGGGACACGATATGAAAAATACCCTGCTATTCATTTACAAAATATATATATTATATATATATATATATATATATATATATATATATATATATATATGTGTGTAGTACCCTGCTCGTATTTATGAATCAATTAGTTAGTTCTTTTTTGTCATTTTAATTTTGCAAATTAATGGTTGTTGTCATCATAAGATAAACAAATTAGCTAACGTTGTAACAAGAAAAATGAAATCAGAAAGTTCAAGAACTTATTAAATAGAATTTAGACATTCAAATTGGGATAATTAAGCTTAAAATGCTACAGCACCTGAAACAACAACATATCGCAGAGAATTTTTGTTCTGTAAATTAACATATTACAATAAGATTATTTAGCTCAATTCCCTGATGTATATCCTCCATCAATCGAAATAACCTGCCCCGTGATGTATGAAGCAGCAGGCAAGCAGAGAAATGCCACCAGAGGCGTAATCTCGTTAGGTTCTGCAATGCGTTTGATAGGAGTTTGTGCTATTAGCTTTGCAAATTCCTGAACAGCAGGATCATTCACATCCTGAAACAAAGTGGAGCTAAAAATATAACTTATATAACACCTACATATTGACAGCAAAATATTCAGAATTCTTAATCATATTGAAATTGAGGGAGAATAGTACAGGTGGTGCACTCCGGAGAGTATTGACAGCCCAAGGTGCAACAGCGTTTACACGAATGTTTTCGGCTGCCCATTCACATGCTAGGTTCTTCGTAAGTTGGTTGATTGCTCCTGAACACACAATGGTAGTACTAAATTTATTGATTTTTGAGTGTGCATTGGCATTCAAAGACAAATAAATATCTGAGCCATCTAACATTAACATATTTACATACCTTTGGATGCAGCATAGGCAGATAATCTGGGAAGACTTACCGCGCCAGCAACTGACGAGATGAATACAATACTTGCATTTCCCGTTTCTTTCAAGAGGGGATGTGCAAGTTGACAAAGATGGTAAGAAGACTCGACATTCGTATTCATTACACTTGAATACTCTTCAAGCGTACACTCTGTAGTCTTTTTCATCACAACAAATGCAGCATTGTTCACCTGAGCCAGCCTCAGAAATCCCATCAAAGTTTTCAAAAGAAAGAGCCAATATTCAAACCTTTATTCATAGCTTGTGATGCAAGCCAGAATAATTTGTATTTTAATCTTTCAATTTCTCTAATTATGTAGGTATGAAACTTACAAGGATGTTAAGCTTGCCATCGAAAACAGAAGAGACAGTCTCAATCAGCTCCTCCCTCTGGTATCTAGATGTAAGGTCACATACAGAGCCAGTCACTTTAAACCCTTTGCCTTCCCATTCCTGTATCCTCACATCGATCATTTTCTGATTGCGGCCACATGTATGCACTGTTGCTCCAAATCGTGCCAGTTCTTCAACAATGGCATATCTGATATACAAGGTAACATAATCAATCAAGCCAAATAATCCTGAAAAATAATTAATGATTAAAGCAGAACATTTACTTATATTTGAAGACATTACTATTACTAACCCAATGCCTCTGGTACCGCGAGTGACTAGGGCAGTCATGCCCTCCAGTTTCCATTTTTTGTCTCCTGAAACCAGCCCGGAAACTTCTGCCATGATTGTTTCAATGTTGTTAAATTCTAGTTTTAACTAATCAATAATGGCTATAAGCATTTAAATAGACTTATATTGATTAAATAAATGCTAATAATTCAATTGTCCTTTGTCAATGTCGTATAAAAGAATGCAAATAAAACAAATCAGAATTCTCGAATAGAATCAATCGACCGGCCTTTCTTTCTTCAGCTGGGAGAATTCCGGAAAAACCCAAGTACTGTAACTTATCTTATCTGAATTTCCTTTCTAAAGGCTTTAAGTGGGACAGGTTTATATGTCATTTAATAATTAATGTTATGTATTAACAGATTAATTTTAGGATGATAAAAGAATATTAACATAGTAAGCGGATTATTAGTGTTATGCAATAATGATGTGTATACAACACTTCACACAAAATTTTATATTTTGAAAAGCATAGAGGACGCAAAAAAATAAATTTTTTGACTTGTCGTTTGTATTTTGGCGTTTCTCTTTGTATGTGTAGTGCAGAAAGAATAGTCCACCTTTTGACTTGTCGTCACCCTTTTTATATTATGTAGCCTGTTGAATCCCATTGGAATTTCTTTGTTGTAATTATGGTAATCGATAATATTAGAGGATCTTTTTTTTGTGACATTCCTAGTTCAATCAGTTGTATATTCTAATATTTTTCCAAAATGTACAATTGTTTGAAGTATGAATGTCATTAAAAAATATCTCATATGGTAATACTAAAATTGCTTATATTTACTGTAGGTAACTTTTCTAGTTCTTGTGGGATTCTCACCCTTTTTCCTATTATAAATTCTGAACCGTTTTTTGTGGATTCTACTTGTGACATATGGAATGTAATATCCCGAATTTTGGAAAATATTTTCGGAAGGCATCCGGATTGCAGTTAAGATTTCGGAACGAGATAATGATGGAGAATAAGAGTTTAAGGGTTGAATAATAGATCAAAATATCTTAAAATGGGATCTCGTTGCATTGGGAATCGTGAAATTCGAAAAAATTAGTTACACAATCGTTATATTCGGAGAAATTTTATTTTTTCGGCTTTAAATATAGCAAACGAACTACGATTGAGGTGATTCTTAAACCATAAGACTCTTTTTTCCGAGACGAACAACTTTCGTGTTAAGCACTTTTCATAATTTCTAGCAAAAAGGCCTCAAATTTTCAAAATTCTGAAAAGGCCCAAGAGGAGAAACTATAGTGCAATTTCGTGGGGGCCCATTTGTAATTTTTAAAAATTTTCCTATAAATACCACATATTTTCCAAAATTCACGAAAATGAAAAAAAAATTCCCTAAAGCCCCACTCGACCCCATCTTCATTTCGTGAGTGTGGCTAGTCCGGCATGCTGAGCCATGGGGTGCATCTGGTCACCCTCCGTCCAACAGTGGTCGGCGGAAGCCCCCTGAATGCAAGAAATGGCAGAGAGAGAGAGAAGCGTGTGATCTTGTGTGTTCTAATATTGGATCGTCGGTTCGTTTCACGGATCGAGCCACCTAGTAAATCGAAGCCTTTAAAGAGTAATACAAGGTTGTTGTGCCAGTTTCGTTGAACAAGGCTCGGTTTTGCACGATTCGAGAGAGAAAGATTCGGATGAATAGTGACCTTTGAGCTTGGGTGCTCCGATTTGATTTCCATCAATTTCTACGTGTTCGTGAGGCGTAGGGAGTCCGCCGGTACCCTTGGTAATTCTAAAATTGCTTATATTTACTGTAGGTAACATGCTAGGTGCAACAGAGTACATGATTAAAGCAGAACAATGGTTAGTGTATGATGTGTATACAACACTTAACACAAAATTTTATATTTTGAAAAGCATAAAGGACACAAATTTTTTTATTTTTTTTTCAAATGCACATGGTTATACAAAATTTTATACAAGCATTATTTTTGTTACTCATGAGGTGAAAATAAATGATTGGTGATACATCAACACTGTTAGAATCTGAAATAGGAGAGTTGAAGAAAAATATATTATTTTCTTGATTTCATTATGAATTACAAATTGTCTTTACATAAGCATTACAAAAGAATCAATATTAATTACATATCAACTAACAACTATCATTAATATCATATCTATCAATATTAATTACATATCAACTAATAACTAACATTAATATCATATCTATCAATATATCAACTAACAACTAACATTAATATCATATCTATCAATATTAATTACATATCAACTAACTTTAATATCATATCTTTGACATCCCCTCAAACTCAAAATGGTAGTGAGGAAACCAGATTGAGTTTGGAAACGAGGGTTGTGTAACGGCTAGGAAGAGAAGAATTAGTGAAGATATCAGTTATTTGATCATCGGAGCGTAAATATACATGTTTGGAGACAAAGACAATGAGATAAGACCTGTTTGGAGACATAGACAATGTGATAAGACTTGTTTGGAGACAGAGACAATGAGATAAGACCTGTTTGGAGACAGAGATAATGAGATAAAACCTGTTTGGAGACATGGAATAGGAGATAGTAATTTTCTTGATTTCAATATGAATTACAAATTACCTTTATAGACATTACAAAAAAAATCAATATTAATTTCATATCAACTAACAACTAACATTAATATCATATCTATCAATATTAATTACATATCAGCTAACAAATAACATTAATATCATATCTATCAATATAAATTACATATCAACTAACATATTTAAAAACACAAAAGACATCAAACCCTCACATAAATATGTGAGAATATATATAGTAAATACACTAATTTATAATTTTTAATGTTAAAATAACAAAATTTATTATGGGATGAGGTCTATGTCTTTTTTGAAATGCTAAATACTTTTATATCATTTTCTCAAAATGTTAGGAGTTCAAATCTCTTTTTCTGTTTTTGATATCACACTAACTGAATTTGAAAAATATTTGGGATTGAGATTTCCCAATTTTGCAAATCTGTTGTTGTTTCTGATAAAAACATGCATATATTCTGATATTAATTAAGGCAGTACAAGTACAATTATTTTTATAAAACTATCCTTGCAATATTTTTACAAAACTACCACTCAATATTTATTGACAACAGATTTTCACTCAGATTTTATTAATTTTTTTTCTAAACTAGAATCCACTGTCAACAAGGAAATTTATTTATTTATTTATTTTTTTGTTGAGGGACGTCTTTCGCTAGATTTCCTTTTCAATCTTATAAAACAGAACACCATCAAGGGATCGCCGGCGGAAATCCTCCATTCTTAAGTAACTATAACAACGGAGAGGAAAAAATTCTGATTGCAATCGTTTGTATCTTGGCGTTTCTCTTTGTATGTGTAGTGCAGAATAGTGCACGTTTTGACTTGTCGTCTCCCTTTTTATATTATGTAGCCTGTTGAATCCCATTGGAATTTCTTTGTTGTATTTATGGTAATCGATAATTTTATGGGATATTTTTTTTGTGATATTTCTGGTTCAATCAGTTGTATATTTTATTCTCTCTCCAAAATATACAACTATTTGAAGTAAAAATGTCACTAAAAAATATCCCTTAAATATGTCCTATAGTAGTACTAAAATTGCTTATATTTACTGTAGTTAACTTTTCTAGTTCTTGTGGGATTCTCACCCTTTTTCCTATTATAAATTCTAAACCGTTTTTGTGGATTCTACTTGTGACATATGGAATGTAATATCCCGAATTTTGGAAAATATTTTCGGAAGGCCTCTGGATTGCAATTAAGGTTTTAGAACAAGATAATGATGGAGAATATGAGTTTAAGGGTTGAATAATAGATTGAAATATCTAAATATAGGATCTCGTTGTATTGTGAATCGTGAAATTCGAAAGAATTGGTTACACAATCGTTATATTCGGAGAAATTTTATTGTTTCGGCTATAAATATAGCACACAAACTCCGATTGAGGTGATTCTTAAACCTACGACTCGTTTTTTCCGAGACGAACAACTTTCGTGTTAAACGCTTTTCAAAATTTCTAGCAAAAAGGCCTCAAATTTTCAAAATTCCGAAATGGCCCAAGAGGATGAACTATAGTGCAATTTCGTGGGGGCCCATTTGTAATTTTTTTAAAATTTCCTATAAACCCCATATTCTCCAAAAATCATGAAAATGGAAAAAGTTTCCCTAAAGCCCCACTCGACCCCATCTTCATTTCGTGAGTATGGCTGACTGGCCACGCCTGCGGCATGCTGACCTATGGGGTGAATCCGGTCACCCTCCGTCCAACAGTGGTCGGCGGTAGCCCCCTGAGTGCCAGAAATGGCAGAGATAGAAAAAAGCGTGCGAGCTTGTGTGTTCTAATATCAGATCGTCGGTTCGTTTCACGGGTCGAGCCAACTAGAAAATCAAAGCCCTCAGAGAGTACTACAAGGTTGTTGTGCCAGTTTCATTGAATAACGCTCGGTTTTGCACGATTCGAGAGAGAAAGATTCGGATGAATAATGACCTTTGAGCTTTGGTGCTCCGATTTGATTTCCATCGATTTCTACGTGTTCGTGGGGGCGTAGAGAGTCTACCGGTACCCTTGGAATTTCGGTAAGATATCCCGGTAAAAAATCTCGTTATTTTAGTAAAGATAGTTTGTATTCGGATGCTTCCAGTAGTGTTGTAAATTAATGAATTGACATGTGTTGAATTGCATAAGTTTGAATGTATAGAATTCATGCTATTGGTAGAATTCGAGTAAAATCGGATTGTATTGGATCGCTCTAGTAGGATTAGCGAATTTTCGGTAAAATTGGATTTCGCGCTTGTCTGTGTTTTGATGAATATAAAGATAGATATGAGTTACATATGATGATATAATGATTTTTAGATGGTTCTAGATAGTTTCGAAGACTTTAGGATCCTTCCGTACCGTTATCAGAAGTTTTTGTAGAAGATTTTCCGAAAATACGTAACTTTAGAATTTAAGTTATCTGATGGTCTTGGAATGATATTTTATGATGTGTTAAATGTATTTGAATAATTTTGGGAGAAACTGGAAAGATTCAAAATGTTCCGGATCTGTTCGTAATACTTTCAGACTTTTTCGAGGATTTTCGTGTTCTAGATCGAGAAATGAATCTGATATGTTAAATTTTTAAAGTTAAATACTTTGAGAGTGATGAAGCTAAAATCTTTGATAACAGACTTGATTTGAATGTTCCGGAAAGGTCCAAAAGTTTTTCATAGTCAAGTCAGGAGTTCCGTAAAACAACGATTCTTATAGTGCTTCGTAATTTGTTTTGACAGATCTGATTAAGATCAGAAGTGATCACGAGATCAAGTAAGTATTTCATGCAATGAATACTTGAAGTATGGTTAATTGCTTGCATGATTGTTTCATAGGAGATATATGTGTGCATATGTATAAGTATATATATGGAAATATGAATAGTTTAAGTTGACTAAATCACCACGGGGATTGGGTTGGTCATAACCACGGGTTTGAGTGATTTGGTACAACTATACATAAATCTTGTTTTATGAATATAAATATATATTAAGTTAGAAGTATGTTATTGATGTATGATATGATAATATTGTATCTCGATACACGAATTATTTGTCAATGCTTGATGGATTTGAAATGTATTGTGTGATGTGTCTGATCTGTAAAGTTCCAGTTCATGAAACTTTCTTATGAGTTTCCATTTAGAAATAATGATAAGGATTCTGTTCGGACAATGTTCATTCCAATCCAATTCTAAAATAGGTATTGGACTCTGCACGAGCTTGTATGCATATGCCAGTATTTGTGTCAGTTTATGTTTTCTATGTTTAGGGTCATGTGTATTCCACCATGTCACATTTAGCTTACATTGTCAGTTTGTGAGTTCTTGTTAATGAATGATGAATTGATATATGTATAAGTGCCCTTGAATATTCATTTTCTAAAATGAATGAACTGCATGTCTGTTTTGAAAAGTTTGCAATGTATAAAAAGATTTTGACTCCATTTTTGACATGAAATGATTCTACCATAATGTGTATTCTGTATTTTATTGGGTCATGCCCATCTGACTAAGACCATTCTGTTACTCTTTGTCAACATGGTCTTGTTCAGACATTACCCAGTCTTTGCGCGGGACTTGGGTAATAGACGTCTGATTAGTTTGATGATTCTAATTTTTTTTTTCAAACTTCTAATTTCAAAAAAATTTATTTCTGTATAAGTTGGATTTTATAAGACGATTAATGTGTATTTTGTTCTCTAATGATGTATGAGATAACTGTATGAAGTATGTAGTGTGATTTCCAATTCAAATAATGAATAGGTTTGTCTGTAAGGAATCTGTGTTGTGGTTTCTGTTTATTATAATGAATGTATTTCTCCGTAAGGAATTTGCAGTCTGATTTATGTTTCTGATTATATATGAAATGGACTATATGGAATTTGTAATGTGATTTCCGTATCTGATGGAGAATGTGATTGCGTGTAAAGATTTTTTAATATGTTTTCCGATTCTGATAATATACACGACTATCTGTAAAGGAGATAATGAATGTCTTTTGGTCATATAGTGATCGCTTGTATGTTTTATGTCTTTGATGAGTGAATGAGAATGTCTTTGTGATAATCGTGTTAGACTTGTGTGTGTGATCAATCTGTTTTGATGATTATGATATGTTTGTTAGAAAGAAGAGTTGGAAACTTATATGAGTCATGTTTTTGAGTGTGTATATATTTGTATGTATTTCGAGGTTTGATTACTCAAAGAAATTTACGTATAAGGATTTTGATCTGCACCAGGTAACATACTCACAAAGTGGTTCTTTACTCCCAAGTATAAAAGTGTTGGAGTAATAAAATAATTATTGATCCACATGGAATAGATTTAGTAAATTAAAATAATAATTCGAGTGAAAATAAAAAGATTGATTTGTTTGAAGTGATTGATAATTTTAAATGGACTGCAATAATAAAATAAAATGTTGGGCTAGGGGATCCACTTTTAATATTTCAAAATTAGAAATCTTACTTTTTATAATATATAAATTGTCATTATTACCCAGTTAATTTAATTCAAGAATTAATTATGCCAAAACATATAAAACCAGCAATAAAGGCGGTGATAACATTTATCTATAACAAGTCTAGTCAGGTACTAAATTATGTCAAAAAAATAAACCAGCCATAAATTAAATATTAATTTAATTAATATATTAAATATTAAATTAATCTAGATTTAAATTCAATATTAATCATTAGATTAGAAATTTTATATTATAATATGAATAAGATTAATCTGTATTTTTATATTAAAAGTTACACCATTTACCCGAGCAAATGAAATTAGCTACTCATGATTTGAATAAAAACATTCATAATTTTATTACTCAAAGAAAAAGAAATTACAAGAAGCTTAAAAATTGAAACACACAGGAGTTGAAATTCTATAAATTTTAAGAGAAAGTCATGGACTCCCGGACTGAAAAAACTAAGGTGCCAGACACCTCTATTTATAGAGGTGCTCGCACCTCCCTTACTTGAAAATTACAAGCTGGCTATTGCTTTCTACCGAAAGGGGAAAGCAATTGATAATAATTTTTTTATTTAATATATTATAATAATATATATTATATATATAATCTTGATGAGACCTCTAGTATAATATATAAAAAATATTATATATATAAAATCTTGGTGGGTCCTCTAAAATATATTATATATACTATATAAATATACATAATAATAATAATAATAATAATAATAATAATAATAATACATTTATGTGTAAATACATCATAAGCTCATTTTGTCGCCAATCTAAACACGGTGAATATTTTCCAGGTTCGATTTGAATCTATCTGTCACACTCTTTTTGGGTTTTCTGGGCCCTGAAATTCAGATCCTATATCCATTTTTCCCGTTGAGCTTCCAAAACAGTATTTTACCTACACAATAAATAAAAATCACAATAAAATATAAATATAATTATAATTTAACAAATGTGCTAAATTAAGGGGATTAATGAAATTATAAGTGTAAAATGATTATTTTCTCTTTTATTAAGTTACACTTTTTAGTACTCATCACACCCCCAGCCAGCTTATTACTAGTCCCTAGTAATTTAAGCGAAAACTTAAAAGAAAAATTATTATCCAAGTTAATAATTATTTTCTTTCTTTCTAAATAATCAAATAAGTACTCCTATACTTTTTACCATTCTTCCATACACATATAAAATAGAGTATTAATCAATTCATTGTGCCCATAATATTCGTATGTCTTGTTGAAAAGAGAGAAATATTTTTATCCTAAAATTATATTAAAATTCACACCTTTTTGACAATGGAAGTTTATTGATCAATAAAAAAATAGTATTTCTTAAATAATAATAATAATAATACATCTTCAATTATTGTAACGAGATTTGGGCTAGTGACTCCCAAACCATTTGGATTTATGGCATTAGGTGTTAAGACACTACTATAGAATAATTACTCGGATCTCAGATGTTAAAAAGAAGAAGTGTATGATTTCCTTAAGCTTTCTCTTTAATCCATGTAACGAATTTTGAGCTAGTGACTCCTAGACCATTTGGTTTTAGGGTACTACGTGTTAAAACACCCATACAGACTTAAATGTTCGAGTTAGAGAGGCTATGAAATCGAACTAATTCAGACACTTTTTTTTAAACAAACTCAAGTTTTACCATTTTACGCGAACAATCACTGCTTACTGAGACAAGATGTCCGGTTACTAAGTAAAAGCTTGATTATTATTATTATCATTTTTTAAACTAACTCAAGCTCTACCGTTTTATGAGAACAATCACTGATTACTGATGCAAGATATCAAGTTACTAAGTAAAAGCTTGAATAGTTTTTTTTGAATAATGTAACACCATGCCAGAGGCAAGATGCTACCGGCAAGAGACAAGATTAACCCATCTCCATAAGCCTCCAAATGTACAGAAAATCGGACATGATCTACCTAAACCTGGACAACCTGGATCACAGTTCAACATCAAAGCGAAACCTAGGGAAAACATCAAACAAACAAAAAATCCTTAGGTCCACACAAAACATATCAAAATCAACATGTGAAACTAGGATCTAGGGGCATCTATCATCCCTAGTCCTGAACTAGGATCTGGGGGTGTTACATATCGCTGTCCCCCAGTCCTCTACAAGTGCACATGTCATCCGTCAATTCCATGTATGTATCTAGTTACATACTGAGGTGGGTTTTTCCCTCATGCCTCTAAAATCATAAAATCATACTTTTAAAATATTTATTTCTCAAAGATAGCAAAGCGTCCACTCACAGGTTTGGATTCTAGCTAGTGTTTTGCCACTCTTCGAAGGGAATTTCGGTTCCTGCGAGGATATAAAATTGGTAACTTGATTAGACTATGAATCTGGGGACATGCTTTGGAACTAGATTAAGTTTCTTAATTCAATTGTTCTATAATTGTCTCATGGGGTAAGATACGTACGATGTGTTACAATACATAAATATGATATTATCCAAAATCCCAAGGGTGGTCTCTAACCTTTAAAGTTGAAAATGAAATGGGATAAAAAATTCATACCTTGCGTCATAAAGCCGGATCTGGCGTGTCGCGACGCCCATGAAAACAGAACCAAACAGAGGACATGTTTTGTATCGCGTCGCGACGCGAACCAGATCAGAGCCGAGAAAAATGCTTCTATTTTGAACGCGTGGCGACGCTGAATGATTGGCGTCGCGACGTGAACCCATTTCCAGGGCCAGTTTTCATTTCTCCATACCTTGTTCAAACAATTCTCATGCCTTTAAGGTAGGACCAAAACATAGGCACTTTCCCAACATCAAAACTCATCCAATATCACCACCCATACACAATTCATTATCTAAAATCATTCAATCACCAAACATAATATCCTCATCAAATTCTTACACAATAAACCTTATCACATGCTAATACTCTCCAAACACTTCTGAAAATGCATGTTATCAACTACTCCAAAACCAATTATGCTTTTCTCATTATTAGGGTAATCACAAGGTACAAAATTCGGGCTTCGCTTCCTTACCCAAAACTAAAAATTAAGAAGATAGAAAGGGAGAAGAAGCTTACCAAGCTTGGAAATGAAGCTTGAATGGCTCATAATGCCTTAAGAAATGGAGATGGAAATACATTTTGCATCAAACGTTTTCCCCTATCACCCTCCACGTTTTTCACTTTTGATGATGAAGGAATAGTTCCCTTTTTATAGACAAAAAGAGGCTGATTTTTATTGGGCATGAATGGCCAAGATGATGCCACCTCATCAAATTATAAATCATCCACGAAATTTACTGTAACATAAAAAACAAATCTTTATTTTTGGCCTACTTATGTTTCGAGGTTGGAAAACTATTCAACGTGACAGTTGTAGGCCTCGGAGTTAACTTTCCGACGATATAAAATACATAAAAATCGGAGCTTGTATGAGAAAGTTATGACCAAAATACCATGAGTTATCTAGAATGGAACATTATAGAATTTCGTATCGGAATTTCAAAGAATTTACCGATTATTCCCAAAGTCATCTCACGAGCGTATATATTTCCAAACATGATTTATATTATGTGACACTCGTCCCACAATGTAACAGTAGTTGAAATTCCCGGTCGTTACACCGCGTCTCGAGCGTAGCTTCCAAAGCTGATGTGGTTGACCTGTTCGGAGCCAACCTGCAAAAATACAAACTGGTTTGTTGTGAGTTATAAAACTTAGTAAGTAACCATGCTAGTACTACAAACAAACATACAAGTCAAGCATATCAATAACATTTCAGAATTACCAAGTTATTACAAGTTCAAAATTATCAACATTTTTTTATCCTTTATCCTTTACACGTGCCAAATCCTCATTTTTGCATATCTACATATGTGCCAATGTAATAGCCAAATATCTAAAGCATACAAAGAAAAAATCGAGTATCATAGAGAACATCATCTATCATCGAGTCTATTTCATTCATATGAGACATGAAGTCACTTTTATATATTATCACAAATAAGCATCTTTGAAATATCATCAAATTGGTAAGTCAATCAAACTTTCTTCTATTCGGTTATAAACTATCTTCAATACCAAAAAAAACTTTCCTTAACTTTCTTTATTCACGATAACCTTATAAATAGCTTAACACTAGTGATTCATATGTATTCATACGTATCATAGCTCACTTCTCTTATATTAATGCAAATACAATTCATAATTCTTACTTTAAGTTAGAAGATTACAAGCACATTCAGTCTATTTTACATTATATATACATACAATAACAAACTTAACATACACACTTATAACATCTTATATCCTCACCGGTTTCCATGTCATTCAATCATTCCACAATAGCGTACAAATTATATACATATCACGAATTCCATCACACACACAGATATACTCAAATATACATATGGTCATCGTGCAACCGACAACGAAGCATACATAACAGCCTATACATTAAGTAACACATAACCAAATAATATATACATATGGTTTGGTTTATGATACAATGCTCGTACGAGACTCATTACCTATTTTAGAATAGGTATGGGATGAATTCCATCCAAATGGATCCCTAACCAGCTCGACTATTAAACCATGAGAACATCAACCAATTGAACATACACACATGCACACATATCACGAAACACAAACTCATCGCACAACTTCTCATACACAAGCACATCCATGACAAACACTTAAGACATCATTATAAACTAATCCAAGCCACTAGTTAGCTTAAATCCTCGGTTTACATATTTTTGGAAAATCTTTGATAAAAGTTTCCGCAAATCCTACGGAAGGGTCTTGAACCCTCCGAACCTGCCTGGATTTATCTAAACATTATTGTATCATCATATCTATCTCATATCTATCATTACGATAAAAAACATATCAATACACAGAAAACCCCACTTTAATCGGAAACTTATATTATCTATCATAATCTATCCAATTCGTTAAATTCGTTACCGCCAACTTACAGTACTCCCTAAGAGCATCGATTTGGTGGGTGGTTCGGGCCGTGAAACTAAGCGACGAGCCGGGATCGAAAAACCCATAACTTTATAGTTCTCCTCTTCCTGTAGCCGTTGCTAGCATCCTAGGAGCTGCCACCGGCCACCAAAAGACGAAGGGGTGACCGGTCTGTTGGACAGTTATGACCCATAGCGTCACTATTTGTACAGATCACGGTGTTTTTGTACAAATTAACTATGTGACAAGGAAATTGCACTCTCATCATTTGTGATTAGATCACCATAGATATATAAATGAAGAGAGGTCCCTGTGATTAGTTCCTGGACTGAGAATGATATGAGACAGTATCAGTCCCCGAAGGATTAATCATTAAATATCCCTAGCCGGAGTATTATCGAGATTGGACATCGATAATGCAGAATAGGCTAGTATTGCACTTGTGTGCGTTGTGAGGGCACAACGGCATAGTTCTCATATATTTAAGTATTGGATACTTATGCAAGTGCGATAGGAGGTTGTGTTTCACCGATGGTACGGGAAACAGCTTCGCTCTGGATAGACCCCTCGGAATCCCATTGGTATTATGACTATGTGTCTATGGGAGTCCGACATCAGGGTAGGTGTATTTGGTCTTAACCTGAGACTTGCACCGCTAATGCTTACGACAATCAATATACTTTAGTTGAGGTCGTCTAGGACTCTAACCGGTTCTGTGTACGCCAACTGCTGGGTATATTGAGAATCGTAGAGTATTGGGTGTGATGTCAAGACGGAAGTATCACTTCAATCATAGTGGAGATGATGTCACGCAGGATACGGTATTAGTGCTCTTAAGTGTTGCGCAACCATCGGGATATTATGACTAGGTCATGCATATCCGATTATAGAGACTAGTTACCAGACATCCGAGAGACACTTATCCAGCCCCAGCCCTAGCACGTGACTATCCGATACTGGGCCGATATACACAATACTTGGTATACTACGCTTGATACAGATCTTAAATATTCTTAGATGGATATGTCCGGAGAATTGGGTAGACTTGGTGCTTTGCTAGAAGCCATCCTTGTCTTGTAAATCGGTAAAACCTAGTACTTGGTACTCACGTGTTCGGATAGTCCGATGACCGATTTGACTACCAACATATCCGGGGATCTCATGGGTCGCTTCCCAAAGATTCACCGATGACGTGTGACTCGCACTTATATTAATCTGGGATTAATATGATGAGAGAGGAAATTAATCTGGGATTAATTACAGAAATATTTTATCTGGGATAAAATATCAATTTAAAGAGAGAGAATGATTAATTTGGAATTAATCGATTAATTAATATATTTGATATATTAAACGAAATTGGATTTCGACGCGGAATTAAAATTAGATTTTAATTCGGGCGAGCGAATTAATTTAGAATTTATTCGTTAGCGACGTGAATAGTGATTTCGCTAGGCGTAATCATTTAATTACGACGCGACTGAAAATTCGTTAATTTGGAATTAGCGAATCCGAGCCCGAGATTATTTGCGAGCGCATTCGCATTTCGAATTCGAGCGCGGCTCGTCAAATCAAGCGTCAAATCATTAGTCGCATCAAGCGTCAAATCACTTGTCACTTTGAGTGATGTGACTTGACAACTTGATTGAGTTGACTTGATGTGATGAGTGATGTGTGTGGTTGGCATTAAAGCCAAATGTGTGTGAAATGAATTTCAAATGAATTCATGTGTATTAGATACAAAAACCACACACAAAACCGTATCTCACATTCCCTCCCTCTCTCTCCTCTTCTTCTTCCTCTCATCACTCACGTTTTTGTTGTTCTTCAAGTGGCAGTGAACTGCCGAATTTAAGAAGCAAAAATGGAGGGAAGCAAGTGTGTTTTGTGGCAAAACAAGAGTGCTAGCACACTCCGGGATCATGCCAAGGTGATAGGGAAGTAACCCATGAGCCGGGAAGCCAATAATGAAGCTTGGAGCTTCAAATCTTGAAGACAAGGGGCGAAATCACTATTCACAGCAGCCCACTGCCTTGCAAAAGTGAGCAGAATTTCGAATTTTGTTTCCCAAATCGTCGCTCAACCGCTCGATGTAAGTATTCCGCACTTCCGTCGTTGTATTCACTTATGATTCATGCTTGAGTTTTGATCTTGGGACCTATAGAAACTCCAACAATGGCATCAAGAGCTTAGGTTAAAAGCATGAAAAAGTTAGGGCTAAAATTTGGGCAAACTTGATTTTGAGCATGATAAATTAAATTGGATGGATTTGTATGCTTAATTGTGTTTGAATTGAAGATTGATTGGGTCAATTTCAACAAATTGTGATTGGATCATTTTTTCCCCAAATTACTACCTTGGCCGAAAATTGATGATGATTTCATGTCTTGGGATTTTTGATTTTTGACAATTGGATGTGTTGGAAATCATTCGGGAATATGATTTGATGTCGATTGCGGAATCAATTGGATTGAATTCGAATCGGACGAAAAATCCCCAAATTGCCAAGTATGTCATAAAGCTTGAAATTGGGTAAAATTGATTTGAGCATGCAATTATGAAATTGGATGATAAAGTATGCTTGAATGTATTTTAATTGATGATTGGTTGGATCAATTTGATTAAATATTGTTTGGAACAAATTTCCCCAATTTTGATGTGTTGGCCGAATAGGAGAATGCCCTAAATCTTGGTAATTTTGTTTCGTTGATCATTGGATGACTTGAAACGATTAAGGATGTTGATTTAATGTTAATTTGGATTTAATTGGATTGAATTCGGAATTGACATAAAATTAGTCCACATTACCGAGAGTATTAAAGCATGTAATGGGTTTGATTTTAATCTTAATGTGTTGGACATGTGATGATGAAAATGAGCATGATTAGTTAGCCTAATTTGTTTTAGAAATGTTAATTATGGTGATTAATCATGATATACACTTTAGGTAATTAAATTGCGAAATTGGATTTGTGTAATTTAATTAATTGGGCTAATTTTGGAAATTGAGCTTGAATGTTGTTATTGGGCTTATTGGGCTTTGTTGTACAAAGTTTGTTTTAGGAAAAATTGGTTGGATCCAATTGGGCCCAAACCGCATCCATAAAGCCCAAATGCAACATAATGGACCTTTGTAATTTAATTGGGCCTGATGGGCCAAAATTATTTAAAGGCTTATGGGGTAAATCCCGGATTGGACTTTGGTTGCGGGTTTGACCCGAGTTGACCAAAAGACACGCCTTAAGAAATTAATTAAAAGCCCATTAGACTTTAATTAAATTAATATTGGAATTAATCGGGCTTTGAGACCCGTTGCGATTAAATTTGGAATTTAAGTCGAAAAGGTTTATTGTTAAAGTGTGTTATTTAATTTGGTAATTAAATAGTGAATTAGAATTAAATACAATTGAATTGGATTTAATTGGTAGTTTAATTTAATTCGGGAATTCGTACTTTAAGTACTTATTCGCAAAAACGAGTTTGACTCGAACAAAATCAAATCGTTGTTTGAACATTGGATGATCATTAATTATCAAGATTAATTAATTGGATTAGATTGATTGATAACATGCTTGAGTGAATACATGGTTGTGATGCATGAATAATGTATATCGGATGGATATTAGATGGGTGGGGCAATTTTAGAAATTGTTGTAATAAATTTGATTACTAATTGGACCTGTGTGTCCAGCCTTATCACCTTCTATTCTTTGGATTCTCTTCTCACCTATTCCCCTCAATGTAAATGAGGTTTCTTTAGAAGTGTAGTGTAACGGGTGAAGAAGAAATATTTTGCTGTAGAAGAGAGAGAAAGTGAGAGATTTGATCTAGGATCAATGTGTAAAATATCCATCCGCATATTATTATTATTTTATCATATGCGCTTTATTATGTGTTTAGAATGCATGTTTAAGGGTGTATGATGATGAGACCTTAACAAAGATAATAAATTGGTTGCCAATTTGCACACGAAAAACCCTCATCAAATATCATGCGTTTTTCCTTCCATTGAGTGATTCTCACTCAAGATCCGAGACGGCATTGGGTTGTTGGCCAAAGTCAAGCCCTGTCTGTCGAGATGTGTTTGAATCACGAAGGCTTTGTTACATGTCAGTGTCTTGTCCAAGTTGTGGTTTGTTGGCCAAAGTCAAGACCACTTCTTGTCCATCGACATTGATTACGAAGCTTCCATGGTCAATGGGTCCGCGCTTGACTGGGATCATTAGGTTTGTTGTGCCAAAGCCAAGGCCTAGTTGATTCAGAGGAAAAAGGTTAGGTAATACATTGGATGTATTGGCATATATAAGATATATGTTTAGGATTTGGAAGTCCACCTACTGGATCTAGGAATTGGATTGGATCCAATTGATCTTAGAGATCTACCTAGTTAATTATCATACAATTTGTTGGCCAAAGTCAAGATTGTGTGATATTTAACGGGATCCTAGCCCACTAGGAAACACGGTTTCCCGAGTACTCGACAGAGGGTTAGAGGCTCGCCGAAAAATAGTGGGAGACAAGAATTGAATTTGCAATACTCGTTCAATTACTCGCCATACGCGCTCATTTAAATTATTTCGTCATTAGATTAAATGTTAGTTGGACTAATATTTAAATTGTTGTTTTATTTAACAGTTGGACTGTATTATAGTTGATTATATATAATTGGATTATATTAATCAATATATTTGAATTAATTAATTTCAGTTTACAGTTGATTTTATAATTGGATTATAGTAATCAATGTAATTGAGGTTAATTAATTTAGATTATATTTGATTATATAGTTGGACTATTATAATCATTATAATAAATAGTACCACAAATCGTTGATTAAATAGTTGGACTATTAGAATCAAGATAGATATGAAAGATTAGTGTTTAAGACATAATCCTGGGTGAAAATGTATTTAAACGACTTTAATTTTCAAATCGGGAATAAATTTTCAGGATGGTCCTGGAAACTAATAAGTTATTTTATTTGATAAAATAAGCCTGAAAATCGGAGTTAAGCAATAAGTGGAACATGATATTTGGAATATTCATGTAATGATAACTTTAGTGCTTAATCCATAATATTTGTCATATAGACTCCTTAATTTCTTTATCAGAACTAAGGATTAGATTCTTAAAGTATGATATTGAATTGAAGGATATTCAAGATTAGATCTTGGAAGTACTTTTAAAAATTGCAATAAATAATTCTTGGAGAATTAAAGACTATTCTCAAGGAGACAAAGTCAAAATTTGCAATTAGCAAGTAGTGCAAGGCACACCTTACTTAATATTCGGAAACCCGAGGCTTGGTCAAAGGCAACTGGAATATTGAAAATGACAAAGGCAAAATCATTATAGTCTTCTTGAAGAATAAAATGACATATCCCAAAATGTCTGCACAATTGTGGCAAACGGAATCGCGAAGCGTGACTGTCGTTTGGACAAAGCAGACATGAATGGAATTGAAGACGAGCAAGGCTCTGACTTCAAATATGTTTGTCAAAATTATGTTCATTACTAGTATTAAAATTGGATTTTTAGATACTTAATATGGTACATAATAAATATATATATTGATGTTCAGAATCTGCTATGAGCAGGATTAGAGAACTGTTATAATG
This sequence comes from Zanthoxylum bungeanum, assembly GCA_019454045.1. Taxonomy (NCBI): domain Eukaryota; kingdom Viridiplantae; phylum Streptophyta; class Magnoliopsida; order Sapindales; family Rutaceae; genus Zanthoxylum; species Zanthoxylum bungeanum. Next base: position 258,575 of record SKCR01026382.1, on the reverse strand, counting down.
TAACTAGTTTGACTAGATACATTATCTCTTTATCAGTGTTTAACCCACTGCGGGTGAACCTTTATATTTTAGAACACTAAAGTGTTTTATTATATAAGGATGATGATATTGAGATAAACACATTAGATGTGAATAACAGAATTTATATTTTGAATATAAATAAATCTCAAATATATATAATGACAAACAAATAGCTCAAAATGATTTGATCAGAAGAAACTAATTATGGCATTGTTGTCTGGGACACAATCGAACAAGACTCGTATATCCACACTTTCGAAGAGTGGGTACTCGGACTGTTTTGATTCCAATCAAATAAAGTCTACGAATCTAGTTTATTGGGCAATGTGCCTAAAACACTATTTACTTGGTAAAAGTGTAAAATGCCATCGATCTATAACCCTTGTTCATAGTGAAGCAAGTGGGCCCATGTCTAGCTAGGCTAGATATGGATATGAATATTTCGTGACCTATACAGATGTGGCATCGCGTAATGGTTGTGTGTTTCTTTTGAAGAACACAAATCGGAAACTTTTAGAGTTTCGACACGAAATAGACAAATAGATCGACTATAGTATTATACCGTCACGGTAAGACCGTATGGAAAATACTTAAGCAATAAGTTTCTTATATACTTGAAAGAGTATAGTATTCTTTCAAATGAGGACTCCTCTCGGAACACGTCAAAGTGACGGTGTGTCCGAACAGAGTAACCAGATTTGTGGACATGATTAGGTTAATCATGAGTCGCTCTGAGCTACCATTTCCTTCAACGGATAAGTTTTAACAGTGCAATAACTTATTTAGAATAAGGTTCCATAATAATCTGTTTGACAGATTACATATTAGATATGAACGGGAAAGAAACTGGGTTTCTCATTCCTGACCATTGGGATGCTAGGCATATGTTTGGATAATACCAAACTAAAACCTAAATTGGATAAGTGCAAATTGGTTATCCTAAAGGAACCATAAGTATAGTACTTATAAATCTCACATGAGAACAATATGATTGTTGCTCACCATGCGATTTTCCTAAGAGGAATACCGATATGCAGTGGTCAGTGGGAGGATGGTGATACTCGATGAAAATTGGAGTAATACTGTTCGAGGCACGAAATCCTTAATGGAAAACAATATAGTTCATCAATGATGAATTTATACCATTAATCTTCGAATACACAAGAACCGCGTAGATCGGAGAGAGTCAGAAAACAACCTAGGGTATGGGTTTTCTGATCTCACCTAATAAATATGTTAATCTTTTAAGGTATACCAACTGATTACGTATGAGGTAGTGATACAAGGTATCGACTCCCTATTATGACAAAGTGTCATGAGTCCGAAATGGATTCCATGTATATCAACAAGTTTGGATACTAGTTGATGTACCATAAGACATTGTGCCTATTGGTACTTTATAAGTCTTCAAGGAAGACATACATGGAAGGCAACATATCAACGCACTAAGCTAGGCTTGTAAAGAAAAGGTAGAGTTATCAACATTGTGTTGATTCCAACGAAACCTTTTACCTGTTGCCATTGTAAATCCATTTGGATAATGCTTGCTAAAGCTGTGTATTTCATTTATGAAATATGACAGCTTAACGGAAAATCACTTTCCTGAAAAGGAAACCTTTCGGAGGATGTTTATAACATCCTGTTGGTTTTGTCGTACCATAACAAGCAAACAAGATTTGCAGGTTATTCGATCCATGTTTGGATTGAAGCAAGCATGGGTTCTAGGAATTATCGTTTTGATGTAATCATAATGGAGTATGATTTAATTCAAAACGAAATGATTCTTGTGTATATAAAAGGGTTAGTGGGAGTGCACTGACATGAATGTCCTGTAAGATAATGATAATATGTCATTTCTTGGAAATGATATTCCCATAAAATAATCGGTGAAAGCTGGGCTTCCCTGATAACGACTTAAGTCGTGACAAAGGTACTATATAATAGTATAACGGTACAGTGAGCTGGAAATATTCCGAGCAAGATAACTGTTGCCGAAAAAACAACAAATGTGGATTATTGCTGCAGCTGAGGCAGCAATAGAAGCCGTTTGGATCGATAATAAATCTAATTAGATTAGATATAGTTCTTTAGCAGCTGAGCTAGGCGTCAGCATAGGCTAAGGAATTAAAGGTCTCATCGACGATCCAGATATATACTTCGATATTCATCTGATTCGTTCGGATCATACATCATGGCGATGTGATGATATAAATCACGTCAGACGATAATCATGCAAATCCGCTGACGAAAATCTTTTCTCAGCAATTTGAGCGAACAGTACATAGTTCGGGTGGTGTCAGACACTCGAGTGACTGATGGCTATAGGCCAAGTGGGAGATTGTTGGACAGTTATGACCCATAGCGTCACTATTTGTACAGATCACGGTGTTGTTGTACAAATTAACTATGTGACAAGGAAATTGCACTCTCATCATTGTGATTAGATCACCATAGATATATAAATGAAGAGAGGTCCCTGTGATTAGTTCCTGGACTGAGAATGATATGAGACAGTATCAGTCCCGAAGGATTAATCTTTAAATATCCCTAGCCGGAGTATTATCGAGACTGGACATCGATAATGCGGAATAGGCTAGTATTGCACTTGTGGCGTTGTGAGGGCACAACGACATAGTTCTCATATATTTAAGTATTGGATACTTATGCAAGTGCGATAGGAGGTTGTGTTTCACCGATGGTACGGGGGAAACAGCTTCGCTCTGGATAGACCCCTCGGAATCCCATTGGTATTATGACTATGTGTCTATGGGAGTCCGACATCAGGGTAGGTGTATTTGGTCTAACCTGAGACTTGCACCGCTAATGCTTACGAAAATCAATATACTTTAGTTGAGGTCGTCTAGGACTCTAACCGGTTCTGTGTACGCCAACTGCTGGGTATATTGAGAATCGAGAGTAGATGAGTATTGGGTGTGATGTCAAGACGGAAGTATCACTTCAGTCATAGTGGAGATGATGTCACGTAGGATACGGTATTAGTGCTCTTAAGTGTTGCTCAACCATCGGGATATTATGACTAGGTCATGCATATCCGATTATAGAGACTAGTTACCAGACATCCGACATGTGCTTCGGACGGGGCAGACACTTATCCAGCCCCAGCCCTAACACGTGACTATCCGATACTGGGCCGATATACACAATACTTGGTATACTACGCTTGATACAGATCTTAAATATTCTTAGATGGATATGTCCGGAGAATTGGGTAGACTTGGTGCTTTGCTAGAAGCCAACATTGTCTTGTAAATCGGTAAAACGTAGTACTTGGTACTCACGTGTTCGGATAGTCCGATGATCGATTTGACTACCAACATATCCGGGGATCTCATGGGTCGCTTCCCAAAGATTCACCGATGACGTATGGCTCGCACTTATATTAATCTGGGATTAATATGATGAGAGAGAAATTAATCTGGGATTAATTACAGAGATATTTTATCTGGGATAAAATATCAATTTAAAGAGAGAGAATGATTAATTTGGAATTAATCGTAAATTAATTAATATATTTGATATATTAAACGAAATTGGATTTCGACGCGGAATTAAAATTAGATTTTCATTCGGGCGAGCGAATTAATTTAGAATTAATTCGTTAGCGACGTGAATAGTGATTTCGCTAGGCGTAATCATTTAATTACGACGCGACTGAAAATTCGTTAATTTGGAATTAGCGAATCCGAGCCCGAGATTATTTGCGAGCGCATTCGCATTTCGAATTCGAGCGCGGCTCGTCAAATCAAGCGTCAAATCATTAGTCGCATCAAGCGTCAAATCACTTGTCACTTTGAGTGATGTGACTTGACAACTTGATTGAGTTGACTTGATGTGATGAGTGATGTGTGTGGTTGGCAATTAAAGCCAAATGTGTGTGAAATGAATTTCAAATGAAATTCATGTGTATTAGATACACAAAACACACACACAAAACCGTATCTCACATTTCCCTCCTCTCTCTCCTCTTCTTCTTCCTCTCATCACTCACGTTTTTGTTGTTCTTCAAGTGGCAGTGAACTGCCGAATTTCAGAAGCAAAAATGGAGGGAAGCAAGTGTGTTTTGTGGCAAAACGAGAGTGCTAGCACACTCCGGGATCATGCCAAGGTGATAGGGTAGTGAACCCATGAGCCGGGAAGCCAAATAATGAAGCTTGGAGCTTCAAATCTTGAAGACAATGGGCGAAATTCACTATTCACAGCAGCCCACTGCCTTGTAAAAGTGAGCAGAATTTCGAATTTTGTTTCCCAAATCGTCGCTCAACCGCTCGATGTAAGTATTCTGCACTTCCGTCGTTGTATTCACTTATGATTCATGCTTGAGTTTTGATCTTGGGACCTATAGAAACTCCAACACGGTCGTACGGGCCGGCATTGGCAGCCTTGCCGCCGATGCAACTAGTTTCTTCAATTCGTATTTTTGGAGATAGGGGGCCAGATGGGGAAGTTTGGAAAATAATGCCATTTTCGTGAATTATGAAATCCTCATGGTATTTATAGAAATGTTTTGGAAATTACAATTTGACCCCCGTGAAATTTCTTCTAAGTCCCTCCCATGGGGATTTAAGGAAATGCATATTTTTAAAGCCTTTCCGATTCAAATTTTAAAAAGTGTTCAACACAAAAGTTGTTCATCTCGGAAAACAAGTCCAATAGTTTAGAAATAAGCTTAAACAGAGTTCGTTTGCTATAGTTATAGCCGAACTAACAAACTTTTACGTGTATAACAATATAAATAGAAATCACGTAATTGGTTCTCAAAACCATGTGTTTTCCAACGTGACGAGTTTCACTTTAAAATATTCCAATCCATTTTCCAACTCATAAACTCTTATTTTCGAATATCATCTAGTTCCAAATCTGTAGCTTTATTTCGGAAACCTTCCAGCACTGTTCCAAAAAACTCAGGATATTACATCATCCCCTCCTTATAAATATTTTGTCCTCAAAATTTCCGTCCTTATATCTAATAGTTCGGAACCAAACACACGTACATGACCATCTTATCCATATTCAGAAGTCACCTAACTTTACACCTTTTCAAAAGTTACGTATTCCAAACATCAATACAAACTATGCTATTTTAAAACAAAACACATCGAATCAAACATTTCATACCAAAAACACATCAAACTTATCATCTCGATTCACACTCATTCATAGGAACACGCTCATACCGTTTCAAATTCATCCACCACAAAATTAGAAGGCGAACACGAATTCCATACAATCAACCACATCCATCACCAAAAACGAGGGACATAACACAAGTTATTTACATGCGGTTAAATACAATATCAAAAATGGAAAACATAATATGGATTTCATGCAGTCCATTTCGTTCACAATCTAAAAAGAAACTCATTCATTTCATATCATGTTATTAAATGATATCAACATCAAAGTTTACATATATACATATCCCATCCCACATACAACTTTATATTGCTGACAACAAAGCATACATAACCATCACAATACTCCAAAGATCAATGACTAAACTATAGACATACATATGTGTTCTTGTAACGAACATGAACTCTTATATTAACAAATACACCCATCGTCACAGCCAGAAGTGACATATAAACATACATGCTCTTATGATGTTGATAGTCTGAAATCTGCCAATTTTCTAATATCATCAAGATGGAAAATGTGAAACAATCTCTTTCAAAAATCATCTCGAAAACATATTTGAAAAACTCTTTTACTGTAAACAAATTCAATTTAAAAATTCATCATCGTAAATCCATATCAAGCATCCAACATAACTCAACTGGATGAAACATAATGAGCGTTCGACGCCCAAATCATGCGCACAGATCGGACAATGAACGAAACGATCCCCTATCGACCGAGGGTAGTGGGTCGGGCTACTACAGTTGGACAAATCCCTATACAAGAACCACGACGGAAACATATCATATCAAATTATAAAACTGTAAAAACCATATGCAAGCCCCGTGACGAAAACATATCATATTGTATAATATCATAAACAATATCGAAATGTATCAAAATCAAAATGTAATTATTTTGAAATCATTCTTTCCCCCCAAAACATAAATATGTTTAAATAAAAAATAGATCTTAATATAAACTTTTTAAAATACATATCGAGCGTCCAATGTTCAAGTCTTGTGCTGACCGGAAAATATACAAACGATGTCGACAGAGTAGCGGGCCAGCCATTTTCCGATGGTTTTGACCCCATAACAAGTTCTCCGGCCAAGTCGAAATGAAACATATACAAGCGTGATGAGTGGTATTTATATCACAATTTCCCACTAATCTAACCTAATATTTCGTATAGTTTCTCGGGTTTTGTGAACGTTTTGATGTGTTTTGTGTTATTTTACAGATAAATAAAGTTGGGAAAGCATTTGAAGTAATTTGGGGACAAAATAGAGAAAAAATGACAAAAGGGCAATTCGGTAATTTGTCCGCGTCGCGACGCCAAGACCCTACTCGTCGCGACGCCTAAAGTGAGCCGACCATGCTAACGTGCGCCGAGGGACATGTGTCAGAATCTGAGAAATTACAATTGCTAACGTGCTCCGACCTTGCTAACGTGCACCGTGCCACGTGTCATCATTACAGAAGATCTGATAAAATGCGCCGGCTGCCACGTGTCGAAATCTCATTGGACCAAAGCTAGCGCGTGCCACGTTTCGCCTCCTCATTGGACCAAATCACTAGTGAATCACATGCTGCCACGTATGAAGCTCTCATGGGACCGATCATTTGCGTATGCCACGTGTCAGATGTTCATTGGACCGAAAGCTCAGCTAATCACCATGTGCCACGTGTCGATTTCTCATTGCACCACCTTCACCGCGTGACACGTGTCATCACCAGATTCTGCCAACAGAACATGCGTGGTCAACCCGCGTGGACCATAGCCGTGTGCCAGCGTCGCTACGCTGGGACCTTTGGCATCGCGACGCTGGTTCCAGAAAGTGCCTATAAATTCAGTTCGGTTTCACTTCATTTCTTGTGCTTTCCTTGGGATATTTTCCCTGATTTCATAGGAAGCATCTAGTTTTGTAATAATAAAATTATGTATTTTTATTTTTAGTTTTTATTACAGCTTTTTATTTATTTATTTTATGTTTTGTAGTTAAATTTCCGCTGGGGTAAAATGTGAAACATTTAATATAATTATCTAGGAAAGTCTCATTTAACTATAATTTATAAATTATAATTTAACCGGATTAATTAATGTCAGACTTTATTACCGCTTATATGGTCGGGTTAAATATAAATTACTTTACCGCTTATATGGCTGGTCTTTATGTGACAGATAATTACCGCCTATATGGTTGGTGTAGTTGGACTAAATGGATTACCGCCTATATGGCTGGTTTTAATTGTTTAACATTATTAATTCCTGAGAAAGCAGAACATAAAATAATTTATATATTATAATAAGTGAGATTCCTAGATAAGAAATATTAAATGTGGATCCTCTAACCCCAATATTTTATTTTTATTCTAGGTAAGTGATGAAACACAATATCCACACTTAATTATTGATTTTCTTTTTATGGGTAATTCTTTAGTTTGTTTATTGAGTCTTAAGCTTAATGCTTCTTGTTAACTGGCCATTAATAAGATTGATTTGGTAAACTTAAAATGAACTAGACATAGGGATTTTAGGTTTCAGCCTTAGATTCAATAGCTCACGATCTTCTTTGAGGATAGATAACCCTTTAATAGATTTCCTTACAAGATAGGAATATACTTGTCGGGCGTGGGTAGCCATAACTGGAACTTGGTCTTAATGAATCTAGGTAATTTGGTTGACATAGGAATATGGTTCAATTGGGTTATACTAGGTATTTGCGTCTGACCATCGGAAGAGGCTTTTGCATATCATTGTGTTCCAGGTTAGCAAATTAAATTATTACACATAAATAAGAGAATCAATTCATCTTTATAATAATATTGTGTGTAGTCATGACCCTAGATCCTTGAGTCTTTTCTTTTATTTTCCTTAGTATTTTCTTTTGAGTCTGTTTTTATTTTATTTTGCAAAACCACATTCAACCAACCAAAAGCAATCAATTCCTTTCTCCCTATAATTAGATACATGTAAATAAATAGATTCAATAATTAATAACAACAGTAGAAATTAAGTCCTCGTGGGATCGATATTTTTATACTACTTGAACGATACGTACGCTTGCGTTATATGTGTGTGTTTACGCCGGTCAAGTTTTTGGCGCCGTTGCCGGGGACTTATTTTTCTTGAGTTATTAATTTTGAAGCTATCTAATTTACTTGTATCTAATTTTCTTTATTTTTATCTGTAATTTTTAGTTCTTTCTTTTGTTTTCAGGTGATTGAAAAATGGAACATTATTGGGAGATTGAGAGATCACGAGCTTTATTAGAAGACACACCCCAAATCTGGGAGCAACAGTCCGGTTTTCTGAGGCCTGTTGTCCAGCTCAACAATTCTCACTGGATATCAGAATCAAGCAATTCTATATTTGCTCAACAAAATGAAATGGGGAGATGTGTAATTTGTGATGGTAACCACCCGAGCGATCAATGCATATACTTTTCAGAGTGGCAGAATTATAAGAATCATTCAAGGTACGAAGAACCATCATATTTTCCATCTTATCCACCATCTACCTACGATCTTCATCAACAATCAGAACCATCAGAAGAAGATAAGATGATTGACATGCTCAAAGATTGGTTCAATAAACGAGACGAAGAGTTGGATACGATGCTTGAAACATACCAGAATCAATTCAAAAGTATTCAGAGACAATCAGCACTCATTCAGAGAATGACACATCAAATGAGGCAATCAACAGAGAACCAGAGCTACATACCTCATGGACCATTTTCAGATGACACTGATGAAGCCTTCGAGTACCAATCATTTCACAATGACACTTCAACAGAGGAAGAGGCTGAGCAGTATAAACAACCAGAGGTATCAGTTCAGGAGCCCAAACCAGCAAAGTCTCTATTTGACTTTTATTATTCTGACTCTGACGATGATGAAACTGAGCTATTTGTACCAACTGCATCAACAATTGAGGATGGAATTCTGTATCCTCAAAATGAAGATCTTGGAGATTCCATTGCATAAATGTTTGAAGAAGATCTACCTGAGCCAATCATTTCACCCAAATCAGAGGATGAAGACCTAAAATCTGACACATCTTTTCATCCTCAGGTTGACAATTTTGAAGCATGTTTTTCACAGATGACAGATGAAGAGCTGAATATGGAAATTTTCAAATACATCTGTGAAGAAAAGGTGGAGCAAGAAACAGAGCAAATGGAGGAGCAAATGTATGAACTTATTAAATATCCAGAGCATTCAGGAGAAACATCGCTGTATCGGGGAGTACAAATCAAAGATATCGCCCAAAAGCTTGACAGAATGGAACTTCCATTCCAAGTCAAGCACCATACGAGACCTCATGATTTTCTTTCTTTCTTTGCAGGAACCACTGGAGCAACAAGGAGCAAAAAGGTGGCACAAACACTAAATGGGACAAAATTTTTTCTGCCACCTTACCGTTGGAAGAGACCCTTCAAAAGCAACGCTCACGGGATTGTCTTTAATCAGACATCCAAAAAAACGCTGAAACCTCATTGACATATAAATTTCAGTCACGTCTGGCTGAAGATGAAAAATTTAGCGCTAGCAGGGAGGCAACCCATGCAATTTTTTGTAATTTTTGTTTTCATATTTTGTGTATACATGTTGTAGAGTTTTTAATTTTGTGTGTTATTTTGTAGGGAAAAGCACAAACGGAGCATTTTAAGACAGAAGGAATGGTGTTTGGCAATCACAAAGATGAGAACCAATTCATTAGCGATGGCTGAGTAAGGAATGAAATCTTGAGACACATCATAGTGGATTTATATGCCAAACGAGTGGTGTATTGCATACACAATTCCGTTGCCTTAATTATTGCTTTGATTTGCTTTTCTGTTGTAATTATCTTTATTTTCGTAGACAGGATCCAGACTTTTTGACCTTTCACGATTTCTTTTGCTGTTTAGCTAAAAAACGTCCTCTGGAAGATACTAGTGCTATTATTACTCACCCTTTTCAGGTACTATAAATTCAGCCCGTCATTGCACTTTTGAAGGTATCCAGAGTTGAGAAAGTGTAGACAACAGAAATTGACGACACTGTTCTAGGCTCGTGGCCTATTTGGGAAGTATGAAATAACATGGTGTCGCCACCCGGTGTGAACCGGGACAAAGATTTAAGGCCACACTCACCCCTCGCAAGGGAAGACCTCAAACCGTTGGGTTCAGAATGGTCCCTTACTTATGTCACTTGTGATGATATGATTTGTGCAATAAACTAACCGAATCTATTCAACATTCATGCTCAAGGGTACTTAGATCTAACATGCTTTCATCCAAATAACTCCACGCAATATAACACAACGAGCATATTGAACCATTAAATCAACATGTATAAATCATTATCCAAACACATCATAAACTAATAACATGCATAAGGAACAACCTAAATATGCTTTAACAAATAAATAACAAACTAAATTAAACCATGCTTTAAATAATAAATAAATGGCCTAGAACTATGACATGCTCAAATACAATTTTGGATGAGACAAGATACGTGCATCTTAAGTGGTACGTGGCGTTGTATCCCGAGTGCAGACCGCACTACCGTCCATTCGGAATCGGCTACCGAATTTACGTCCGAGTTTCCATCCGATATACCACAAAAGGGAACACACATCCCGCTCATCCAACAATCACATCATGCCTCAAACGACTCTCATGCGATAATATTCAAATGAAATAAAATAAACGAAAGATAATGAATAAAAGGGTGCCCTCAGGTCTAACCTCTTTTGTTGTCTCAAGAAAGGGCGTTACATGTCCGTTGGAAGGGTGATTGATCCGATGCTTTTCCGGTTTGTCTACTCAACGTCTTTCTTTATTTTTTTGATGCTCGGGCTGCTGTTTTTACTCCGTTTCACTGCTGTTTTGCTGCCGCGTTTCAGGTCACTGTTTTGGTAATTTAGGCTACTATTTTTATGGTTTTTTTGGACTGGTTTGGGCTGTTTTTTAGTTGCAGTTTTGGGTTAATCCGGGGACTGTTTTGGGGAGTTTCGGGGACTATTTTTGGGTTAATTCTGGACAGATTAGGGGATGGTTTTTCTCGGCAATTAAAGGGGTTGTGTGATGGCTTTGAGAAACTTACGTGAATGCTGAAGGTAGGTGGCGTAGGTTTATTGCTTGCGTGAGGGTGAGTGGGCTTGCTATGGGTTAGCGTGAGTGTATAGAGGGCAGGTGGTGTGCGAGCTGAGCGTGAAAGAAGGTTTTTGTGGGCTGACGAGTGGTTTTGGGTTGTGAGGGCAAGCGGCAATTGGCGTGAGTTGTCAGGTGCATGAGCTGAGGCTAATGTGTGTGGGGATATGTGGCTTCGTGGGAGTGTTTATGGTAGTGGTGAGTGGCGTGAGCTATTATGGGGCAGAGAGGGGCATGTGGCGTAGGTTGAAGGCTTAGGGACGTGTTTAATGGCTTGTGGAGCAGGCTGTTTCGAAGGCTTGTGGGTATAGCGTGAGTGGAAGGCAATTTAGGTTAGTGAGTGGGTTTGGAATATTTAGGGTTGATTTTGTGATAATGAGCCGGCCAGAGGAGGGTTTAGTGCGTGAAGCTGGGCAGTTTTTCATGGCTTTGTTTGGCTTCTTGAAATTGTGCTGGCCGAGAGAGAGTTAGAGGGAGAGACGAGAGAGGTGGTCTGTGTGTGTGAGAGAGAGAAGTGTTTAGGAAGTGGAGGCCGAGTGAAGATCCAAGAGGGATCCTAAGGTTGAGTTTGTGGTTCTTTTTATAGGAGAGGGTTGTGTTTATCCTTATTTGAATGGGAAAGAGATTTGTGTAATTATGAGGGATATTTTTAATTAGTGTGGGATAAGGAAAAATCTTTTAATTTGGGAAGTGATTTGATTTTATTTGATTTGTTCTCTTTTGATTAGGGATATGATTTGATTTGTATCTTTTAAATAGGGAATGTAATTTAAGTGAATTAGGAAAGCTTTTGATGGGATTTTATTTGACTTTATTTAATTTTGGTATGTGATTTATTTAATTTGGGAAGGTGATTTGGTTTGATTTCAACATGTGTTTAATGTGTGGATTTTTTAGGGATGTGATTTAATGGGCTTGGGCGTGTGGCTTTGGTTTTGGGCTAGGTGGTTTTGGGTTGAGGATGGATTTTAAAACAGAGGTCCAACAAGCAAACCCGCAGCTAAACAAGCGAATTAAATCCGACAAGATGTCAATTTATGATTCTTCCCTTCCGACGTCCGTTTCCCGCGACTTCCACGACTTAAAGAGGTAGTGCCTCTAAATGAGACTCATCATCGGGACTTATATGCAAAAATGATGTACCTACAGTCGCCCCCACTTTGATGGGACTTGTGCAGTGTGTGACAATGAAAATCCTATCAAAGTTTATGCAATGTATTTTTACTTACCTGGCTCGCTAGCTGCCACCTGACTTGCCTGCTGCTTCGAACTGAGTTGATGACGTGGTGAGGTGCTGCGACCCCAGAGGTTCATCCCTGCAAGATGATGCGATCTCTAGGAATCACTACCGAGCTCAACTGATGAGAGGTGGTCCACTTTCGAACTGTGCTCCATTTTTAGATTGCCATTTTCGGCGTCTGTTGTGTGTGCTCCATTTTGGAGCGCCATTTACAACATCTGCTGTATGTGCTCCATTTTGGAGCGCCATTTTCGGCATCTGAAGTGATAGTTGTCCATTTTTGAACTGTGCTCCATTTTGTAGCGCCATTTTCGGCATCTGATGTGATAGTTGTCCCTTTTCGAACTGTGCTCCATTTTGGATCACCATTTTCGGCGTCTGCTGATAGTGGTCCATTTCCGAACCGTGCTCCATTTTCGGAGTGCCATTTTTGGTGTCTGCTGATAGTGGTCCATTTCCGAACCATGCTCCATTTTCGGAGTGCCATTTTTGGTGAGTGATAGTGGTCCATTTCCGAACCGTACGCCATTTTTGGAGTGCCATTTTCGGCGAGTGATAGTGGTCCATTTCCGAACCGTGCTCCATTTTTGGAGTGCCATTTTCGACGAGTGATAGTGGTCCATTTCCGAACCGTGCTCCATTTTTGGAGTGCCATTTTCGACGAGTGATAGTGGTCCATTTCCGAACCGTGCTCCATTTTCGGAGTGCCATTTTCGGCGAGTGATAGTGGTCCTTTTCCGAACCGTGCTCCATTTTAGGAGTGCCATTTTCGGTGAGTGATAGTGGTCCATTTCCGAACCGTGCTCCATTTTCGGAGTGCCATTTTTGGTGTCTGCTGATAGTGGTCAATTTCCGAACCGTGCTCCATTTTTAGAGTGCCATTTTCGGCGAGTGATAGTGGTCCATTTCCGAACCGTGCTCCATTTTGGAGCGCCATTTTCGGCGAGTGATAGTGGTCCATTTCCGAACCATGTTCCATTTTCGGAGTGCCATTTTCGACTTGTTCATTCCCGAACTGTGTTTCCATTCTTGGAGTGCCATTCCCGGCTTGTTCATTCCCGAACTGTGTTTCCATTCTCGGATTGCCATTCCCGACTTGTTCATTCTCGAACTCTGCTCCATTCTCGGATCGTCATTCTCGGCTTGTTCATTCTCGAACTCTGCTCCATTCTCGGATTGCCATTCTCGGCTTGTCCATTCTCGAACACTGCTCCATTCTCTGATTACCATTCTCGTTTTGTTCATCCTCGGACCTTACTCCATTCTCGGATTACCATTCTCGGCAAAACTGATACTGAACTAAAGTGGGCCTCTCCCTCAGAGTGCCATACTCGGCCAGATAGATTCTGAACTAATGTGGGCCTCGCCTCCAGAGTGCCATACCCGGCAGATTTGCTATTGATGCTAATGTGGGCCTCGCCCCCAGAGTGCCATACCCGGCAAGACTGATACTGAACTAATGTGGGCCTCGCCCCCAGAGTGCCATACCTGGCAACACTGATACTGATAATGATGTGGGCCTCGCCCCCAGAGTGCCATACCCGAAAAGACTGATTCTGATAACGATGTGGGCCTCACCCCCAGAGTGATGTGGGCCTCGCCCCAAACTGATACTGATATGGGCCTCACCCCTGGGACTCATCCCCAAGACTGAAACTGATATGGGCCTCAACCCTGGGACTCATCCCCGAAACTGACTGATATGGGCCTCAACCCTTGGACTCATCCCCAAAACTGATTCATTTCTGAAACGGACTGTACTGTCGCTGCTTCTGATTGGCTTGTCTTTGCCGCTTTTCTTTTTCTTCTTCAAAACCTGTGAATACAAAGCAAAACAAACACAAAAAAGAATGCAAAATATGTTACGTGTATGCATGCATGCATGAATGAATTTCCTATTCTGTTGGGTTAGGTCTTCCGCCAGTTCTCCAGGTGATTGCACAGTATTCTCTCTGGTCTCATGGCTCAATTTCTTGTTATGTCCCGGATTCACGAGGTGGTAGACTGTTCGCTCCCAGTCTTGATTTAGCTTTCTGTTCTCCGCTGTTTGCATTTAGTCAAGATGAACCACATGGTGGGGCCTTCCATATCATCATACTATATTACATGCTACAAAATTGTCCCAATAGCTACATATCATTGTCCTCAAGGAATGCTCAGTAATGAAACCAGAGATCTTTCAAAACACCCAATGCAACTAAAACCCAAGTATTTGAATAAATGATCTATGTCAGTCTCAAAGTGTGTGTGTGCAAAGGTTCTTTCACAGCTTGATCCTTAAGCAAGCCAACTCAATGATTTCGTTTCAAAAATCGGGATCGGTGGGTCAAACCAACCTAGATGTCTCAATTATGTTCTGCAATTGCTTTTTCGTGCTCAATATGGTATGGTTTTATCTTTCTTTTCCTTTGTCTCTCATTTTTCTTTTCGTTTTGAACTTCTTCTTTTTTCATTTTTTTTTTCAACACACCTACCCTTTAAGGTAGCATTTCTCCTCATGGTGGTCCTAATACTCACCCATGGGTAGCTTCACGCTTATCGGTTATAGGCGGTTTATTTTTTTCAGAGACTTTTCTTTTATTTTCAACCATACCACACATCATAACACAAGCAAGTCAGGATAGACATCTAAGCAAACGGTCATTCACCGACCTAGAATTTTTTTCAACTAGTCATCTTGCCAACTACTCAGGTTTTCACCGCTAAGAACCTATAGTGAGGTACTTACGAGTCTAGCATAGATCAACAATTCAAAGCATCAAATAAAAGCACATCAAGAGTTTATCGTTTCTAAGATTTCATCCTAAAGCAAACGATTTCATCATTGGACTTATGCCTAACTATTAAGGACTAAACAACCTTTTTTTTTTTTTTCTTTTTTTTTTTTCCTTTTTTTTCTCTCTTTTTTTTTTCAATTTTTTTTCTTTTTCTTTTCTCTGTTTTTTTGAAGGCCCCCCCAATGGTCTTTCTATCCTTGCCGTAAGGTTTTCTGTTTCTCGATTTCCTTTTCCCCGCTATCCATGTTTGCTAAACTCCTCTTGACAAACCCCTTTTTTTTTTTTCTCTAACCCAACGGATATCTATGATTGCTTTTAAGACACGGGGTTAACATGATGCGTGTATGCATGAGATGCATGAGATACGTGCAATGTATGTAATATGTAAGCTCATTTAAGAATTTTCACACTAGTTGGCTCATTATCATTTTAAAGTATTCAATCATACTATTGCGCGGTGCAAACTTGTCCCAGTTGAAAAGGCCCAACAGGTTTACACTTTGCGATAACATAGCTAAACAACTTCAAATGATAAGAGGCCCAAACATAAAATGGCCCACCGACATTTTAGAAGCTTTTGGCCCAACTGTCAAAGGACACGATCTCGTCCCAGTTTAAATGGCCCAACAAGTTCACATCTTTTGACAAAAGGTCCAAATGGATCCAAATGACGACGGTCCAAAACATCAACATAAAAAAAATAATAATTTCTACTAGTTCTACGACTAAGGTTCACATGTGGGTTTACGGGAGTGCGGAAAAAGGATCTCGCTGACGAAGGCTCTCGCTGACAATGCCTTTAACTAAACCCCTTCAACCCACTGTAGACACGGTTAATTAAAGCACAAATCCAAACATTACAAGATATTATTTAGGGGCCGATTCTCTATCCCCAGTGGAGTCGCCAGACTGTAGACAACAGAACTTGACGACGCTGTTCTAGGCTCACGGCCTATTTGGGAAGTATGAAATAACATGGAGTCGCCACCCGGTGTGAACCGGGACAAAGATTTAAGGCCGCACTCACCCCTCGCAAGGGAAGACCTCAAACCGTTGGGTTCGGAATGGTCCCTTACTTATGTCACTTGTGATGATATGATTTGTGCAATAAACTAACCGAATCTATTCAACATTCATGCTCAAGGGTACTTAGATCTAACAT
This sequence comes from Zanthoxylum bungeanum, assembly GCA_019454045.1. Classification (NCBI taxonomy): domain Eukaryota; kingdom Viridiplantae; phylum Streptophyta; class Magnoliopsida; order Sapindales; family Rutaceae; genus Zanthoxylum; species Zanthoxylum bungeanum. The sequence continues at coordinate 242,087 of SKCR01026382.1, read as the reverse complement.
GCTTTCATCCAAATAACTCCACGCAATATAACACAACGAGCATATTGAACCATTAAATCAACATGTATAAATCATTATCTAAACACATCATAAACTAATAACATGCATAAGGAACAACCTAAATATGCTTTAACAAATAAATAACAAACTAAATTAAACCATGCTTTAAATAATAAATAAATGGCCTAGAACTATGACATGCTCAAATACAATTTTGGATGAGAGGAGATACGTGCATCTTAAGTGGTACGTGGCGTTGTATCCCGAGTGCAGACCGCACTACCGTCCATTCGGAATCAGCTACGGAATTTACGTCCGAGTTTCCATCCGATATACCACAAAAGGGAACACACATCCCGCTCATCCAACAATCACATCATGCCTCAAACGACTCTCATGCGATAATATTCAAATGAAATAAAATAAACGAAAGATAATGAATAAAAGGGTGCCCTCAGGTCTAACCTCTTTTGTTGTCTCAAGAAAGGGCGTTACATGTCCGTTGGAAGGGTGATTGATCCGATGCTTTTCCGGTTTGTCTACTCAACGTCTTTCCTCATTTTTTTGATGCTCGGGCTGCTGTTTTTACTCCGTTTCGCTGCTGTTTTGCTGCCGCGTTTCAGGTCACTGTTTTGGTAATTTAGGCTACTGTTTTTGTGGTTTTTTTGGACTGGTTTGGGCTGTTTTTTAGGTGCAGTTTTGGGTTAATCCGGGGACTGTTTTGGGGAATTTCGGGGACTGTTTTTGGGTTAATTCTGGACAGATTAGGGGATGGTTTTTCTCGGCAATTAAAGGGGCTGTGTGATGGCTTTGAGAAACTTGCGTGAATGCTGAAGGTAGGTGGCGTAGGTTTATTGCTTGCGTGAGGGTGAGTGGGCTTGCTATGGGTTGGCGTGAGTGTATGGAGGGCAGGTGGTGTGCGAGCTGAGCGTGAAAGAAGGTTTTTGTGGGCTGACGAGTGGTTTTGGGTGTGTGAGGGCAAGCGGCAATTGGCGTGAGTTGTCAGGTGCATGAGCTGAGGCTAATGTGTGTGGGGATAGGTGGATTCGTGGGAGTGTTTATGGTAGTGGTGAGTGGCGTGAGCTGTTATGGGGTAGAGAGGAGCATGTGGCATAGGTTGAAGGCTTAGGGACGTGTTTAATGGCTTGTGGAGCAGGCTGTTTCGAAGGCTTGTGGGTATAGCGTGAGTGGAAGGCAGTTTAGGTTAGTCAGTGGGTTTGGAATATTTAGGGTTGATTTTGTGATAATGAGCCGGCCAGAGGAGGGTTTAGTGCGTGAAGCTGGGCAGTTTTTCATGGCTTTGTTTGGCTTCTTGAAATTGTGCTGGCCGAGAGAGAGTTAGAGGGAGAGACGAGAGTGATGGTCTGTGTGTGAGAGAGAGAAGTGTTTAGGAAGTGGAGGCCGAGTGAAGATCCAAGAGGGATCCTAAGGTTGAGTTTGTGGTTCTTTTTATAGGAAAGGGTTGTGTTTATCCTTGTTTGAATGGGAAAGGGATTTGTGTAATTATGAGGGATATTTTTAATTAGTGTGGGATAAGGAAAAATCTTTTAATTAGGGAAGTGATTTGATTTTATTTGATTTGTTCTCTTTTGATTAGGGATATGATTTGATTTGTATCTTTTAAATAGGGAATGTAATTTAAGTGAATTAGGAAAGCTTTTGATGGGATTTTATTTGACTTTATTTAATTTTGGTATGTGATTTATTTAATTTGGGAAGGTGATTTGGTTTGATTTCAACATGTGTTTAATGTGTGGATTTTTTAGGGAAGTGATTTAATGGGCTTGGGCGTGTGGCTTTGGTTTTGGGCTAGGTGGTTTTGGGTTGAGGATGGATTTTAAAACAGAGGTCCAACGAACAAACCCGCAGCTAAACAAGCGAATTAAATCCGACAAGATGTCAATTTATGATTCTTCCCTTCCGACGTCCGTTTCCCGCGACTTCCACGACTTAAAGAGGTAGTGCCTCTAAATGAGACTCATCATCGGGACTTATATGCAAAAATGCAGTACCTACAGAAAGAAATACATATAAAAATGGAAGCCACTTCAAAAAGACGAGTTGAAAACATCTGTGTGTTTTGCGGTAGTTGTGTTGGTACTAAACCACAATACGTAGAGGCAGCACATGAATTGGGTCGAGTCTTAGCTGCAAGGAATATGCACTTACTATATGGCGGAGGCAATCTTGGACTAATGGGGATCGTTTCAAAGGCCGTACAGGAAGGAGGCAGTCACGTTTTGGGAATCATTCCAAAACCATTGGCAGAGGAAAATCTTATTGAACCATCAAACAGAGAGGAACTGATCGTGCCAGGTATGTTTGAACGATTGGTAGAAATTTTTAACCGTGCTGATGCTTTTATCGCTTTTCTAGGTGGCTTGGGCACATTGGAGGAAATTTTTATAGTGCTATCTTGGGCAAACCTAAACATACACCAGAAACCGCTTGGACTGTACAACGTTGAAGGATTTTATGATTTTCTTTGTGTATTTCTTGATGATGCTCGGAGAAAAAGGTTCGTGTCAAAACCTATGAAAGAACTCATCTTCACTGCCAGAACTGCTCCAGATCTAATAGACCAACTCTTAGCCTATGAACCACAAGTTGACCCTATCCTTTCAAAAATAAATTGGTCCGAAGATGATCGTGGTAAGAGGCGTCGGATTAATCTGTATCTTAACCTTTAATTTCGTGTAGAATTTCAGCTAACCAGGTACGACCTTCTAAACTCTTCTTTTACTGTTTAAGACATTGGGGACAATGTCTCATTTAGGTTTGGGGGAGGGAATTAGTTGATCAGTACCTTATTTTTAGTTGTGTTATTTTTATTTTTAGTCCAAATTTTTTTCGAAAAATACAAAAATATTGAAAAAGTTTCAAAAATTACAAAAATATTTTGCGTTTTTGTGTTTTTATTTTGACTAAAAAGGTGAAATTGGTAAGAGATAGCTGAGTAAGGAGTTTCCACTCCTGAAACGTATCTCAAACCTATTTCGAAACAAGTTAATTTTTGTTTATTTCCTTTTGAATTATTTAATTTGTGAATTCTCCTTAACACTGACTAAAATGGATCTTCATATGCTCAGTTGGCAGGTATTATCAACATACATAGAAACATACGGACATGAGCTAAAATTGAAAAGTTTGTAATATTCAGTACTCTAGTTTAATTGGAGGAAGCACTCAAAAAGCAATGGAGTAAAAAAAAAAAAAAACGTCTGAGATCCGAGTTATTAAGTCTGTAAGGGTATTTTAACACCTAGTGCCCTAAAACCAACTGGTTTGGGAGTCACTGGCCCAAAGCTCGCTACATGGATCAAAGATGCTACAAAAATATATATCTGAAGTCTGAGTAATTAAGTCTGTAGGGGTGTCTTAATACCTGGTGCCCTAAAGCCAACTGGTTTGGGAGCCACCGACCCAAAGCTCATTACATAGATGGAAGATATTGTATATAAATAAAAAATAGAGAAAAATCAAAGAAAAAATCAAAAAAATCCGAAAAATTATTCCATTGCTGCAAAAAGGTGTGAATTCTGATAAAACTTTAGGATAAAAATATTACTCTCTTATCAACTGTTGTGGGCAAAAATGAGTTGTTTAATATTTTGTTGGCTGTGTATATGGAGAATGGTAAATATAATCGGAGAATTTACTTATTCGATAATTTAGAAAGAAACAAAACAATTAGTAACTTGGAGTAGAAGTTTCACCTGATTAGTCACTAACTTCTTTATTCTCTTTTCGCTTGTCTTTTTGCTTTTGTGTGCATTAGTTTTACTTCATTTTTATTTTTGTAAAATGTTTGTGGGTATCATTGCTATAAACCCTCACGAGACTACAACTAGTCCACTAGGGACACCTAGGGGTTTAAAGGCTTGTTACATACGCTAAATGCAACCGTGATCCCTACGAAAGTGGCTTAGTTAATTTTATTTTTGTTATTTTATTTTGTGTTTTGCTCGAGGACTAGCAAAATGTTAGGATTGGGGCGTGTGATGAGTGGTATTTATATCACTATTTCCCACTAATCTAACCTAATATTTCGTATAGTTTCTCGGGTTTTGTGAACGTTTGATGTGTTTTGTGTTATTTTGCAGAGAAATAAAGTTGGGAAAGCATTGGAAGTAATTTGGGGACAAAATAGAGAAAAAATGACAAAAGGGCAATTCAGTAATTTGTCCGCGTCACGACGCCAAGACCCTACGCGTCGCGACGCCTAAAGTGAGCCGGCCATGCTAACGTGCGCCGAGGGACACGTGTCAGAATCTGAGAAATTCGACTTGCTAACGTGCGCCGACCTTGCTAACGTGTGTCGTGCCACGTGTCATAATTACAGAAGATCTGATAAAATGCGCCGGCTGCCACGTGTCGAAATCTCATTGGACCAAAGCTAGCGCGTGCCACGTGTCGCCTCCTCATTGGACCGAATCACCAGTGAATCACATGCTGCCACGTGTGAGGCTCTCATGGGACCGATCATATGCGCGTGCCACGTGTCAGATGTTCATTGGACCGAAAGCTCAGCTAATCACCGTGTGCCACGTGTCGATTTCTCATTGCACCACCTTCACCGCGTGACACATGTCATCACCAGATTCTACCGACAGAACACGCGTGGTCAACCCGCGTGGACCAAAGCCACGTGCCAGCGTCGCTACGCTGGGACCTTTGGCGTCGCGACGCTGGTTCCAGAAAATGCCTATAAATTCAGTTCGGTTTCACTTCATTTCTTGTGCTTTCCTTGGGATATTTTCCCTGATTTCATAGGAAGCATCTAGTTTTGTAATAATAAAATTATGTATTTTTATTTTTAGTTTTTATTACAGCTTTTTATTTATTTATTTTATGTTTTGTAGTTAAATTTCCGCTGGGGTAAAAGGTGAAACATTTAATATAATTATCTAGGTAAATCTCACTTACCTATAATTTATAAATTATAATTTAACTGGATTAATTAATGTCAGACTTTATTACCGCCTATATGGTCGGGTTAAATATAAATTACGTTACCGCCTATATGGCTGGTCTTTATGTGACAGATAATTATCGCCTATATGGCTGGTGTAGTTGGACTAAAAGGATTACCGCCTATATGGCTGGTTTTAATTGTTTAACATTATTAATTCATGAGAAAGTGGAACATAAAATAATTTATATATTATAATAAGTGAGATTCCTAGATAAGAAATATTAAATGTGGATCCTCTAACCCCAACATTTTTTTTTACTCTAGGGAAGTGATGAAACACAATATCCACACTTAATAATTGATTTTTTTTATGGGTAATTCTTTAGTTTGTTTATTGAGTCTTAAGATTAATGCTTCTTGTTAACTGGCCATTAATAAGATTGATTTGGTAAACTTAAAATGAACTAAACATAGGGATTTTAGGTTTCAGCCTTAGATTCAATAGCTCACGATATTCCTTGAGGATAGATAACCCTTTAATAGATTTCCTTACAGGATAGGAATATACCTGTCGGGCGTGGGTAGCCATAATTGGAACTTGGTCTTAATGAATCAAGGTAATTTGGTTGACATAGAAATATGGTTCAATTGGGTTATACTAGGTATTTGCGTCTGACCATCGGAAGAGGCTTTTGCATATCATTGTGTTCCAGGTTAGCAAATTAAATTATTACACATAAATAAGAGAATCAATTCATCTTTATAATAATATTGTGTGGAGTCACGACCCTAGATCATTGAGTCTTTTCTTTTATTTTCCTTAGTATTTTCTTTTGAGTATGTTTTTATTTTATTTTGCAAAACCACATTCAACCAACCAAAAGCAATCAATTCCTTTCTCCCTATAATTAGATACATTTAAATAAATAGATTCAATAATTAATAACAACAGTAGGAATTAAGTCCTCGTGGGATCGAATTTTTATACTACTTGAACAATACGTACGCTTGCGTTATACGTGTGTGTTTACGCCGGTCAAAGCGCCATGAAGGGTCATAAACATAAAATCATCAAGCACTGTGACAGAAAAATATTTTCGAGCACCTCGATGGAAATAAAGTTTTACAGTTTAAAAAACATCAAAATCATTTTCGGGTGCCAAGACGAAAACATATTATCAGACACCTCAACGAAAATATATCGATAAATCTCAAAACATGAAAACGTGAATCAAACATCGAGGCGAAAATATTTTATTTATCCTTTATAATCAAAATCAAAATATCTGAAACCTTTATTTATTTCTTCTTTCCTTTCCTTTTTCTTTTCAAAACACTTTTATGCCAAAAATCAAATACCAAGTTTGCAAAACATAAATCAAATTATCCATTCACAATTCAGAGTATCAACATCATAGAATTTCTCGTGCCTCAAAACATCTTGAATTCATATCACAAAGATATACATATACCTAAATAGACGACACACTTTTTAACTTAGTATACATATACACATACATATATTCATAGCATACAAACATGTACAGAAATCAATCAAAACCATTGCACATCATACCATATACCAGAAATCAAACCAAGTTTCAAACATGAGACCTATATAGTGTATACGTAACAGAAAACTTACTCAGACGATCATATATCTTGTAGCTGCAGTCACCGAAACCTAAACCATTTCTCTGATACCACAACTGTAACACCCCGCTAGAGGCAGGATGCTACTGGCAGGAGACAGGATTAATCCATCTCCATAAAACTCCAAATTTATAGAAAATCAGACATGATGTATTCTAAAACTGGAATATCTGGATCACAGTCCAGTATCAAAACGAAACCTAAGGAAAATATCAAACATACAAAATGACCTCAGGTCCACACAAAATACATCAAAATCAACACTTAAGGGCTCCGTGCCTACAACATCAATCAAAACTTAAAGGCTTTGTGCCCATAACATCATAAGCAATACAAATTTTTACTTATAAATACAAACAACGTGCTCAGCACGACAAATAACATATTAAATATCAAATCCTAAAACTTCAAAACTTTTCCCAGGACACTTGCGATGGTGACTGCAACTTGGGTGATCCGCGTCTCGAGAATAGCTTCTAAAGCTGATGTGGTTGACCTATATGGGCCAACTTGTAAAAACTACAAACTGGTTCGATGTGAGTAATAAAACTTAGTAAGTAACCATGCTAGTACTACAAACAAACATACAAGTCAAACATATCAACAGCTTTTTAGAATTACAAAGTTATTACAAGTTTAGAATTATCAACTTTATTTTTATCCTTTATTCTTTACACGTGCCAAATCATCATATTTGCATATCTACATATGTACCAATCTAATAGCCAAACATCTAAAGCATACAAATCAAAACTCAAGTATCATAGAGTACGTCATCTATCATCGAGTTTATTTCATTCATATGAGACATGATGTCACTTTTATACATTATTACAAATAAGCATCTTTGAAATATCATCAAATCGGTAAGTCAATCAAACTTTTTCTATTCGGTTACAAACTATCTTCAATACCAAAACAAACTTTCTTTAATCACGATAACCTTATAAATAGCTTAACACTATTGATTCATATATATTCATACGTATCATAGCTCACTTCTCTTATATTCATGCAAATACAATTCAGAATTCTTACTTTAAGTTAGAAGCTTACAAACACATTCAGTCTATTTCACATTATACGTACATACAATAAAAAACTTAACACACACTTATAACATCCTATATCGACACCGGTTTCCAAGTAATTCATTCATATCACAGTAGCATACACAGTCCATACATATCATGAATTCCATTACACATAGATACACTCAAACATACATACGATCATCGAGCAACCGACAACGAAGCATACATAACAGCCAATATATGAAAGAACACAACCAAAAAATACATACATATGGTTGGCTTATGCATACAATGTTCGTACGAGACTCATTACCTATTTTAGAATAGGTATGAGATGAATTTCATCCGAACGGATCCCTAACCAACTCGACTACTAAACCACGAGAACATCAACCAATTAAACATACACACATGCACATATATAAAAGTCACGGAGTACCGTTATCTGCTACTTAACCGGGGTGCAAGACTCTGAAAAAAAGAAAAAGAAAAAATACTATAAAACTTAAGAAAAATAGAAATTAGAAAAATATAAAAGAAAATAAAATAAAAGAACAGCTTGTAATACATCAATCACAATACATTAGGTTTGAAAGGAAAAAAAATTCTTGAAAATTTGAACACTTCAAAAATAGTTTCAGACGTTGTCCATTTACTTTAAAAACATCACCATCTCTAGAAATCTCAATTTCAATAGCCCCATATGGGTGAACGTGTTTCACAATGATTAGGCCACTCCATTTGGATTTCAATTTTCCAGGAAATAAATGAATATGAGAATTATAAAGAAAATATTTTGACCAATTTCAAATATTTTTCGTGAAATTCGACTATCATGAATGACTTTAGTTTTAACTTTAAGAATTTTTGTATTCTCATATGAATCATTCCTTAACTCTTCAAGTTCATTTAATTACAGTTTATGTTCATGACTGACATTTTCAAGGTTTTAATTAAATGCTTTAGTAGCCCAATATGCCTTATGCTCAAGGTCTACAGGAAAATGACAATGTTTTCCACAAACTAGACGATATGGAGACATTCCAAAAGATGTTTTGAAAGCTGTTCAGAATTCCCAAAGTGCATCAGTCAGTCGAAGATACCAATCTTTGTGATTTGGGTTAACTACTTTTTTCAAAATTTATTTGATTTCCCTATTTGCTTGTTTAACTTGACCATTTTTCTGAGGGTGATATTAGGTATAAACTTTATGTGTAATTCAATATTTTTCATTAAGGACTCAAAAGGCCTATTACAAAAGTGTTTACCTCCATCACTTATAATGGCTCGAGGGATTCGAAATCGACTTAAAATATTTTCTTTTAAAAATTTGATCACAATTTTGTGATCATTATTTCGACAAGGAATCGTCTAAACCCATTTTGAGACATAATCGACTGCAACTAAAATATATAAAAATCCAAATGACGGTGGAAATAGACCCATGAAATCTACTCCCCAACAAACAAATATTTCAATGACAAGGATGAGATTTAAAATCATCATATTTCTTTTTATAATGGATCCCAACTTTTGATAATTTTCACAAGTTTTGCAAAAAGCATGTGTATCTTTAAATAAGGTGGGCCAGTAAAATCCGCACTGTAAGATTTTTGTAGTGGTTTTCTTACAGCACTTATCTCATTGTCCAATTTTAATTGTTGGAAAATCTGATCAGGGTAATATTTGAACAGACATGGATCCAGTAGAATCTTTTGACTTCGGTCAAAAATTTCTTCTTGTCTTGATGGCTCCAATCTAGAGGTATTTTTCCTGTTGCAAGAAAATTGACAATATTAGCATACCAAGGCATTGTATTTACATAAAATAAAAAATATCAAGAAAAGAGTCATTGATAGGAGTTATGTCAATCAATGAATCATTTGTAAGTCTCGATAAATGATCTGCAACTACATTCTTTGCTCATTTCTTGTCATTGATTATGAGATTGAATTCTTGAAGCAGCAAAATCCACCGTAGTAATCTTGGCTTTACATCATGTTTAGATATCAAATATCTAACAGTAGCATGGTCAGAATAAACAATGGTTGATAAACTAATTACATATGATCAAAATTTATCCAATGTAAATATTATAGCAGATATTTCTTTTTCGTGGTAGTGTAATTAATTTTTGCACTATTTAAACTTCTACTTGCATAATAAATTACATATGACTTACCTTCATTTCTCTGTCCTAATACTGCGCCAACTACATAATCACTGGCATCACACATTAGCTCAAAAGGCAAAGATCAATCATGAGATTGCATGATAGAAGTAGAAATGAAAAGACTAATATTTTTTTAAATGATTTTTGACGTTCTTCTACCTATTCAAATGTTACATCTTTTAATAAGAGGTTACACAAAGGTCTGGATGTGGAAGTAAAATTTTTAATGAACCTCCTATAAAATCCTGCATATCCTAAGAAAGAACAGATTTCCCTGATTGTTTCTAGTGGTGGCAATTTAGAGATTACCTCTATTTTTATCTTGTCAACCTCAATACCTTTAGATGACATAACCTGACCCAAAATAATTCCTGAATTAGTCATGAAATGATATTTTTTCCAGTTTAACACAATTCTTTTTTCTTCACATCTTTTCAAAATATTTTCCAATTATTCAAACAATTATCAAATGAGTCCCCAAAAACAGTTATATCATCCATAAAGACCTCCAAACAATGTTCAACTATGTCACTAAATATGCTTAACATGCATCATTGGAATGTTACTAGTGCATTACAAAGTTTAAAAGGCATTTTCTTAAAAGCAAATATTCCAAAGGGACATATGAATATGGTCTTTTCCTGATCTTCTAAAGCAATGTGAATTTGATAATAACCTGAGTAACTATCAAGAAAATAATAGTAAGGATGTATTGCTACTCTTTCTAAAATTTGGCCGAGAAATGGTAAAGGAAAATGATCTTTCTAGTGGCGTCATTTATTTTTCTATAATCAATGCACATACGCCAACTAGATGAGATTCAAGTTGGAATTGATTCTCCTTTATCATTTTTGACGACAATTATTCCAGATATTTTTTAGCACAACTTGTGTAGGACTTACCCACTTACTATCGGAGATATGGTAGATAATGCCTACATCAAGAAGTTTAAGGACTTCTATTTTTACTACTTCTTTCATGTGGGGGTTAATCTTCTTTGAGGTTGATGAAATATCCTGACATTATCTTCTAAATGTATTCTGTGTGTGCAAATCAAAGGATTAATTTCTTTATGTCTTTTAAAGTCCATCCAATTGCCAGTTTATGTTCTTTCAACACTTATAACAACTTATCTTTTTGATTGCTTGTGAGAGAGGATTACATTACCAACGGGTAAATTTGTTCATCTCCAAGAAATGCATACTTCAAACTTTCTGGCAAAGTCTTTAATTCCAATTTGGGTGCTTCCTCAGGTTTTTCTTTTTCCAGTGTTCCTACGTCCTTGTAACATCCCGCCTAAGCCAGAATGCTACCGGCAGGAGACAGGCTAATCCTGACTCCATAAGCCTCTGACTTTGACGAAATTTCGGCATAACCTCAGCTAAAATTCATGCAACCTAGATCCATGTCCAGCACTTCAATACAACCTATAGGGCCTAGACACAATATATCACTAACATAAACTCAAGACAAAATATAATTGGGCTCTATGCCCGGAGATACGTAGAAACAAAAACTTTAAAAAACTACACTTTATACAATTTAATTCTCTACAACTAGACTTATTACAACTTGACTCTGATACTCCCAATACCTGGTGACTGGCTAACTGCAACGCTGCTATCCGGCTCCTCAAGCTCTAGTGTCTGTGGTTGACCGATCAGGTCACCAACCTGTAAAACTCAAACACTGTTGTGGTGTGAGTCATAAGACTCAGTAAGTAACTATGCTCATTCCTTGAGCGACATACACACACAAAGTCTGAATTCCTCTTCCGTGTTAATCTAAGTTATCTATGTGACCATGCAATTATGTATAAGGCCTGAGCTAACTCTCTAGTTCTTATCCATTTACAAACATGTTGCTTGTTACTGATCCTTTTATCTGATCACTCACATTCTTTAAATCGTGTTTCCTATTTACACTTCAACATCCATAACCTTATTCACTAAGTCAAGTCTTATCATGTTTCTGCTGCGCTATTCTGATATCTAAATACTTACCTGCTTATTCTTTTCTAATATAGTTCGGACATTTATTATAATTATCTTTCTTTTATCTCATTGAAATATCATCAAATCGGAGTTATCAACTATTCTTTCTTTCAAACATTTGTCACACCATCTTCAATCATGCATACATACATAAATGTAATTATATTATCACGCACTATTATTCACAAAGAGTTCTTATGTAAGCATACAACTCACACAGAGATCATTCATAAATACATATAAACATAATAATGCTAACATGCGTTAATGTCGGCTATATGCATCTCAAATGGTTTCTAGAATGTGTGATCTATATGCATAACTTATGAATTGAACTATACTTTAACATGCTATGCTTTTTATAAAATACTTCTTGAAAACCTTTTCTGAAAAACTGTTTACTGAAAACGTTTTTGAAAACTATTTGCTGAAAAACTCTATTTTACTTTTTCTTTCCAGAAAAGCTCTTTGAAAACTGTATCTGAAAACTAAAATCTCTGTCTGAAATCTGTATCTCTGAAAACTGTTATCTTAAAATCTGATATTTCAAAACTCATTTTTCTGAAAAACTGATATCTGAATGTCTGCTAAAAAACTGACGCATGTGGGCGTTACGTATCGCCGTCCCCCCATACGCCCTAGAGCCAGATATGCAAATCCATGAAATTAGGGCGTTACGTATCGCCGTCCCCCAAAGCATGCCATACCTGCCCTGAAACTGGTGGTCTTGGGGCGTTACGTATCGCCGTCCCCCAAGCCACAAACTGGAGCTGGGGGTGCGGATCTATGCTACCACACAAGCTTAAAAACTAGGGTCGAGGGGCGTTACGTATCGCCGTCCCCTAGCCCGGCTCGAGGATCTGAGAGCGTCCCCTCAGTCCTCCACATGTGCACATGCCTCTGAATCCGTCAATTCCATAATATCTATCAATTCCAACTAAATCTCAAGTTACATACTGGGGTGAGTTTTTCCCTCATGCCCCGAAAACATAAAATCATGCTTTAAATCTCAAAGCTGTAAGAAATATTTTCTGAAATACATTTCTTTCCAAAAGCATCTGAAGTTTTTCTTAAAAACACTTTGAACTTCAAAATCATTTTTAACTTCTTTATCAATTTCCAAAAATCATAAAACACTTATATGCGGAACTCATTCCTCATGCATTCACTTACCCTAATCATATGCTTATCCATATTAACATATATGTACATGTATACGTTTGTGAATTCTTTCAACTAAATGACATATGTATTCTATTTCTTATATGTTTCTTTTCATACATGTTCAAGCTTACTTACAAAATAAATTGTCACAATATTATAACCATATGAAATCTAATGTGCCACATAACATCATATATTCATGCTCATGCTATAAGGTTCTATATATAATAGCATTCATCTACAACTTTCTTATATCATTACTCACATATTTCAAATGCTACCATGTATGCTTCAAACACTTTTACTTCATCAAAGCATAATTTACTTTCATGACTAATATTGTCAACGGCCTATAAAACAATCCAATAAGTAATCTACACTCATACATAAGCACTCAACTAACATAGACAAACACATGTCATTACATATACATTCAATTTATTCATCTATTTACATTACCCGGTAATCATTTATAGTCATACAAACACTTTCTTCAACAATAGGTTTATTTAACCATTTCACAACTTGTCAATTACACCAATTATTCTTATATTATACATTAGTAAAGTTCAATTTCTCATCTTCTACTTTTCCATCATTACAAATACTCAAATTACATGACACTATACGTGTTTATTACCTCACTCTTCAATACAATCTAAGCTTACAGTTTCACCTTTCAACATTTAGATATGAAATCATACTACATTATTATCACATGACACATAACTCATGCGAATAACTTACCTCTAAATTACATTAAGTCATGCCTATAGGAAGTGGATCCATATACCAAAACATGATTTTTAATCAAATATCAACATAAATATTTTAATTATTTTGCTTCTATTAACAATTCAGCAAAGCACACAAATTCCTCTTTTACTCGGCCATAACCCATTTTATCATTCCCTGTATTTCAACTAATTAGTTGATCCAATCACACTATAGCATCGCCAATAGCATCTCTAATCACCCTATAATGCCTAATTTCGAAATTCATTCCCCTCATTACCGAAAATACTTATCCACAACAATTCATCCATTTCATGCATTTTAGGAATATTACTATCATCTAAATCATTACTAACATCATTTAATACCTTACTCACGATTCAAACTCATTCATTATAACTCAATTACTTCAATTACATGCTTCTTAAACACCTAATACACCCAAATGGCCAGCCCCTAAAATGCAGAATTTCCATCCCCGAACAGGTTACCATTTCTTGTTTTTAGTGTCAATAAACACTCAAATCTACTTCGCATCGCTGTTACAATTTTATTTCAGATTCTATTTAACCAAAATATATAAAAATTTCATTATTTACTTATTTAAATTCCAACCTAATCAGTTATTAGATTTCCACCCTAACACCCAAAAATTTCCAAATTCTAGGGTTACTATCAAATTCAAAATTCAATCAAAACCCAAGGAAGTCATATTGTACTTACAATTTGTGTTCATGACCAAATCCGAATTTGGTATTGCTAATTTCCCCCATTTCTCTTCATCTTCTTCTTCCAGCCCTCTCTCCCTGCTCTCGGTTCTGCCTCTGTTCTCTCTACTCACTGCCTCTATTCATCGTAATCATAATCTTGGCAGCACCAGTTGCCACCGGTGGCCGGAAACACGGCCGAACTTTGCTGGACAGCCCCCCCTTCTGGTCTCTCTCTCGCACTCTACTCCCTCTTTTTATCTATTAATTTCTCCTCATTAATAAATTGATTTCCACGTGCATAAACACCCTCACGATCCCTTATATTCATCCTTCACCCTAGCATGGCCAACCCATGCCTTGTCTTCCTAACTTTGACCCCTCCTTACTATAACACGTCCTCCTTCTCTCTCCCTTCTTCTCGTTTTCTGTCTCTGTGTGTCTATATCAATTGTGTGTGTATTAAAATATTTGTGTGTGTGGTGAGTGTATATTACATCTGTGTGTACTAAAAATGTGTCTTCCACACATGTGAGTATTATAATACACATATATAAGGATATATCTAGAAGATGTGTGTTTGTGTAATAAAAATATCTTGATTTATTTATTTATTATTACTAGTGTAAAAAATTTTCAATTTCACCCCCAAATTAATCCAACATAAAATTATAATAAATTTCATGAAAATGATCCCATTTTACGATAAAATTGACCTTGCGTTCGGACGCGGCCTCACTTGCGAAAAATAAAATTATTGCAATCACGCTAAAATAACCCGGGTCGTTACAGTCCTCCAAATTTTATATCTCTCCATCGTCTTCCAAAACTTCTTTAGAATCAAGTAAACAATTATTAGGAATATCCAAATCTAATTATGTACTTGATTTAAACAAATTAGCTGTATAAATTTCAATGGGATCAGATAAACTCTCTTGAATATGTTCCTCCAAAATTGGTTCAATTAGTTCCATGCTCTCGTTTCACTGTCCTCATCCTATTGTTGTTTGCACATGTTAAGAACATTAAGCTCCAACGTCATATTTTCAAAGGATAAATTCATAATTCCATTCCTGCAATTAATTAAAGCATTAGCTATTGTTAAAAATGGACAACCAAGTATTACAAGAACTTGCTTATAATGTTTGCTATAGGTTGTGTTTCCAAGACAATAAAATCCATATGATATATGAATTTATCGACTTGTAATAACACATTTTCCATAATTCCTTTCAGTATCTTGACTGATCTATCAGCAAGTAAAAGAGCAATTGAAGTTGGTTTTAACTCACCAATATTAAGTTGTTGGTAAACCGAAAATGGAAGTAAATTTACACTGGCTCCAAAATCAAGCAAAACATGTTCAATTTTTTGATTTCCAATAATACATGAAATAGTTGGACAACCAGGGTCTTTGTATTTTAATGCATTATTGGTTGAGAGAATGTAACTTACATGTTTAGCTAGACAAACTTCCTATCTTAGATGAATTGTTTTTTTAACGGTGGAAAAGTCTTTCATAAATTTGGCATAAGATTGTATATATTAGATGACATCTATCAAAGGAATATTGACCTTCACCTATTTGAATATTTCATATATCTATAAGGAATGGTTCAATTTCTTTGTTTTTAATGCAAGAAAATAGAGGTGCATTAGAAAAATTATTATCATCAACGATAGGTAATGGTTCATCAATCCATTCCTTATCCTCTGAATTTGATTTATTTTCAACTTGACGAGGTTCAAGAATAGGTCTACGGATGACCTTACCACTGCGAAGAGTAATAATAGATTTGACTTGGTGTATGTATTGACTATCAGAAATACCCTCGTGAGGGTTTTGATGACTCTTGGGATTTGGCTGTGGTTGTGCATGAAACTTCCCTTTCTCATTAATGGTCAATACATATGTGATTTTGGAAAAAATATATTTCAGATCAATCAATGTTTACACATTTTAGTTATTGATGGCTTCCTGTTTCTCATTGAATGCATACAAGGTATCCTCAAGGGTTTTCCTAGGCGGTGGGACATATGGTGCATAATTTTGGGTTTCTTGGAAATTCTAGTGTACCTGGGGAGGTTGGTACGATGGTTGTGCTTTGTTATCATTTATCCAATTAAAGTTAGGATGGTTTCTCCAACTAGAATTGTAGGTTTGGGAGTATGAGTTTGTATTTGGTCTCTTGAATGTGTTTATGGAACTGACTTGGTCATGGAGACATTTTTGCAAGACTGGCAAGGTTGGGAAAACTTATGTGACATATTCATTTGAATTACATATTTGACATGTGACTTCTTGAATTGACTTGACATGATCACTCTTCCTCATTTCTAATGACTCAACCTTTTTAGCTAGAGATGCATATTTAGCAGAAAGGTCATGGCCTTCCCTAAGGTTAAACATACCTCTACATATGACTGTGGTTTTACAAATGACTCATAAGTGACAATTGTGTCCCATTGTTATGTATTTTCTTATATACGTTCTAGGTAATCTAGTGCATCTTCAAGATTTTTATCCATAAAGTCACTATTACATATAATTTCCACTACTTGTCTACCTTGGGGTGTTAAACCCTCATAGAAGTAGGAAACCAACCTCCATATTTCAAACCTGTGATGTGGATAAACATTTAACATCTCTTTAAATCTCTCCCAACATTGGTAAAATATTTTCCCGACTCTTATGTGAAAGTTGTGATTCTCCTCTTAAAGGAGTTTGTCCTATGAAGGGGAAATATTTTTTTTCAAAAACTGCTCTTGCAAATCATCCCATGTTTTGATGGATTCTGACATAAGGTTTTGCAGCCAAATTTTGGCTTTATACTAAAAAGAAAAGGGAAAAAACTTGAGTCAATGTTGTAATCTTGGTTTGTGTAAGTGTTACATACCTCTTCAAATTATCTTAACTGTGATAAGGATTTTCTGATTCTAGACCGTGGAATATGGGTAAAAGTTGGATGATACCTGGTTTAAAATTGAAACATAATGCATCTAGGGGAAAGCAATGCAAGATGGTGATCATGTCCTAATGGGATTCATGAATTGACTGAGTGTCTTATGATGATTAAGATCGCCATACTGAGACTCATTTTCTACCTGATCAATTGGATTTTCATCTCGGGTAGGTGGGTTTTCATTTTGGTTCTTGGCTAGTTTGACTAACGATGAAGGTGATGGAGACTCTCTATTTAATCTACCGCTAGATGATCAAGACCAATGTCTCATGCAACCTAAATGCAGACTATATGCTAAAATTTAAATATGCAAATGCAATACTTAAAAAAGATGTAATAAAATAAACAAGTGAAAGAGAAGAAGAAAAAAATAAAGGGAAAAATATAATGATTAGATCCTAAAAATGTCCCTTATTTCTTGTCAATTCAGATCTTAATCTAAAATTTTTTCAGTTCTCAATTTCTCGAATTAGGTTTTCAAAAAAATATTATGGAGTAATCTCTAGATGGGGATGATTCAAGAAATTCTTTGTCAAAATGCAAGCTTCATTTTAATTGTGTTTTCTGTCTCATATAAAGAACAAGGTTTGTCTGTATGTGAGATGTCTGGGTTCAAGATTCATTTAGGATAAATCAAGACATCTAAGATCTGCACAAATACAAAGAAAAGAAGAAAAAACGAGATTTAGAAAATACAAAAATAAAAAATAGAGAAAAAAATTATTATTTTATCTACTAAATTATATCCGCGGCAACGGTGCCAAAAACTTGACACACTCACAAAGTGGTTCTTTACTCCCAAGTATAAGAGTGTCGAAGTAATAAAATAATCCGGTAAGTCCAGGGTCGATCCTCAGGGAATAGATTCAGTAAATTAAAATAATAATTCGAGTGAAAATAAAAAAAATTGATTTGTTTGAAGTTATTGACAATTTTAAATTAACTACAATAATAAAATAAAATGCTGGGGCTAGGGGATCCACTTTTAATATTTCAAATTTAAAAATCTTACTTTTTATAATATATAAATTGTCAATATTACCTAGTTAATTTATTTCAGGAATTAATTATGTTAAAACATATAAAACAAGTCATAAAAATGGTGAGAACATTTGTCTATAACAATTCCAGTCAGGTACTCAATTATGCCAAATAAATAAAATCATCCATATATGCGGTAGCAAAATTTATCAATAGTTAATCCATATTTAAATTAAATATTAATCATTAAATTACAAATTATATATTATAATATAAATAAGATTAATCTATATTTTTATATTAAAAGTTTCACCCTTACCACAGAAAAATGAAACTAGCTACTCATGATTTAATAAAAACACTTATAACTTTATTACTGAAAGAAAAAAAAATTATAAGAAAGTTTTAAAAATTGAAACACACAAGAACTAGAATTTCATAAATTTTCAGAAAAACCATGAACTGTCAGGCTGAAGAAATTGTGGTGCTGAGCACCTCTATTTATAGAGGTGCTCGTACCGCCCTTGCTTGCAAATTGCAAGCTAGCAATTTCTTTCCACCGAAAGGTGGAAATCAATTGATAACAAATTTTTTATTAAATATATAATATATATATATATATATATATATAAAATCTTGGTAGGATCTCCATTATAATATATATAAAATATTGTATATATAAAATCTTGGTGGGTCCTCCAAAATATATTATATATATTATTATAATAATAGTAATAAAATAAATTTGTGGGTAAATACATCATAAGCACATTTTGTCGCCAATCTAAACATGGTGAATGTTTTCCAAGTCCAATTTGAATAAAGCTGTCACACTCTTTTTGGGTTTTCTGGGTCCTGGAATTCAAATCTCATATCCATCTGTTAAGCTTCCCAAATAGTATTTTACCTACACAACAACCTCGTCTACGTCCACGCCTCAAACAACCCAAAAGAGAATTCACTAATCACTTGGCTTCCCAGATGCCAATGAAACCCTCACAAATCCTCTTTATTGGGCTTGAATATGATCCTAATTAAACCTTACAACTCTTCGTTACGGGCTCGAAGATGACCCACAAGTATTTGATTACAAAGATTATAGAGAACAAAACTCCAACTAACAATGAAACACATAAGTAAGCAAATGATACAAGTTTAGGCACTTGATTTGAACTTGATTATGGATAAACAAGTTTGATATATTTTAATGATCAAAGGATAAATATAAACAAGCTGAAAGTGAACGATCAATTAAAACATGGCCCTAAAGGATCCAATTTTATAGACAATTGATTCAATGATTATAGTGATTTTCAAATGGAAACTCTCTACCTCACATCAAATGTCCAAATTCATTTGGATGTGTAGACATTGCATTTTTTACATGAGCCCGATGATGAGCCTCGTATGGAGGCACTACCTGAAAATTTATGGAAGTTGCGAAAAACAAATGCTGGAAGGGAGGAAATCCTCCAAAATTAGCACATCATCGAATTCAAACTCACTAGCCAGCCTCGGATTCGCTCAGTCAGCCTCTACCTCAAACCTTAGCTTCGGACCCACCATGCAGCCCACACAAACGGCCCATGCAATCCACACGGCCCAAAAATCCTATGCATAATCTTTCCAAATAAGATAAAATCTCCTTAGTTATGAGAGAATCAACACTTTCCAATTTAATGAGATTTTTGGGATCCCATCCTTACCAATTTAACAAGATTTTAGATCTCTTCATCACCAAATTTATAAGATTTTATTCCCAAAATAATTTGAAAATATATTTCCCAAATAAACATGATTTATTTCCCTATTTGGAGATCCATTCAAATCGTTATAAAAGGGACCAAGTCATAATCAAAGAGAGGAAGCTCTTTTCTTCTTCTTTGGGGGATCACCGAAAAAACAACAAGAAAATAGGGGGCGAAAAAAAAACACAGAGGAAAAACAACAAGACCGAAAAAAAGAAAAAAAAAAAGAAACAGAGGCGTGAAGCAGATGCATGAAGTAGAGGCGTGAAGTAGAAGCGTGAAGCAGAGGCGTGTAGCAGAAGCGTGAATCAGAGGCGTAAAGTAGAGTATGAAGCAGAAAGCAGAGACCTGGATGAGAAATAGAAAACAGCGAGTAGAAACCATGATCCAGTGGGCAGAAACCGTGAACCAACAACCATAAACAGCGAGAAGAAATAGCGAGCAGAAATCGTGAACCAGTGGGCAGAAATCATGAACTAGTGAGCATAAACCGTGAACCAGTGAAATAGCGAATCAGAAATAGTGAACCAGCAGCCAGAAACAGCGAGCCAGCCACCAGAAACTTCGAACCAAACCTTGAAACCAACGTTCGATCCTTCCGGTGACGGCCTAATGCACTTCCGAGAAAGCAACTTAAAAGGTAATACCTAAGGGCACCCTTACCATATTTAATTTTATAGTTTTGGAAGCTGCATGATTGGCTGGATGTGAAATACGTCCAGCCGGGTATGCGAAGCCCTACATAAAAAAATGGCCACATTTCTTCTTCGGCATTTTATTTTTGTTTGTTTTTGTTTTTAATCTATTTATTCACTTTTATTGTTATTTTATTATTTCGCCTTTATTTTGTTTGTTCATGTTGATTATTATACGTATATGCATTGTTATATTATTTCGTATTTTTTTTTATGTTTGTTTACATTACATTGATGATTATGTGTGTTATTATCCCTTGCGGTATATCAGATGGAAACCCAGACGTAAATTCCGTAGCCGAATCCGAATGGATGGTAGTGCAGTTTATACTTGGGATACAACTCCACGTGCCACTCGGGAAATACTCATATATGCGTCGACCTCTTTCTTTATACTTTATGCATTTTTTACCTCTTAAGTTATTAATTTTCCATTACGCATGTGTGATTAATTATTTATATTGCATTATACTTTTCTTCTTCTTTATATTTTACATCATTCATATTAATTTACTTCATTAATCAGTCGCCTTATATTTATGCATGAGTGATTTAATTATATCTTTGCATGGAGCAATATTTTTTCTATTGATATTTATGGGTGTACAAATTTGTGTTTATTTGAATTACCTTGCATGAACTGCATAAGACTTGGCTATACCATTGTGTGAACCCATACATTATACTGGCATAAGTAAGGGGCCATTCCGAACCCAATGGTTTGAGGTCTTCCCTTGCAAGGGGTGAGTGCGGCCTTAAATCTTTCCCAGTTCATACTGTGTGGTGACTCATTCATTCTCTAGTTTATTCCCCCCAGGCTAATCCGTACTCTCTACGGGCTGCGAGCCCAACAGTGTCATGGTTTGCCGAACATCATAAGCATAGTGGTAAACCCTACTTCGCTCCTACATATGGCGACTCCACTGGGGATAGAGAATCAGCCCCGAAACAATGCCTTGTAGTGTCCGTGGCTTTGGCTTTGGTTAACGAAGTCTCATATATTTTGTATACCGTTATTACCCCCTATAGCATCATGTATCGTGAATCACTCGTTGGCACGTACCCTAGGGTATAAAAAAGGCGTTCTCACCTGGTCTCTTGAACCCTTGAGTGGGGAGACCTAGTTGTGTGCAACCCTTCATCGATAAGAGCCTTATCCATACCATTGTAAGCCCATATACGAACCACAAGTATATGTCCTATAGAAGCTACCCCCATGCTTATGTTTGAGACCATTATCATTTGGATCCATTTGGGCTTCTCGTCGTAGGATACGAACTTGTTGGGCAACTTAAACTTAGACGAGTTTGTATCTTATGATGATTGAGCCAAACGTTTTCGAAGTGACGATGGGCCACCTTGTGATTGGGCCCCCTATCATTTGAAGTTATTTAGCCACCTTATCGTAAAAATGTAAACATGTTGGGCCTTTTCAACTGGGACAAGTTTACACCTCGCGATAATCTGATTGAAAACTTTAAAATGATAACGGGCCAACTTGTATGAAAACCTTAATGGGCTTAGAAGGTCTAAACATAATCCGAATATGCCAGATGTATGAGTCCGATATCCACACTGGCTTTCATCTAGGAATGGTACGCCTTGTTATGGCATATTTGTATACTTTTGGATATCTCCAAGTCCGTCTCCGCCACAACTGTGATTACCAAGGGCCCAATTCGTCGTTTCTAGACAATGGAACGATCCCCATAGTAGGTTTAGTCAATCTTGTAAATGGGCGGTCTTTGTCTTTTACTGATGAAGAGGGACTGAGGTAGCCAAGGTTCACCCTTGTAGCGTAGGAGAGAACGATTTTGTGTACACCCACATTGGTGCATAAAATGAGTCATACCTAGGGCAGAAATGGACTTACCATGGGTGTGGGAGGAATAAGGTCGGAAGGGTATATGATGTTTTGATAACCACATACATCTCATGCATCTCATGCATCGCATGCATACACGCATCATGCTGATCCCTTGTCTTAAAAGCCAGCATAGATATCCGTTGGGTTAGAGAAGAAGGAATACTTGTCGAGAAGAAGGTTCCCGCATGGATCAATTGGAGACCAACATCACCAAAATTACCGAGCAACTACAAGCTTTGACAAATGCAAGACCTCATAACACACACGAAAACCCTCTACCCAACTACCACTCCGTTCCACCACCCACCTACATGATCAACTCCGGCCTGCCCGAAAGCTTTGTCCTCCAAACTCTCGACCACTAAGCTTCTTGCATGGGGATATGAGACAACAACAGTGAAGATGAAACAGAGCATAGGAGAGATTTTTGGGAAAAATTCTCGAGTAGTGACGAAGAGGAGGTAAATATGATGACTCAAAGTGGATGTTTCTACAGTGATATAACAGAGAAAGGCAAATAAGTACTAAAAGAAGGCCAATAGGTGACGGAGAATACAGATAACACCTAGGGGGATACTGTGTTGCGTCAATTTAAGAAGACACAGGCAAAAGTGAGCATATGGGAGTTATTATGCGCCTCTCAAGAGCACATGCGTGCCATGGTAGAAGCTCTAAGCAAGATAATTGTACATGAATATGCAAACCCGACAATGTTTGTAGGGTCGATATAGAAAAAGGGTAGGCAGATGATAACATTCTTTGAAGAAGAGCTCCCGATGGAAGTGAGGAATCATAATAAGCCGTTATTCATAAAAGTGGAAGTAAGAGGCAATAGGACATCTTGTGTGATGGTGGATGATGGCTCATCTATCAATGTGTACCCTTTGAAGATTCTGTCAAGGTTGGGTATGCAGACAATAGATTTAATCCCCTCCAGCATGACTATCAAAGCATATGACAATAGCAAACGGGGAGTCGAAGGTACTTTCATCACACTAGTCAAAGTGGGCCCGATAGAAGATGAGGTAGAGTTCACAATGCTTGATATCCCAGCTACATTTGCTATGTTATTGGGGAGGCCATGGTTTCATAGACTTGGGGGTGTGCCATCCACTTTGCACCAGGTTATTAAGTTCCCGCATGGAGAGGAAGTCGTCACCATCAAGGCTGAAGTAGACAATATTGTGGCTGCTTTAGACATACAGCCTTTCACAAAGTTCCAAGTGGCGGAAAACTTCGAAGAATGGGTGGACCCTAAAGTGGCTAGAATCATGGAAAGAATGAAATATGAGCCGGGCACATGTTTGAGTACTAAAGGCCAGGGAATAAGAACACTGCCAGATTTCAAGGGGCAGACCACTAAGAGAGGATTGGGGTATGAATCCAATGGGAATGAGCCGAAGACCAAGAAAAAAAGGGATGAAGTTGATGGAATACTTTTTGAAAGCCACATGGTATCAAGGAGAGCCTGAACCCATAGAAGTAAATGAGATCATAGTACCGGGATTCGAGATCTTCAAGGATGTGATGAGCAAAAAACCACATGCAGAGGAACTTGTAAAAGAGGAAGATAAATGGGAAGAAGAACTACTGCAGTTGGAGAATCTGACGCTCGAAGAAAGCAAGAAGACGGAAGAAGATAAGACTGTAAATTACGAAGATGTTTATCTTTCTGACTTATTTGATTGTAATCCTGCATTTATTAATAATAAAGACATTGATTTTACTTACTTGTTCGAGTATTTTCCTGTTAGTCTACATCATAACATGCATGACATGAGCATATTTGACATTGACTCAACAAAGACAAATATAATTAATCTCGGTACATGTGAAAACCCCAAGGAAATTTCAATTGCAAGTGAGGTTACCTTTGATGAGCGGAAAGAATTAGAGAGAATATTAATAAAATATGCAAAAGTATTCGCCTGGTCCTATAAAGACATGCTAGGAGTGGACAGAGGTATTTCCCAGCACATGATACCAACTTATCCAAACATGAGACCAGTAAAACAGAAGCTCCGAAGAATGTGGCCAGAATGGGCCGAAAAGGTTAAGGAAGAATTAAAGAAGCAGTAGATGTGGGGTTCTTAGATGTGGTGAAGTACCCCGAGTGGTTAGCCAACATTGTGCCAGTACCAAAGAAGGATGGAAATGTCAGAATGTGCATGGATTATAGAGACCTCAACAAAGCTTGCCCAAAGGATGATTTTCCCCTACCCTATATAGACGCTCGTTCGCGGATGGATTCTCAGGATATAACCAGGTCTTCATGGCCAAAGAAGACAGACATAAGACTGCCTTCGTCACTGAGTGAGGTACATATTGTTACAAGGTGATGCCGTTTGGACTTAAGAATGTGGGAGCCACTTATCAACGAATGGCCACTACATTATTCCACGACTTGATGCATAAGAAGATTCAGGTATACGTGGATGACATGATGGTTAAATCAGAGACGAGGGCTGGACATATAGAAGCACTGGAGAAATTCTTTCAAAGAGTCGATAAGTACAACCTTCGACTCAACCCAAGAAGTGTGTGTTTGGGGTAACATTCGAAACGTTGTTAGGGCATACGGTAGGAATGGGAGGGATAGAAGTGGACCCTGAAAAAGATCAAGGTAATTACTGAGATGCCCGCACCGAAGACAGAAAAGGAAGTTAGAGCTTTTCTTGGGAAAATTCAGTATATCAGTCGATTCATTACCAAGCTAACATTAGTATGTGAGTCCATCTTCAAGCTATTGAGGAAGGACTAGCCTGTGGAGTGGAATAGGCAATGTGAGGAAGCTTTTGATAAAATCAAGGAATACTTGGTTAAACCGCCCGTCCTGAAATCTCCAAGGCCGGGCAAACCCTTGGTGCTGTATTTGGCCATAGAACCCGAACCGCTATGGGCGATGATGGTATATGCAGATGAGATAGGGGTGGAACATACAGTCTACTACCTCAGTAAGAAGATGCTTCCGTATGAAGCCCGCTATCAAGAGGTGAAAAAGATCTATTTGGTGTTGATATGGGCTTCTCGAAAGTTGCGTCATTACTTCCAATCCTATAAGATACAAGTGGTAGCAAATGAGAATCCCCTAAAGTATTTGCAGTCAGTACCTTCACTGGTGGGGAAGTTGGGCAGATGGTTGGTGTTGCTGACGGAGTTTGATATTGAATACCTCACCTCTAAGGTAATCAAAGGGCGAGCCATATCGGAATTCTTGGCATTTCAACCCATAGAAGAAGATCAGTATAAGTTCGGATTCCCAGATGAGGAGGTTCAAGCCATAACGGTCCAGGGGTGGAAAATGTATTTCGACGGGGTGGTAAATTACAAAGGAGCTGGAATAAGAATTGTGATAGTAACCCCCGAAGGAGAAACCCTAGCTATGGCCAAAAGAGTGACATTCGGAGTAACCAACAACATGGCCGAATATGAAGCATATGTCTTTGGACTAAAAGCACTAATAGCCCTAGGAGCTATGGACATAAAAGTTTATGGAGACTCAATGTTGGTAGTTCGACAGATGCGATAGGAATGAGAATTGAAGGAATACGATTGAGACCCTACTTACTCCAACTTAGGGAGTTGGCACAGGCTATCCCCGATTGTAAATTCCATCACTTGCCACGAGAAGAGAACTAAATGGCGGACGCACTAGCCACCCTAGCTGTAACTTGGGAAAACCCAGAAAAACTGGTAATGAGACCCCTTGTGCTGACAACAACTAGCAGACCCAGTTATGAGATAGAGAGAATATTAGAAATAGAAGTCGACGATGGTAAGCCGTGGTACTATGACATTCTGTAATATCTAGAACGTGGAGAATTTCCAGAAGGATCCAACAAGAAATACAAAATATCCATTCAGAAATTGGCTTCCCAGTATGTGAGTTTTAGGGGAGAGCTGTACAAGAGACAAGCCAATGGTGTCCAGCTAAAATGTTTAAGAAAAAAAGAAGCTCAGAAGGTGATGGAAGTGGTGCATGTTGGAGTATGTGGACCGTACATGAATGGATTGAATTTGTCTCGCAAGATAGTGAGACAAGGATTTTATTGGTCGACCATGGAAGCTAACTGCGCAAAGCTGGTGAAACGCTGTCATGATTGCCAGACACACAACAACTTGAACCATCTGCCACCTATGGAATTGAATGAACTGTCAGAACCGTGGCCTTTCTCAGTGTGGGGTATTGACATGATTAGAGAAATCAGGCCATATGCATCAAATGGACACCGCTTCATAGTAGTGGCGGTAGACTCTTTTTCGAAGTGGGTGGAAGCCGAGTCATTTCGTAATGTTACGGCAAAGCAGATGGCCAAGTTTATAGCCCGTAACATGTTGGACAGTTATGGCCCATAACATCACTTTTTGTACAAATCATGGTGTTGTTGTACAAATTAACTATGTGACAAAGGAAATTCCTCTTTTATCATTTGTAATTAGATTACCAAGATGTATAAATGATAGAAGGTCCATATGATTAGTTCCGGATTGATAAGATATGAGACAGTATCAATCCATGAAGGTTTAATCATTAAATATCCATAGTCGTAGTATTATCGAGATTGGACATCGATAATGCAGAATAGACTAGTATTGCACTTGTGCACGTTGTGGGAGCATAACAGCAAAGTTCTCATATATTTGGGTATAAGATACTCATGCAAGTGTAATAGGAGGTTGTGATTACCGATAGTACGGGAACAGCTTCACTCTGGATAGACCCCTCAGAATTCCATTGGTAGTATGACTATGTGTCTATGGAAGTCCGAATCAGGGTAGGTGTATTTGGTCTTAACCTGAGACTTGCACCGCTAATACTTGCGACATATTCACTATACTTTGGTTTAGGTCGTCAAGGACTTTAACAGGTTCTGTGTACGCCTCTTCTGGGTATATTGAGAATCGTAGTGTATTGGGTGTGATGTCGAGATGGAAGTATCACTCCAGTCATAGTGGAGATGATGATCACGTAGGATACGGAACTGGTTCTCTTATATGCTGTAGCTATCGGGATATTATGACTAGGTCATGTTTATCCGATTATAGAGACTAGTTACCAGAGATCCGATATGTGCTTCTACGGGCCAGACACATTTCCAGCCCCAGGCCTTGCACGTGACATCCGATACTGGATCGATATACGCAATACTACGTATACTATGCCTGATATAGATCAAATATTCCAGTAAGAATATTTCTGGAGAATTGGGTAGGCATGATGCTTTTCTAGAAGCCAACCATGTCTTGCAAATCGGTAAAAACGTAGTACTAGGTACTTACATGTTCGGATAGTCTGACGACCGGATTTACTGCCAACATATCCGGGGATCTCATGGGTCACTTCCTGAAGATTCACCGATGACGTATGACTCGCACTTTATTAATCTGGGATTAATTAGATGAGAGAGAAAATTAATCTGGGATAAAATTTTTTTTAAAGAGAGAGAGCGATTAATTTGGAATTAATCGATAAATTAATATATTCGATATATTAACGAAATTGGATTTCGACGCGGAATTGAAATTAGATTTTAATTCGGACGAACGAGTTAATTTAGAATTAATTCGTTAGCGACGTGAATAGTAATTTTGCTAGGCATAATTATTTAATTACCTCGCAACGGAAAATTCGTTAATTTGAAATTAGCGAACCCGAGCCCGGGAGTGTTTGCGTGCGCACTCTCATTGCGAATTAAAGTGTGGCCCACGAGTCACATCAAGCGTCAAATCGTTAGTCACTTTGATTGATGTGATGTCTAGTCACTTTTAGTGATTTGACAACTTGTCATGAGTGATTGATGGTGGTGGTTGGATGAATTAAAAGCCATTTACCATTTATTTGATTTTTGGTGTTTGACTTTTGATTTAGTGTATTAGATACACAATCCTCACAACCTAACACAACAACACACTCTCTCCTCTCCTCTCTTCTCTCTCACGCCCAAAGGTTAAATTTCTTCTTCCTTTTCTGGTTTTGCCATGCGCAAGGAGAAGCAAGATGGTGTTTTGTGGCAAAAATTACCAAGTGCTAGCACACATTCGGAGTCTTGCGAAGGTGATAGGGAAACCGATTTGTGAGCATGGAATCACAACACAAAAGCTTGGAGCTTGGTGGATCATCCATGGCCGAATTTGGAGGAGAAAAAATAGCCCACTGCCGTGAGCTTGAAAGGGCATAAAAAGAGTTTTTGTTGTTCAACGCATCGCTAAACCGATCATTGTAAGTATTCCGCAACTTCTTTGAGTATTCACATATATGTTTCATTACTTGAATTGATCATTGGGACCTAATAGAAACCCAACAATGGTATCCGAGCCATTTTGAGCATGAAACTTGGTTAGGGTAAAATTTGGGTAAAATCATTTTGAGCATGATTTGATAAAATTAATTGATTGAGTATGCTTGAATGATGTTGTATTGAAGTTGTGCATGATCTATTTCATGAAATATTGATTGGATCAATTTTTGCCCAAAATATAGGCTTGGCCGAGAGTTATGTTGCCCTAATAGTCATGGTATTTTTTGTTTCTTTGATCATTGGATGACTTGAAACAATTGGGTAATGTTGATTTGAGATTTAATTGGATTGGAATTTTGAATTGGACAAAATACCCTAAATGCCGTGAATGTGTAGCATGTATAATGAGTTGATTTTTGATTAAAATGCATTGGACATGTTTTGATGTTAATGAGCATAATTAATTGAGTGAATTAGTATTTTGGAAATGTTAATTTGGTTAATTAATTATGGCATACACTTTAAATTAATTAATTAAGAAATTTGGAATTTTGTAAGTTAATTAATTGGGCCAAATTTGGAATTGGGCTTTTAAAGTTGTAATTGGGATTAATGGGCTTGGTTGGGCCAAGTTTGGTTTAGGCTAATTAGTTGGATCCAATTGGGCCCAAAACCATATCCATAAAGTCCAATTATGACTTAATGGACCTTTAATATTAATTGGGCCTAATGAGCCTAAATTGGTTTCTTGGCAAATAAGGGTGATTCCTTAAATGGGCTTTGGTATTTGGGTTTGACCCATATTGACCAAAAGTCCATGCCTTAGAAATTAATTGAAAGCCCATTGGACTTTAAATTAAATTAACATTGGATGTTAATCGGGCTTTGAGACCCGTAACGATTAGATTTAGAATCTAAGTCGTAAAGGTACTTTAAAGTGTAATATTTAATTTGGAATTAAATAGTTGAATTAGTATTAATTACAAATTAAATTGGATTTAATGTTGT
The DNA here is from genome assembly GCA_019454045.1 of Zanthoxylum bungeanum. NCBI lineage: Eukaryota > Viridiplantae > Streptophyta > Magnoliopsida > Sapindales > Rutaceae > Zanthoxylum > Zanthoxylum bungeanum. The sequence continues at coordinate 212,211 of SKCR01026382.1, read as the reverse complement.
AGTTTAATTTAATTCAAGAATTCGTACTTTGAGTACTTATTCGCAAAACGAGTCGGACTCGCGCAAAATAAAATCGTTGTTTGAACATTGGATGGTCATTAAAATTCAGATTAATTAATTGGATTAGATTGATTGATAACATGCTTGTGTGAATACATGGATGCGATGTATGAATAATGTATATCGGATGGATATTAGATGGGTGAGGGTAATTTTGGAAATTGTTGTAAAAAATTTAGAATTTATTAAATTAGACCTGCGTGTCCAGCCCATTACCTCCTTACTCTTTGTATTTCTCTTCTCACATATTCCCCTCAATGTAAATGAGGTTTCTTTAGAAGTGTTATGTAATCGGGTAGAAGTAATACTTGTGCTAGTGGGAGAGAGGAAATTGAGATATTTATTCTAGGAACAATGTTTAAATATCCATCCGCATATCATTATTATATTTATTTATACGCGCCTTATTATGTGTTTAGAATGCATGTTTAAGGGTGTATGATGATGAGACCTTAACAAAGATAATTAATTGGTTGCCAATTACACGCGAAAAACCCTCAAAATATATTAAGCGTTTTTCCTTCCATTGAGTGATTCTTACTCAAGATCTAAGACTGGCATTGGTTTGTTGGCCAAAGTCAAGACCTTTGTCCATCGCGGATGTGTTTGAATCATGAAGGCTTTGTTCTATATTGGTGTCTTGTCCAAGTTGTGATTTGTTGGCCAAAGTCAAGATCACTTCTTGTCCATCGACATTGATTACGAAGCTTTCCAAGGTCAATGGGTTCCGCTTAACTGGGATCACTAAGTTTGTTGTGCCAAAGCCAATGCTTAGTTGATTCAGAGGAAAAACGTTAGGCAATATATTGGATATATTGGCATAATAAGATATATGTTTCGTTCTTGAATGTCCACCTAATGGATCTAGGAATTGGATGGGATCCAATTGATCTTAGAGATCTACCTAGTTAATTATCATACAATTTGTTGGCCAAAGTCAAGATTGTGAGTTATTTAACGGGATCCTAGCCCACTAGGAAACAAGGTTTCCCGAGTACTCAACAGAGGGTTAGAGGCTCACCAAAAAATAGTGGGAGGCAAGTATTAAATTTGCAATATTCGTTTAGTTACTTTCCATACGCGCTCATTTCAATTTTTCGTCAATATAAATTAATATATTAGTTGGACTAATATTTAATGTTGTTTTAATTAAATAGTTGGACTGTATTCAAACAATTTCATTTATAGTTGATAATATAATTGGATTATAGTAATCAATATATTTGAATTAACTAATTTCAATTAATAGTTGATTTTATAATTGGATTATAGTAATCAATATAATTGAATTTAACCAATTAAATTATAGTTGATTATATAGTTAGACTATAGTAATCATTATAATAAATAGTACCTAAAATCGTTGATTAAATAGTTGGACTATTAGAATCAAGATAATTTAAAGATTGGTGTTTAAAACATAATCCTGGGTGAAAATGTATTTAAATCACTTTAATTTTCAAATTGGGAATAAAATCTCAGGATAGTCCTGAGTGACCGAGAAGTTACTTTATTTGATATAGTGACATCTCGAGCCTAAGCCTGGAGTTAAGCAAATAGTAGAGCATGATCTTTGGAAGATTCATGTGATGATAACTTTAGTGCTTAATCCATTATGCTTGCCAAATAGATTCCTTAATTTCTTATTCAGAACTAAGGATTAGATCCTTATAGTATGATGTTGAAATTGAAGGATCTTCATTGATATATCTTTAGATCTTAGGAGAACTAATTGCAATAGTAAACTCTTCGAGAGTTAATGGCTATACTCAAGGAGAAAAAACCAGAGTTTGCAATAAGGCAAGAAGCGCAAGGCGCATCTCACTTCGACATCGCAGAAGGCCAAGGCTTGGCCAAAGGCTTCTGGAGTGTGGAAAAGGGGCAAAGGCAAAGCCATTATAATCTTCTGGGAAGACAAAGGACATATCCCAAAATGTATGTCTAAATTGTGGCAAACGGGGACACGGAAGCGTGACTGCCGTATGGACAAGGCAGACATGAAGGAATTGAAGACGGTGAAAGGCTCCGACTTCAAATGTGTTTGTTATAAACATGTTCACTACTAGTATTAAAATTGGATTTTAGATACTGAGTGTGGTACATAGATATGTACCGGTGTGCAGCATCTGCTGACAAGCAGGATATTGACTTCAGTTGAGATTAATCTGCGAATTGGAAACGGGACAACAGTCGCAGTTTTGACAGTAGATACCTAATTTTAGGAACTACCCTTCGGGTGTGAACTTAAATTAGGAAACTGTTAAAATGTAACTAGTTTGAGTAGAAACATTATCTCTATATCAGAGGATAATCCGTTGCGGATATACCTTTATATTCTAGAACACTAAAGTGTTTTATTTTATAAAGATGATATTGAGATAAACACATTAGATGTGAATAACAGTATTTATATTTTGAATATAAATAAATCTCAAACGTATGACATGACAAACAAATAGCTCAAACTGAATTAATCAGTTGAGACTTAAAAGTGGCATTGTTGTCTGGGACACAATTAAACAAGACTCGTATATCCACACTTTCAAAGAGTGGGTACTAGGACAAATTTGATTCTATTCAAATAATGTCTACGAATCTAGTTTATTAGGCAAAGTGCCTAAAACACCTTTACTTGGTAAAAGTGAAATGCCATCGATATGTAAGCCCTCATTCATAGTGACATAAGTGGGCCCATATCTAGCTAGGCTAGAGGTGGATATGAATGTTTCGTGACCTTTACGGATGTGGCATCGCGTTATGGTTATGTGTTTCTTTTGAAACACAAATCGGAAACTTTTACAGTTTCTACACGAAGTAGACAAACAGATCGGCTAAAGTATTAAACCGTCATGGTTAGACCATGATGAAAAATACTTAAACAATAAGTTTCTTAAATACTTGAAATAGTATAGTATTCTTTCAATGAAGACTCCTCCCGGAACACGTCAATTTGACGTTGTGTCCGAACAGAGAGACCAAATTTTGTTGGACATGATAAGGTTAATCATGAGTCGCTCTGAGCTACCATTTCCTTCAAAGGATAAACATTAACAGTGCAAAACTTATTTTGAATAAGGTTCCATAAAATCTGTTAGACAGACATCATATTAAATATGAATAGGAAAGAAACTAGGTTTTCTTATTCCTAAAGATTTGGGTATGCTAGGCATATGTTTGGATGATACCAAACTAGAACCCAAATCGGATAAGTGCCTAAGTTGTGGGTTATCCTAGGGAAACCAAAGTATAGTACTTATACAACTCACAAGAGAACAATTTAATTGTTGCTCACCATGCGGTTTTCCTAAGAGGAATACCTATATGCAGTGGTAAGTGAGAGGAAAGTAAAACTCGATGAAAATCAGAGTAATACTATTCCAGGCACCGATTCCTTAAATGGAACACAAATAGTTCATCAAGGATGAAACTATACCAATAATCTTCGAATACACAAGAACCGCATAAGTCGGAGAGAGTCAGAAAACAACCTGGGGTATGGGTTTCTGATCTCACCTAATAAAGATGTCAATCTTATTGAGGAATACAAAATGACTACGTATGAGGAATTCATACAAGGTATCGACTCCCAATAATGGCATAGTGCCATGATATCCGAAATGGATTCCATGTAGATTAACCAAGTTTGGACACTAGTTGATGTACCGGAAGGCATTGTGCATATTGGTACTATATAAGTCTTCATGGAAGACATACATGAAAGCCAACATACCAACGTACTAAGCTAGGCTTATAGCGAAAAGGTATCGTTATCAACATTGTGTCGATCACGACGAAACCTTTTACATTTTGCCATTGGTAAATCCATTTGGATAATGCTTGCTACTGCTGCATGTTTCATTTATGAAATATGGCAGCTGAACGCCAAAACTGCTTTCCTTAACGAAAACCTTTTGGAGGATGTTTAATACATCCTGACGGTTTTGTCGCACCAAAAAAAGCAAACAAGGTTTGAGAGTTAATTTGATCCATGGATTGATTAAAGCAAGCATAGTGTTCTTGGAATTATCGTTTTGATGTAATCATAATGGTGTATGATTTATTTCAAAACGAAAATGATTCTTGTGTATATAAGAAGGTTAATGGGAGCGCACTGACAATGAATGTCCTATAAGTAATGATGACATGTCATTTCTTGGAAATGATATTCCCATAATTAAATCGGTGAAAGCTTGGCTTTCATGAAAATTCTCTGTAGAATTCTTGGGAGAAACAATCTTTATTCGAATAAAGATCTACTGGGATAGATCTAAAAGTTGTTTGTACTCTCCGAGAACTCGTACATTGAAAATGTACGCGACCTGGTGTCTCATATGCTTTGAGCATATGGAGTCACAATCAGGCAAATCCAAGTGATAGTCACTGGATTGATGTTAAGAACATCCTTTAGTATCTTAGATGAACTAAGGATGCTTTATTATACTATGGAGAAGGAGAACTTGAAGTGACTGGGTTCACTGCTGCAAGTTTCCAAACCGATAATAACGACTATAAGTCGTAATAACGATACTATAAAGTTTGAATAATGAGACGGTGAGCTGGAAATCTTCCTAGCAAGATATTGTAACCGAATAAACAAAAAAAATGGATTATTGCTGCAACTGAGGCAGCAATGGAAGCCTTTTGGATCGATAATAATCCTAATCAGATTAGGAGCAGTTCTGTTAGCAGCTGAGCTAGGCTACAACACAGGCTAAAGAATTAATGGTCTCATCAACGATCCAGATATATACTTCAAATATTCATCTGATTCGTTCGGATCATGCATCGTGGCAATGTGATGATCGAATAAATCACATAAGATGATAATCATGCAAATCCGCTGACGAAAACATTCCTCAGCAGAAGTTTGAGCGAACCGTACATAGTTCGGGTGTAGGACACTTGAGTGATTGGCTGTAGGCCAAGTGGGAGATTGTTGGACAGTTATGGCCCATAGCATCACTATTTGTAGAGATCATGGTGTTGTTGTACAAATTAACTATGTGACAAAGGAAATTGCTCTTTTATCATTTGTAATTAGATTATCAAGATGTATAAATGATATAAGGTCCATATGATTAGTTCTGGATTGATAAGATGTGAGACAGTATCAATCCATGAAGGTTTAATCATTAAATATCCATAGTCGTAGTATTATCGAGATTGGACATCGATAATGCGGAATAGACTAGTATTGCATTTGTGCGCGTTGTGGGAGCAAAACAGCATAGTTCTCATATATTTAGGTATAGGATACTCATGCAAGTGTAATAGGAGGTTGTGTTTACCGATGGTACGGGAATAGCTTCGCTCTGGATAGACCCCTCAGAATTCCATTGGTAGTATGACTATGTGTCTATGGAAGTCCGAATCAGGGTAGGTGTATTTCGTCTTAACCTGAGACTTGCACCGCTAATACTTGTGACACATTCACTATACTTTGGTTTAGGTCATCCAGGGCTTTAACAGGTTCTGTGTACGCCTCTTCTGGGTATATTGAGAATCGTAGTGTATTGGGTGTGATGTCGAGATGGAAGAATCACTCCAGTCATAGTGGAGATGATGATCACGTAAGATACATAACTGATTCTCTTCTATGTTGCAGCTATCGGGATATTATGACTAGGTCATGTTTATCCAATTATAGAGACTAGTTACCAGAGATATGATATGTGCTTCGTACGGGGCAGACACATTTCCAGCGTCAGGCCTTGCACGTGACATCCGATATTGGATCGATATACGCAATACTACGTATACTACGCCTGATATAGATAAAATATTCCAATAAGAATATTTCTGGAGAATTGGGTAGGCATGATGCTTTGCTAGAGCCAACCATGTCTTGCAAAATGGTAAAAACGTATTACTAGGTACTTACGTGTTCGGATAGTCCGACGACCAGATTTACTGCCAACATATCCGGGGATCTCATTTGTCACTTCTCGAAGATTCACCGATGACCTATGACTCGCACTTTATTAATCTAGGATTAATTAGATGAGAGAGAAAATTAATCTGGGATTAATTACAGATATATTTTATCTGGGATAAAATATTATTTAAAGAGAGAGAGCGATTAATTTGGAATTAATCGATAAATTAATATATTCGATATATTAAACGAAATTAGATTTCGACGCGGAATTGAAATTAGGTATTAATTCGGGCGAACGAGTTAATTTAGAATTAATTCTTTAGCGACGTGAATAGAAATTTTGTTAGGCATAATTATTTAATTACGTCGCAACGGAAAATTTGTTAATTTGGAATTAGCGAACCCGAGCCCGATAGTGTTTGCGTGCGCACTCGCATTGCGAATTAAAGTATGGCCCACAAGTCACATCAAGCGTCAAATCATTAGTCACTTTGATTGATGTGATGCCTAGTCACTTTGAGTGATTTGACAACTTTCATGAGTGATTGATGGTGGTGGTTGGATGAATTAAAAGCCATTTACCATTTATTTGATTTTTGGTGTTTAACTTTTGATTTAGTGTATTAGATACACAATCCTCACAACCTAACACAACAACACACTCTCTCCTCTCCTCTCTTCTCTCTCACGCCCAAGGGGAAAATTTCTTCTTCCTTTTCTGGTTTTGCCGTGATAAAGGAGAAGCAAGATGGTGTTTTTGTGGCAAAAATTACCAAGTGCTAGCATACATTCGGAGTCTTGCGAAGGTGATAGGGAAACCAATTTGTGAGCATGGAATCACAACACAAAAGCTTGGAGCTTGGTGGATCATCCATGGCCGAATTTGGAGGAGAAAAAACAGCCCACTGCCATGAGCTTCAAAGGGCATAAAAAAAGTATTTGTTGTTCAACGCATCGCTAAACCGATCATTGTAAGTATTCCGCAACTTCTTTGAGTATTCACATATATGTTTCATTGCTTGAATTGATCATTGGGACCTAATAGAAACCCAACATAACATAGTATGTCGATACAAAATGCCACATCATATAATGACGGACAATGGAGTCCAATTTCAGGGAGAAACAAAGGCGATGTTGCAGAAGTACCGAATAGGGCATCACAAATCATCACTTTACAGGCCACATGCTAATGGGGCGGTAGAGGCGGCCAACGAAACAATAAAGAAAATACTCACTAAGATGATGGAAAGTTATAAAGATTGGACTAATAAACTGCCGTACTCCCTGTGGGGGTATAGAACTGTTGGACAATTATGACCCATAGCATCACTATTTGTACAGAACATGGTGGTGTTGTACAAATTAACTATGTGACAAAGGAAATTGCTCTTTTATCATTTGTAATTGGATTACCGGGATATATAAATGATAAAAGTCCACATGATTAGTTTCGGATTAATAAGATATGAGACAGTATTAATCCACTAAGGTTTAATCATTAAAATATCCATAGTCGTAGTATTATCGAGATTGGACATCGATAATGCGGAATATAGTAGTATTGCACTTGTGCGTGTTATGAGAGCATAACGGCATAGTTCTCATATATTTGGGTATTGGATACTCATGCAAGTGTAATAAGAGATTGTGTTTACCGATGGTACGGAAACAGCTTCGCTCTAGATAGACCCCTCAGAATTTCATTGGTTGTATGACTATGTGTCTATGGAAGTCCGAATCAGGGTATGTGTATTTGGTCTTAACCTGAGACTTGCATCGCTAATACTTGCGACAATCAATATACTTTGGTTTTGGTCGACCAGGGCTTTAACAGGTTCTGTGTACGCCTCTTCTGGGTATATTGAGAATCGTAGTGTATTGGGTGTGATGTCAAGATGGAAGTATCACTTCAGTCATATGGAGATGATGGTCACGTTGGATACGGAACTAGTACTCTTATATGCTGCAGCTATCGGGATAATATGACTAGGTCATGTTTATCCGATAATAGAGACTAGTTACTAGAGATCCGATATGTGCTTCGTACGGGGCATACACAATTCCAGTCCCAGGCCCTGGATGTAACATCCGATACTGGATCGTAATACGCAATATTACATATACTACGCCTGATATAGATTAAATATTCCTTTAAGAATATTTCTGGAGAATTGGGTAGGCACGGTGCTTTGCTAGAAGCCAACCATGTCTTGTAAATTGGTAAAAACATAGTACTAGGTACGTACGTGTTCGGATAGTCCGACGACCGGATTTACTGCCAAGATATCCGGGGATCTCATGGGTCGCTTCCCGAAGATTCACCGATGACGTATGACTTGGATATAATTAATCTAGGATTAATTATTAAAGAGAGAAAATTAATCTAGGATTAATTGGGGATATATTTTATCTGGGATTAAATATTATATAAGAGAGAGAACGATTAATTTGGAATTAATCGATAAAATAATATATTCGATTTATTATACGAAATTAGATTTCGACACGAAATTAAAATTGGATTTTAATTCGGGCAAACGAGTTAATTTAGAATTAATTCGTTAGCGACGTGAATAGTAATTTTACTAGGCATAATTATTTAATTAAATTTGATTTAATTACGTCGCAACGGATAATTCGTTAATTCAGAATTATCGAACCCGAGCCCGGGAGTGTTTGCGGGCCACTCGGATTTTGAATCGAGTGGGGCCCACTAGTCTCATTACAAGTCACATCACTTGTCTATCACATCACCTTTTGGTTGATGGAAGTTGATGGGATTTGATTGTTGCTTACCAAACACTCAAGTGTGATGGTTTGAATGACAAATACCGTTTTATTAATTTTGGTATATCATTTTTACTTGATTTTGGAAATCAACAACAACAACACACTTCTTTCTTTTCTTCTCTCATTCACACGGCAAGTGGGAGATTGTTGGACAATTATGACCCATAACATCACTATTTGTACAGATCATGGTGTTGTTGTACAAATTAACTATGTGACAAAGGAAATTGCTCTTTTATCATTTTTAATTGGATTACCTAGATGTATAAATGATAAAAGGTCCATATGATTAGTTCCGGATTGAGATGATATGAGACAGTATCAATCCACGAAGGTTTAATCATTAAATATCCATAGTCGTAGTATTATCGAGATTGGACATCGATAATGCAGAATAGACTAGTATTACACTTGTGCACGTTGTGGGAGCATAACGGCATATTTCTCATATATTTGGGTATAGGATACTCATGCAAGTGTAATAGGAGGTTGTGTTTACCGATGGTATAGAAACAGCTTCTCTCTGGATAGACCTCTTGGAATTCCATTGGTAGTATGACTATGTGTCTATGGAAGTCCGAATCAGGGTAGGTGTATTTGGTCTTAACATGAGACTTGCACCGCTAATACTTGCGACAATCAATATACTTTGGTTTTGGTCGTCCAAGGCTTTAACATGTTCTGTGTACGCCTCTTCTGGGTATATTGAGAATCGTAGTGTATTTGGGTGTGATGTCAAGATGGAAGTATCACTCCAGTCATAGTGGAGATGATGATCACGTAGGATACGGAACTGATGCTATTTTATGCTGCAGCTATCGAGATATTATGGCTAGGTCATGTTTATCCGATTATAGAGACTAGTTACCAAAGATCTGATATGTGCTTCGTAAGGGCAGACACAATTCCAGCCCCAGGCCTTGCATGTGACATCCGATGCTGGATCGAAATACGCAATACTACGTATACTGCGTCTGATAATGATTACATATTCCTTTAAGAATATTTCTGGAGAATTGGGTAGGCACGGTGCTTTGCTAGAAGCCAACCATGTCTTGTAAATCGGTAAAAACGTAGTACTAGGTACGTACGTGTTCGGATAGTCCGACGACCGGATTTACTGCCAAGATATCCGGGGATCTCATGGGTCGCTTCCCGAAGATTCACCGATGACGTACGACTCGCACTTTATTAATCTGGGATTAATTATAAGAGAGAGAAAATTAATCTGGGATTAATTACAGAAATATTTTATCTGGGATAAAATATTATTTAAAGAGAGAGAACGATTAATTTGGAATTAATTGATAAAATAATATATTTGATATATTATACGAAATTGGATTTCGACGCGGAATTAAATTTTGATTTTAATTCGGGCGAACGAGTTAATTTAAAATTAATTCGTTAGTGACATGAATAGTAATTTTGCTAGGCATAATTATTTAATTAAATTTGATTTAATTACGTCGCAACGGAAAATTCGTTAATTCGGAATTACCGAACCCGAGCCCGGGAGTATTTGCGGGCCCACTCGCATTTCGAATTCAAGTGCGGCCCACAAGTCACATCAAGCGTCAAATCAGTAGTCAATCAAGTGATGGAAGTAACATCACTTTGAGTGAAGTGATGCTTGTCATCATTGATTGATGTGAATAGTGATGTGAGTTGTTGAACGCATTTATTGCCATTTTGCTCCAAAAATTGGTTGACCTTTTTGAAATGCATATACCAAATTTTGGAAATATATATTAGGTAATTGTTTTAGAAACACATAAACCAAATCAACACAACACCTCTTTCTCTCTCCCCCCTTTTCCCAAAATTCGGCCTTGGGCCAATTTTCTTCTCTCCAAAATCCTTCAATGCCGAGAGTTGAAGAAGAAGCTTAGGAAGATTTGTGGCAAATTTTCCAAGGTGCTAGCACACATTTGGAGTCTTACAAAGGTGATAGGGAAACCCACCCATGGGCATGGAATCCTTACCTAAAGCTTGGAGCTTGAAGATTCAAAATGGAGCACAAATATGGAGGCAAAAACCATGAGCTTCATGGAGTAAAAGCTTGAAGATTTTTGTTGTTCCTCGCATCGCAAAAGCCGATCTTTGTAAGTATGATTCCGCCATACTTCTTATGAGTATTCACACATGATTTATATGCTTAATGATCTTGGGACTAACCTAGAAACCCAACAGGTTTGACCTAGAAAACCCAACATTGGTATCAGAGCCATTATTAAGCATGAAATTGGAATTATGGTTCTTAACTTTAAATTTGGGTAAAATTGATTTGAGCATGATTTGATGAAATTGATTGATTTAGTATGCTTGAATGATGATAACTTAGAGTTATGCCTGATCAATTTGATGAAAATTGAATTGGATTATTTTTTTCCCTAAATGTTTGGCTTGGCCGAAAGTTTGAGTATGCCCTAAAGTCATGGTAATTTTATTTTTTGATCATTGGATGAGTTGGAAGACATGAGATAAATTGATTTAGGATTTAATTGGATTAAAATTGAAATGGATTTAAAATCCCTAAATTGCCGTGAGCTTAAAAGCATGGAAATGAATTGATTTTGATTCAATAATGTTGGACATGTGTTGATGATGATTAGCATGATTAATTATGTAAATTGATATTTTGGAAATGTTAATTTGAATAATTAATTATGGCTAATACACTTTAGTTAATTAAATTGTGAAATTTGGAATTTAATTAGTTGGGCTAAATTTGGAATTGGGCTAATAAAGTTGTATTTGGGCTTAATGGGCTTGGTTGGGCCAAGTTTGGTTTAAGTTAATTGGTTGGATCCAATTGGGCCTAAAACCATTTCCATAAAGTCCAAATATGATTAAATGGGCCTTTAAAATTTTAATTGGGCCTAATGGGCCTAAATTGATTTTTGGCAAATGGTGATTCCTTATTGGGCTTTGGTTGCCAAAGTCCATGCCTTATAAATTAATTGAAAGCCCATTGGACTTTAATTAAATTGACATTGGATGTTAAATTGGGCTTTGAGACCCGTAATGATTAGATTTAGAATCTAAGTCGCAAAGGCTCATTAATAAAGTGTAATTATTTAATTTGGAATTAAATAAAGAATTAATATTGAGTACAAATTAAATTGGATTTAATATTGTAGTTTGATATAATTCAAGAATTCGTACTTTGAGTACTTATTCTTAAAACGAGTTGGACTCGCGCAAATCAAATCATTGTTTGAACATTGAATGGTCATTAATTTCAGATTAATTAATTAGATAAGATTGATTGATAACATGCTTTGTGTGAATACATGGATGTGATGTATGAATAATGTATATCAGATGGATATTAGATGGGTGAGGGCAATTTTGGAAATTGTTGTAATAAATTTAGAATTTATTAAATTGGACCTGCGTGTCCAGCCTATTACCTCTTGATTCTTTGTATTTCTCTTCTCACCTATTCCCCTCAATGTAAATGAGGTTTCTTTAGAAGTGTTATGTAATTGGGTAGAAGTAAGATTTGTGCTAGCGGGAGAGAGGAAAAGGAGAGATTTGTTCTAGGAACAAATTGTTTTAAATATCCATCCGTATATCATTATTAATTTATTTATCGCGTCTTATTATGCTTTTAGAATGCATGTTTAAGGGTGTATGATGAGACCTAATCAAAGATAATTAATTGGATGCCAATTACGCGAAAAACCCTCATCAAATATTAAGCGTTTTTCCTTCCATTGAATGATTCATTCTCAAGATCCAAGATTGGCACTGATTTGTTGGCCAAAGTCAAGACCTTTGTTCATCGCGGATGTGTTTGAATCATGAAGGCTTTGTTCCATATCGCATGTCTTGTCCAAGTTGTGATTTGTTGGCCAAAGTCAAGATCACTTATTGTCCATCGACATTGATTACGAAGCTTTCCAAGGTCAATGGGTCCCGCTTAACTGGAATCATTAAGTTTGTTGTGCCCAAGCCAAGGCTTAGTGAGATCCAATTGATCTTTGAGATCTACCTAGTTAAATATCATACAGCTTGTTGGCCAAAGTCAAGGTTGTGTGTTATTTAACGGGATCCTAGCCCACTAGGAAACAAGGTTTCCCGAGTACTCAACAGAGGGTTAGAGGCTCGCCGAAAAATAGTGGGAGGCAAGTATTAAATTTGCAATTTCGTTTAGATACTTGCCAATATGCGCTAATTTCATTTTTCGTCATTACATAAATATATTAGTTGGACTAATATTTAATCGTTGTTTTAATTAAACAGTTGGACTGTATTCCAATTACTTCAATTTATAGTTGATTATATAATTGGATTATAGTAATCAATATATTTAAATTTAAGCATTAAAATTATAGTTGATTATATAGTTAGACTATAGTAAGCATTATATTTAATTGTACCCGAAATCGTTGATTGGATAGTTGGACTATAGCAATCAAGATAACTGAAAGATTAGCGTTTAAAACATAATCCCAGGAGAAAATTTCATTAAACGGCTTTAATTTTCAGATTGGGAATAAAACCTCAGGATAGTCCTGGGAACTGAGAAGTTATTCTTGATAGAACAACCTCTTGGGCCTAAGCCCGGAGTTGAGCAAATAGTAGAACATGATCTTTGGAAGATTCATGTGATGAAAACTGTAGTGCTCAATCCTTTATGCTTACCGCAATGACACTTTAATTCCATCGTCAAAATTAATAATTAGATCCTTGTACCATGATGATAAAATTAAAGGTCTTCATAGATCTATTCTTAGATCTTAGAAGTACTAATTGCATAAGAAGCTCTTTAGCTCGTGTATGTCAGAGGGTATATTTGTCGAGCACTAGGTGTCGCAGATGATTGCTGACATCGATCAGATAGGTTAGCTGGGCATTACCTACGTGGCCGAGACTGCCAAAGATTTGATCTTATAGTCTCTACCCGAAAGTTAGGACAGATTTGATTCTATTCAAATGAAGTCTACGAATCTAGTTTAATTAGGCAAAGTGCCTAAAACACCTTTTACTTGGTAAAAGTATAAGTGCCATCGATCTGTTAGCCCTCGTTCATAGTGATATAAGTGGGCCTATATCTAGCTAGGCTAGAGGTGGATATGAACACTTCGTAACCTTTACGGATGTGGCATCGCGTTTTGGTTATGTGTTTCTTTTGAAACATGAATCAGAAACTTTAGATAATATCAAAGAGTTTCGACACGAAGTAGATAGATAGATCGGCTAAAGTATTAAACCGTCACAGTTAGACCATAGTGGAGAATACTTAAGCAATAAGTTTCTCGATTACTTGAAAGAGTATAGTATTCTTTCACAATGGACTCCTCACGGAACACCTCAATTTGACGGTGTGTCCGAAGAGAGAAACCGAACCTTGTTGGACATGATAAGGTTAATTATGAGTCACTCTGAGCTACCATTTTCCTTCTTGGGATACGCATTAAATCAGTGCAAAACTTATTTTGAATAAGGTTCCATGAAAATCTGTTTGACAGATTTCATATTAGATATGAACTGGAAAGAAATCGGGTTTTCTCATTCCTGGAGATTTAGGAATGCTAGGCATATATTTGGATGATACCAAACAAGAACCCAAATCGGATAAGTGCCTAATTTGTAGGTTATCCTAGGAAAACCAAAGTATAGTACTTATACAACTCACAAAAGAACAATGTAATTGTTGCTCGCCATGCGATTTTCCTAAGAGGAATACCTATATGCAGTGGTAAGTGGGAAGAAAGTAAAACTCGATGAAAATCGGAGTAATACTATTCCAGGCACCGATTCCTTAACGGAACACAAATAGTTCATCAAGGATGAAACTGTGTCACAATCTTCGAATACACAAGAACCGCGTAAGTCGGAGAGAGTCAGAAAACAACCTGGGAGGTATAGGTTTCGGATCTTACCTCATTAAGATGTCAATCTTATTGAGGAAGACAAACTAACTACGTATGAGGAAATGATATAAGGTATCGACTCCCTATTATGGCAAAGTGCCATGAAGTTCGAAATGGATTCCATGTATATCAACCAAGTTTGGACACTGGTTGATGTACCGAAAGGCATTGTGCCTATTGGTACTATATAAGTCTTCAAGGAAGACAAACATGGATGGCAACATACCAACGTACAAAGCTAGGCTTGTAGCAAAAAGGTATTGTTATCAACATTGTGTCGATTAAGACGAAAACTTTTAACCGTTTCCATGGTTAAATCCATTTGGATAATGCTTACTAATGCTATATGTTTCATTTATGAAATATGGCAGCTGAATGTCAAAACCGCTTTCCTTAAACGGAAACCTTTTGGAGGATGTTTACAACATCCTGACGGTTTTGTCATACCTAAACAAGCAAACAAGGTTTGCAAGTTAATTCAATCCATTTGTGGATTGAAGCAAGCATTGCGTTCTTGGAATTATCATTTTGATGTAATCATAATGGTATATGATTTAATTCAAAACGAAAATGATTCTTGTGTATATAAGAGGGTTAGTGGGAGCGCACTGACAATGATTGTCCTAAATAAAGATGATATATCATTTCTTGGAAATGACATTCTCATAAAACAATCGGTGAAAGCTTGGCTTTCATGAAAAATTCTCTGTAGGCTACTTAGGGAGACAACCTTTATTCTAGGAATAAGGATCTACTGGGATAGATCTAAAAGTTTTTGACACTCTCTGAGAACTCGTACATTGAAAGATATGTACGCGACCTGGTGTCTCGAATGCTTTGAGCATATGGAGTCACAATCAGGCCAATCCAAGTGATGGTCACTGGATTGATGTTAAGAACATCCTTAAGTATCTTAGATGAAATAAGGATACTTTCTTATGCTATGGAGAAGGAGAACTTGAAGTGATTGGGTTAACCGCTTCAAGTTTCCTAACCGACAAAAACGACTATAAGTCGTAATAAAGGTACTATATAGTTTGAATAATGGAACATTGAGCTGGAAATCTTCCAAGCAAGATACTGTTACCGAATAAACAACAAAAGCGGAATATTGCTGCTGCTGAGGCAGCAATAGAAGCACTTTGGATCTTAATAATCCTAATTAGATTAGGAAAATTCTGTTAGTTGCTGAGCTAGGCTACAGCACAGGCTAAAGAATTAATGGTCTCATCAACGATCCAAGTATATACTTCAACTGTTCATCTGATTCGTTCGGATCAAACATCGTGGCGATGTGATGATCAAATAAATCGCATCAGATGATAACCTTGTAAATCCTCTGACGAAAGCAGTTTCTCAGCAGAAGTTTGAGCGACCTGTACATAGTTCAATTATAGGACACTTGAGTGATTGGCTATAGGCCAAGTGGGAGATTGTTGGACAATTATGACCCATAGCATCACTATTTGTACCGAACATGGTGTTGTTGTACAAATTAACTATGTGATAAAGGAAATTGCTCTTTTATCATTTGTAATTGGATTACCGGGATATATAAATGATAAAAGTCCATATGATTAGTTCCGGATTAATAAGATATGAGACAATATTAATCCACTAAGGTTTAATCATTAAAACTTCCATAGTCGTAGTATTATCGAGATTGGACATCGATAATGCGGAATAGACTAGTATTGTACTTATGCGTGTTATGGGAGTATAACGGCATAGTTCTCATATATTTCGGTATTGGATACGCATGCAAGTGTAATAGAAGGTTGTGTTTACTGATGGTACGGAAACAGCTTTGCTCTGGATAGACCCCTTAGAATTCCATTGGTAGTATGACTATGTGTCTATGGAAGTCCGAATCAGGGTGTGTGTATTTGGTCTTAACCTGAGACTTGCATCGCTAATACTTGCGACAATCAATATACTTTGGTTTTGGTCGTCCAGGGCTTTAACAGGTTCTGTGTACGTCTCTTCTGGGTATATTGAGAATCGTAGTGTATTGGGTGTGATGTCAAGATGGAAGTATCACTTCAGTCATATGGAGATGATGGTCACGTTTGATACGGAACTGGTACTCTTATATGCTGCAGCTATCGGGATAATTGACTAGGTCATGTTTATCCGATTATAGAGACTAGTTACTAGAGATCCGATATGTGCTTCGTACGGTGTAGACACAATTACAGTCCCAGGCCTTGCATGTGACATCCGATACTGGATCGCAATACGCAATACTACGTATACTACGCCTGATATAGAGTATATATTCCTTTAAGAATATTTCTGGAGAATTGGGTAGACACAATTATTTAATTAAATTTGATTTAATTACGTCGCAACGGATAATTCGTTAATTCGGAATTAGCGAACCGGAGTCCGGGAGTGTTTACGGGCCCACTCGGATTTTGAATCAAGTGGGGCCCACTAGTCACATCACAAGTCACATCACTTGTCTATCACATCACCTTTTGGTTGATGGAAGTTGATGGGATTTGATGGTTGCTTACCAAACACTCAAGTGTGATGGTTTGAATGACAAATACCATTTTATTAATTTTGGTATATCATTTTTACTTGATTTTGGAAATCAACAGCAACAACACACTTCTTTCTTTTCTTCTCTCATTCACACGACAAAGTGTTATTTTCTCTCCCAAATATTTTCCTTTGGCCGAAACTCACCAAGGAAAAATGTGAAAGTTTGTTGCAAATTTTCAAGGTACTAGCACATCCAAGGAGTCTTACAAAGGTGATAGGGAAACCCATTCATGAGCTTGGAATCTCAAATCAAAGATTGGAGCTTGAAGACCACACATGGAGGCCTTGACCGATTCATCAACAAAGAGGAAAAGCTTGGAGCAGAAATTTTTGTTGTCTTCGCATCGCAAAAGATGATCAAAGTGAGTATTTCCGCTACTTTACTTTGATGTATTCACACGTTTATATGTTTAATATGATCTTGGTTTGACCTAGAAAACCCAACAAAAACTTCGGTGAGAACGACGACTGGAACCACACCCTATGCTTTTGGTTTACGAGATGGAGGCAGTGTTACCAGTGGAAATAGAGATACAGTCAATGTGGGTACTAGCAGAGGCAGGATTGCCTAAGCAAGAATGTGCCTTGCAGAGGTTCGAACAGCTAGCATTACTGGATGAGAAAAGGATAAAGGCCTTGCACCACATGCAGCTATACCAGAAAAGGTTGGCCCGGGCGTTCAACAAGAAGGTGTGTCCCACCAAGATCAGGGAAGGTGATCTAGTGCTCAAGCAGTCGAAGCCACTGATAATGGACCCAACGGGAATGTTTAGGATTAATTAGGAAGGGCCCTACCTAGTCAAAAGGGTAATGTGGAATGATGCAGTGAGACTTTCAGATTTAGAAGGGAACGAGTTCACCGAGCCCATCAATGTGGACAAACTGAAGCAATACTTTGCATTAAAAAAACAGAGAGAAGGCACATTGGGTTGAAAATCCGCAAAGGACAGCCCCAGCAAAATATAGAGCATAAGTGAGCAGGAAAAATGGTTAATTGTAAAATCCATGAGGAACAGTTAGCGACAGAGGTATCCTTGTAATGTAGTACATTATTTCCTATATATGTACTAAGAAGTAATGTAAAAGCCTCTATTGAAACAAATGTTCAAGATGTTCATAGATTGCATTAATCCCAGCTAACCGGGAAAGATTAGAGTCAAGTAATCACAAATCAAGTCTTTTGTTTCTTAGATGCTGGACCAAGGTCTGGAGATCTAAGAGAAGGAGCGTTGGGAGGCCCCAGGGCAGTGACGGGCCATGTTCGGCGTTGAGACCACTTTGTCTGGAAATAGTCCTAGAGGCGGTGAAATAGGGGCCCACTTTGGAAAATGCGCTGTCCAGGGACAAGGTGATGTAGACACGCATATTGTCGAGGAACCCTGACGGGAAAATAGAATGAGCTGGAGTATAGACCGAGAAGGGGTACATAGTGCCCGAGGAAATCCATGGTGACATGACTAAGTCGCCACCAAGGACACAACCACGTGATGTTTGCAGTAGTAAGGCGCAATAACCACTTGTGCCATTCCGCATAAGGAAGGTTTTTCTTCATTAAGGCCCGAGCAAGGTGGTGACAAGGGTCATAAGAAATAAAGACAGGTACCGGAGGAGGAACAATAAGTCTTAACATTTCTTGCAACCAGATCTAAAAAAAAAAAAGAAAAAAAAAAAAAAGAAAAATGAAAAAAAAGAAATTTTTTTTAGCTCGCTGAGTTGAAAACCTGAAAAGGCGA
Organism: Zanthoxylum bungeanum; assembly: GCA_019454045.1. NCBI lineage: Eukaryota > Viridiplantae > Streptophyta > Magnoliopsida > Sapindales > Rutaceae > Zanthoxylum > Zanthoxylum bungeanum. The sequence goes on along the minus strand of SKCR01026382.1, from coordinate 193,312 downwards.
CTCAGGCAAGATAGAGCAATCCGCTAAGTTGAAAATCTGAAAGGACAGCTTAGGCAAAAGATAGGATGAACCTGCAAGATAAAGGGACTCCAAAGAAACCGGCTTGTAGGATGGTGCTTTATCCTGTCTAAATCATGAAGCGTCTCGACCAACATAACGGGGGAGGGATCATGACCATATCGGATTCCCTCGATGATGTGCAATAAACGATAGTTCCCTCTCTTACTATCACAACCCACTAAGAGGTATTGAGCCAAGATACAGAATAAGACAACACTCCTCCAGGGACGGGACCTTACCTCCATCGTGGAAGATACACGAAAAATAACTTGTAACTCAATAGATGAAACACAAGGTAGTACCTTTTCTGCATCCTCAGGACAATAAAGGAAAGCGTCGGGAATGAGAAGACATGATTTTTAGTATCCGAGAAGGGTAGTAAGAGACAAACGCAAGCCGAGAATGGTGGTAAACTCCTCGGGGAGAGGCATATTTCAAAATCTGGGAATCAGAAGACAAGATTCCGAAGTAGGTAGCGGGGAGCAGAAAGCTAAGCCAGGTCTGGGGATTACCAGTCTACCACCCCACGAATAAGAGACACAACGAGATCTTGCACCATGGGACCAAAGAGAATTGAGCAATCACTGGAGGAGAATTGGCAGAAGGAAACCGTAAGCAGGCCAAGGGGGGGACTAGATATTTTTATATGCAAAAGGCACCAAAGGCCAAAAGGATTCCTAAAGTAGTGAAGAAAACCCTCTAGCGCAAGGAATGCCTAACCAAGGATGACATCAAGCCAATAGGACAAAGAAACCCCATCAGAGTAGGGAATGCATCCATGCATACATGCACACATTTAGCATACACACAATTTTTATTTTTTGTTCATAGGCTTTGACGAAAAAGAAAAAGTGGCGATGACGAGCAACTCAAAGAATGGAGAGGAACCTCAGGAATGAGGATGAGCAAAAGAAGCTCGGGGAGGAGGACGATCAAATCCCAGAATGGAGAGGAACCTCGGGAATGAGGACGAATAACTCCAAGAATAGAGAGGAACCTCAGGATTGAGGATGAGCAACTCTAAGAATGGAGAAGAACCTCAGGAATGAGGACAAACAACTCCAAGAATAGAGATGAACCTCGGGAATGAGGACAAGCAACTCGAAGAATATAGAGGAACCTCAGGAATGTGGATGAGCAACTCCAAGAATGGAGACGAAGTCCGAGAATGGAGAAAAATAGAGCAACCTCGGGAATGAGGATGAAGAAATCCGGGAATGGAGAGGAACTCTGAGAATGGAGAACAACCCCGGGAATGAGGACGAGCAAATAGCCTTGAGAATGAGGACCGATCAGGTAAGTAAAAAATGCATGCATGTCTTTGATAAGGTTGTCACTGTCACACACTGCATAAACCCCATCAAAGTGGGGGCGACTGTAGACATTACATTTTTTACATGAGCCCGATGATGAGTTTCGTATGGAGGCACTACCTGAAATGCGTGAAGCATAAGCATAAGCGAAAAACAGCAAATGCGTGAAGCATAAGCGTGAAACAGAGAATGAAGCAGAAAGTAGACATTACATTTTTTACATAAACCCCATCAAATGCGTGAAGCATAAGCGTGAAATAGAGAATGAAGCAGAAAGTAGAGACCTGGATGAGAAACAGCAAACAGCGAGCAGAAACCGTGAACCAGTGGGCAGAAATCATGAACCAGCGAACCAGCAACCAAAAATAGCAAGTGGAAACAACGAGTAGAAACCGTGAACCAGTGGGCCGAAACCGTGAACCAATGAGCAAAAACCATGAACCAGCAAAACATCAAACCTGAAACAGTGAATCAACAGCCGTAAACAGTGAACCAGCTACCAGAAACATCGAACCAAACCTTGAAATCAAGCTTCGATCCTTCCGGCGATAGCCTAACGCACTTTTGAGAAAGCAACTTAAAACGTAAGACCTGAGGGCACCCTTACCATATTTATTTTTATAGTTCTGGACGCTACATGCCTGGCTGGACGTGAAATACGTCCAGCCGGGTATACGAAGCCGTACATAAAAAAACAGCCAAATCTATGGCCATATTTCTTCTTCGACATTTTGTTATTTATATTTTTATCTATTTATTCACTTTTATTGTTATTTTATTATTTCGCATTTATTTTATTTGTTCATGTTGATGATTATACGTATATGCATTGTTATATTATTTCGCTTCTATTTTTTATGTCTGTTTACATTACATTGATGATTATGTGTGTTATTATCCCTTGCGGTATATCGGATAGAAACCCAAACGTAAATTTCGTAGCCGAATCCGAATGGAAGGTAGTGCGGTTTGTACTCGGGATACAACACGTGCCACTCAGGAAATACTCATATATGCGTCGACATCTTTCTTTATACTTTATGTATTTTTTACCTCTTTAGTTATTCATTTTCTATTTCGCATGTGTGATCAATTATTTATATTGCATTATACTTTTCTTCTTCTTTATATTTTACATCATTCATATTAATTTACTTCATTAATCAGTCACATTATATTATGCATGAGTGATTTATTTATATCTTTGCGTGGATCATATTATTTCTATTAATATTTATGGGTGTGCAAATTTGTGTTTATTTGAATTACCTTGCATGAACTGCATAAGATTAGGCTATACCATTGTGTGAACTTGTACATTATACCGGCATAAGTAAGAGACCATTCTGAACCCAACGGTTTGAGGTCTTCCCTTGCGAGGGGTGACTGCGGCCTTCAATATTTCCAAGTTCACACTAGGTGGTGACTCATTCATTTTCCGATTTAGTCCCCGCAGGCTAATCTGTACTCTCTACGGGCTGCGAGCCCAAGAGTGTCGTGGCTCGCCGAACTTCATAGGCATAGCGGTAAACCCCGCTTCACTCCTTCAAGATGGACGTCTAGTCTTGCCAGAACTTTGAAAACATTGTATTTTAGTCTCTATTTCAAAATAAAAAGATGTACCAATTTATAACCAAATTTTTTGAAATCAATTAATGACTTTTTCATCAAAAAATCAAATGAATATTTTAGGACCGAAAATATTGAAAATAATTTTTTTAATTAAGATCGAAACAAGCTTCTATCATTTGATGAAAACATATAATTTTGAAAGATTTATGCATATGAAAGAGATTTGAGCTGATTTGTTCTTATCATGCATAATCTAACTTAAAAAGTAATTACAAAATTAATAAAGTGATATACCATATAATTATTCTGTTATGTATAGACTATATCGGTCTTATGTTTGTAATTTGATTTGATTCTTCTGATATATGATGTGATATGTTATGATTTGGATTTGGTATTGTAAGATTCATTCGATGTTAATGATCAGATGTCATATGATCAGGTTTGGATTTTTTATAGATAGAATGAATTCTATGAGATATGATAAAACATGGTTAGTTGCAATTCGATTTGGTGTGATTGATATGGTATGGATGGGTCTAATATGAATTGAATGATTTCAGGCGACTTGATGTGATTTGAATTGGCACCTTTTGTTTGATGTGGTTTGTCCAATATAGAATGCATGATTTTGATGATGTCTAGTGTAAGAAAGCTTTTGAACATCGATATTAGGGTTTCGATATGTGCATCTAGCTCTGATTGAGCAGATATAAGGATAAGGATATTTGGATAATAAAATTTTATACGGGGATAATGTAACACCATAGGTCTTTGGCACGTTTAGCATGTTCAATAAGTTTATTATGGACATATTTGTCACGTAAGCGATGTTGGGTTTCAATTAAGTCCCAAGGATCAAGTCAAGCAAGAAACATATATGTGAATACTCATAAAAGCATGGCGAAATCATACTTACAACGATCGGTTGTGGCGACACGAGGAACAACAAAACTTCAAGCTTTAACTCCAAGAGGCTCTCGGCTTTAGCTCTATTTTTGCTCCTCCATTTTCGGTCCAAGCTCCAAGCTTTCGAATGGTGATTCCAAGCTCATGAGTTAGTTCCCTATCACCTTAGGATGACCCCTTTGTGTGCTAGCACTCTTGATTTTGCAACAAAATCATCACTCTGCTTCTCATTGGTCTCGGCATTTTGCCAAAAATGAAAGAATAAGGCCTTTGGCCGAGAGAGATGGAGAGAAGAGTGGAGAGAATGTGTTAAGTTTTTGGTTGTTGGAGATTTGTGTATCTAATACAAAAAATGAATTTCAAAATTCATTTACCAAAATTTTGCTTTCCAAAAGTCAAAAGGCATTAAAGCCAACAACCACCTCCATCACTATTCACATCACTCATGACAAGTTGTCAAATCACTCAAAGTCACTAGACATCACATCAATCGATTGACTAGTGATTTGACGCTTGATGTGACTTGTGGGCCACACTTTAATTCACAATGCGAGTGCGCCCGCAAACACTCCCGGGCTCGGGTTATCTAATTCCAAAATTAATGATTTTTCCATTGCGACGTAATTAAATAATTATGCCTAGCAAAATCACTATTCACGTCGCTAATGAATTAATTCTAAATTAACTCGTTTGCCCGAATTAAAATCTAATTTTAATTCGACGTCGAAATCCAATTTCGTATAATATATCGAATATATTATTTTATCGATTAATTCCAAATTAATCGTTTTCTCTCTTTAATAAATATTTTATCCCAGATAAAATATCTCCGTAATTAATCCCATATTAATTTTCTCTCTCATCTAATTAATCCCAGATTAATAAAGTGTGAGTCATACGTCATCGGTGAATCTTCGGGAAGCGACCCATGAGATCCCTGGATATGTTGGCAATAAATCCGGTCGTCGGACTATCCGAACACGTAAGTACCTAGTACTACGTTGTTACCGATTTACAAGACAAGGTTGGCTTCTAGCAAAGCGCCATGCCTACCCAATTCTCCAGAAATATCCTTACATGAATATGTGATCTATATCAGGCGTAATATACATAGTATTGCGTATATCGATCCAGTATCTGATGTCACGTGCTAGTCCTGGGGCTGGAAATGTGTCTGCCCCGTACGAAGCACATATCAGATCTCTGGTAACTAGTCTCTATAATCGGATAAACATGACCTAGTCATAATATCCCGATAGCTGCAGCATATAAGAGAATGCGTTCCGTATCCTACGTGATCATCATCTCCACTATGACTGGAGTGATACTTCCATCTCGACATCACACCCAATACACTACGATTTTCAGTATACCCAGAAGAGGCGTACACAGAGCCAGTTAAAGCCCTGGATGACCTAAACCAAAGTATATTGATTGTCGCAAGTATTAGCGGTGCAAGTCTCAGGTTAAGACCAAATACACCTACCCTGATTCGGACTTCCATAGACACATAGTCATACTACCAATGGAATTCCGAGGGGTCTATCCAGAGCGAAGTTGTTTTCCGTACCATCGGTAAAACACAACCTCCTACTACACTTGCATGAGTATCCTATACCCAAATATATAAGAACTATGCTGTTATGCTCCCACAACGCACACAAGTGTAATACTAGTCTATTCCGTATTATCGATGTCCAATCTCGATAATACTACGACTAGGGATATTTAATAATTAAAACTTTATGGATTGATACTGTCTCATATTATCTCAATCCGGAACTAATCATATGGACCTTCTATCATTTATACATCTTGGTAATCTAATTACAAATGATAGAAGAGCAATTTCCTTTGTCACATAGTTAATTTGTACAACAACACCATGATCTGTACAAATAGTGATGCTAAGAGCCATAACTGTCCAACAATCTCCCACTTGGCCTATAGCCAATCAATCAAGTGTCCTACACCCTAACTATGTACGGTTCGCTCAAACTTCTGCTGAGGAAAGGCTTTCGTCAGCGGATTTGCTTGATTATCATCTGATGCGATTTATACGATCATCACTTCGCCACGATGTATGATCCGAACGAATCAGATGAATAATTGAAGTATATATCTAGATCGTTGATGAGACCATTAATTCTTTAGCCTGTGCTGTAGCCTAGCTCAGCTGTTAACAAAACTACTCCTAATCTGATTAGGATTATTATCAATCCAGAAGGCTTCTATTGCTGCCTCAGCTGCAGCAATAATCCACTTGTGCTATTTATTCGGTAACAGTATCTTGCTTGGAAGATTTCCAGCTCACTGTTCCGCTATTCAAACTGTATAGTACCATTGTTATGACTAACAGTCAGTTTTATCGATTTAGGAAACTTGCAACAGTGATCCCAGTCACTTCAAGTTCTCCTTCTCCATAGTATAAGACAGCATCCTTAGTTCCTCTAAGATACTAAAGGATGTTCTTAACATCAATCCAATGACTATCACTTGGATTGGCCTGATTGTGACTCCATATGCTCAAAGCGTATGAGACAACAGGTCGCGTATATTTATTTCAATGTAAGAATTCTCGGAGAGTTCCAACAACTTTAAATCTATCCCAGTAGATTTTTATTCCTAGAATAAAGGTTGTCTCTCCCAAGGATTCTACGGAGAATTTTTCATGAAAGCCAAGCTTTCACCGATTGTATTATGGGAATATCATTACCAAGAAATGACATGTCATCATTACTTAAGACATTCACTGTCAGTGCACTCCCACTAACCTCCTTATATACACAAGAATCATTTTCGTTTTGAATTAAATCATATACCATTATGATTACATCAAACGATAGTTCCAAGAACTCAATACTTGCTTCACCATACTTGGGAAAGGTACAAAGATTTACTCCGAAAATTTCCTCACCATGAAATTAAAAAGTGGCTACAAGTCCAAACTTTCTCTAATGGACTTTCTAGACTGATGAGAACCACAATTGATGCTGTTGCTGGAGGAGCTTTGATGGAAAAATGAGAGGATCAAGCCTGGGACCTAATTAAAGAAATGGCTAACAATAATTCATTGTGGCCAACAGAAAGGAGCTTGATCAAACGAATTGCTGGAATTTATGAAGTTGGAGCCAACACAGCACTGAATTCCAAGCTGGATATAATTTGCAAAAAATTGGAAACTCTTAACATGAAGGTTAATGATGGATCCACAAGTTCACCATATGATGGAGTACCAGAGTCAGAATCTTACAACAAACATAAAGAAACAATGAATTGCGTCAATAATTTCAACAGACAAGGGGAACAATCTATATTCCAACACCTATAACCCAGGGTGGAGGAATCATCCCAATTTCACACGGAGCAATAATTCAGGGCAAATGAACAATCCACCATCCAGATTCCAATATCAGAACAAAGCCAAGAGTATGACAAAGAAACAGGAATAAAAGAAGTGCTGACCCACTTGAAAAAGATAGAAGCAAAACACGACTCTCAAGCAGCTAGGGATGATGCTTTGTTTCAATCCCAAGTAGCATTAATTCAAAGTCAATCCGCTTCTATTAAAGCACTGGAGAATCAAATTGGACAACTAGCTAATGCTCAGAGTTACAGACCACCAGGAAATCTTCCCAGCAACATAGAACCAAATCCAAGGAACATGAGGAAGGAGCAATGTCATGCCATCATGTTAAGAAGTGGTACTAAAATCAACAAAGATGTTCGAGTCAAAATAACTGGTGAGGAAGTTCCAAAAGAAATCAGCGAAGCAGTTCCACAGATGGAGGAAAAAGAATCAAAGGAAAAGGATCAAGAAAAGATCACTCTACCTCCACATTTTCCACAGTGTCTCCAGAAGAATAAACTAGCCAATCAGTTTTCTCGATTCCTGGAGATCTTTAAAAAGCTACATATCAACATTCCATTTGCAGAAGCATTGGAACAAATGCCCAGCTATGTCAAATTCATGAAATACATTCTTTCACGAAAACGGAGATTGGGAGATTACGAGACAATAGCATTATCAGAAGAATGCAACGCCATCATTCAGAGGAAGCTTCCCCAAAAGTTGAAAGATCTTGGCAGTTTCACTGTTCCTTGCACCATATGAGAACATGACTTCGGTAAGGCTTTGTGTGATTTAGGTGCAAGTGCTAACTTGATGCCTTTTTCTATTTATAGAAAACTATAGATTGGAGAAATAATGCCCACCCTAGTCTCTCTACAACTTGCTAATAGAACGCTCGTATTTCCGAGAGGTGTAGTTGAAGATGTATTGGTCAAAGTTGACAAATTCATTTTCCCAGCAGATTTTATTGTCCATGATATGGAGGAAGATGAAGACGTGCCGATCATCCTCGGGAGACCATTCTTGGCTATAGGTCGAACCATTATTGATCTAGAAAAATGAGAACTAACCATGAGGGTACATGACCAAGAAGTAACATTCAATTTTTTTCAAACCCATGAATTTCCCGGATGACGAAAAGAATGAGGAATGTTTCAGACTTGATGTGATACATAGTACCATCCAGAAATCCAATGCAATACAAAGTTCTACTGAAAAACTGTCTGTGGAGCCTGAAGATAAAGCGTACTGCGTACTGAAGAAGCCTATTCTTGCATTACAAGCAACATAAGAGAAATAGTTCCACCAGTTCAAAGAATTTGAGGAATTTCACATACAGCCTTTTGAGAATGCTAAAGTGTACAAAGAAAATGCCAAGAAGAGACATGATGAGAAGTTAGTGTGTATACAACTAGAACCAAGGCAGAAAGTACTATTAAACAAATCAAGGTTGAAACTCTTCCAATGGAAGCCAAAATCACGGTGGTTAGGTCCATTACTAATCACCAAAGTTTTACCAGATAAAGCCATTGAGTTACATGATCCCAACTCTAACAAAATATTCAAGGTTAAAAACAAGCGTGTCAAGCACTACTGGGGAGAATCATTTGAGCGACAAAAATAAAGTGTCACACTTTCAGATCCAGCCTAACATTCAGGCAGTCATGTCTAGCTGACAACTTTAAACTTAGCGCTAGTAGGGAGGCAACCCATGAAATTTGTGTATATATTCAGATTTAGTGTGTTTCATTTGTGTAGGTAAAGTCATTTCAGGATGGAAGACATTCTCGTAAATCTTCACAAGAAATTTCCTTTTCTCCCTCAAAACATTCTGCTGAAAGTCTACAAAGCTCACTTGGAATGGATGAGACTACTGATGATCAAAGGTATTCCTAATGACATTCGTTGGATTATTGAAGCAAGTGTCTTATTGGCAGGTGAGTCTTCTGACTCTTTTGTTTCGCATCTGCCTGGTTTAGGAAGTAACACCTATGCTAAAAATAGAAGAGCTAAAAGAATGGGTGTATGCTATAAATGTGCTTATATGTTTTGTAATTCTCGTTGTCGTTCTTTAGGAATGGTGTCTGATAACCGTGAAGAAAAGATTAATTTCATTAGGTATGGCTTGAGTAAGGAGTCTTTGGATGAGATATCTAAGACTCTTGAGACGCATCCTAGTGGATATGTATATCATGAAATTCGTATGTTATATGCACAATTCAGAAAAGAAAGACAACAGTTAAGTCTCAGGAATTTGACTTTAAAAGACCCTGTTTGCCAATTTATAAGTAAATTGGATGTGAAGCTTGTCCCTGACGCATAGACGTCAGTCAAACTGTTACTTTCTTGTAAATATTATATATCTTTGTCTTTTCCTAATAATTGTGATTTGTTTTGTTATTTTCTTTTATTTTCTCCGACAGGATCCAGACTTTTTGACCTTTCACGATTTCTTTTATAATTTTGCTAATAATCCTCATTTGGAAGATACTAGTGCTATTACTAATAACCTTTTTCAGGTGTTATAAATTCAACTCATCATTGCACTTTTGAAGGCATCCAGATAAAAATGGAAGCCAATTCAAGAAGATGAGTTGTAAATATCTGTGTCTTTTGTGGTACTAGTGTTGGTACTAAGCCATAATATGTAGCGACATCACAGGAATTGGGTCGAGTCTTATCTGAAAGGAATATGCACTTAGTATATGGCGGTGGAAATCTTGGACTGGTGTGGATCATTTCAAAGGCGGTATAGGAAGGAGGTAGTCAAATCTTGGGAATCATCCCAAAACCCTTGGCGGAGGCGAATCTGATAGGACCATCAAACAAAGAAGAACTAATTGTGCCAGGTATGTCTGAACGACTGGTGGAGATGATTAACCGTGCTGATGCTTTTATTTCTTTGTCAGATGGCTTGGGTACACTGGAGGAATTTTTTACAGTACTATCTTGGGTGAACTTGAACATACACCAGAAACCAATTGGATTATTCAACGCTGATGGAATTTATTATTTTCTTTGTGTGTTTCTTGATGATGCCCGGAGAAATGGGTTCATGTCAAAACCTTTAAAATAACTCTTCTTTACTGCCAGAACTGCCCCGAATTTAATTGACCAAATCTTAGCCTTTAAACCACAAATTGACCCTATCATTTCCAAGATTAACTGGTCTGATAATGATCGTAAGAAACGAAGGATTAATCTGGATCTTAACCTTTAAATTTCTCTTTTAGATGTAGAAATTTAGCTAACAAGGTATTGTTTCTAAACTTCTCTTCTACTTTTTAAGACATTGGGGACAATGTCTCATTTAGGTTTGGGGGAGGGGAATAGTTGACTAATATCTTGTTTTTATTTTGTTATTTTTTAGTCTAAAATTTTCCTTAAAAAAAAATGAAAATTTTTACAAAAATTACAAAAATATTTTGTTTTTTTCTTTTGTTTTTAATTTGATTAATCAGGTGAAATTGGTGTGAGATAGCCGTTTAAGGAGTTTCCACTCATAAGAGGTATCTCAATCTATTTCGGAACAAGTTAATTTTTGTTTATTTCCTTTTGAATTATTTAATTTGTGAATTCTCCATAAAACTAACTAAAATGGATCTTCATATGCTCAGTTGACAGATATTATCAATATGCATGGTAACATACGGACATGAGATGTAATTGAAAAGTTTGTAATATTCAGTGCTCTAGTTTAATTGGAGGAAACACCTAAAAAGTGATGGGATAAAAAAAACATCCTAGATCCGATTTATTAAGTCTGTAAGGGTGTTTTAACATCTAGTGCCCTAAAACCAACTGGTTTGGGAGTCACTGGCCTAACACTCATTACATGGATGGAAGATGTTGTATATAAATAAATAAATATATATATATATATACATTTATATCGGAAATCTGAGTAATTAAGTCCGTATGGATGTCTTAATACCTAGTGCCCTAAATCCAACTGGTTTGGGAGTCACTGACCCAAAGCTCACTACATAGATGGAAGATATTGTATATAAATAAAAAAAAATAGAAAAGAATAAAATCAAAAAAAAAATCAGAAAAATATTCCATTGCTAAAAAAATGTGTGAATTCTGATAAAATTTTAGGACAAAAATATTACTTTCTTCTCAACTGCACTTCTGACTATTGTGGGCAAAATGAGTTGATTAATATTTTGTTGGCTATGTATATGAAGAATGGTAAAAATAATCAGAGAATTTACTTATTCGGTAATTTAGAAAGAAAGAAAACAACTCTTAACTTGAAGTTTCACATGTTTAGTCACTAACTTCTTTATTCTCTTTTCTCTTGTCTTTTTGATTTTGTGTGCATTAGTTTTACTATCTTCTTACTTTTATCAAACGTTTATGGGTATCATTGCTGTAAGCCCTCACGAGACTACAACTCGTCCAATAGGGACACCTAGAGGTATAAAGGCTTGTTGCATATGCTATATGCAACCGTGATCCCTACGAAAGTGGCTTAGTTTAATTTTAATTGTTTCTTGTATTTTATTTTTTTGTTTTGCTTGAGGACTAGCAAAATGTTAGGTTTGAGGGATGGCGATACGTAACGCCCCAGGACCACCAGATTTCAGGGCTAAAGGGACGACAATACGTAACGCTCGTAGAACCTAGATTCAGGGACATGATAGTGGCATGCATTATGGGATGATAATACGTAACGCCCTAATGGGATGGATCTGTACACCTGTCTCAAATTCAATGGCTTGGGGGACGACGATAAGTATCTCCCCAAGGCCACTAATTTAGGCGTATGGGGGGACGGTGATACGTAACTCCCCTATGCGTCAGATTTTCTAAAGATACTCAGAGACATGGTTTTCAGAATGATGGTTTTTATAAAAGAGTTTTCAAGAGAAATAGTTTTATGAGAAACTTAGAGTTTTACACACATAAAGGATTTTCAGAATTTTTTTGTAGTAAAAGAATGTGTTTTCGGATAAAAAAGAGATTTCAGAAAAAGATTATTTTCTGGGATGATTTTCATTTTTAGAACCTTGAATTTTTTAAAAAGAATCATTTTTCATTTTAAACTATCCACTCACTAAATCTTTCAAATGATCTAACCTCCACACTCACAGTTCTTCTGTTTTCCAGGTTACCGGAGGACGAGCTTGAGAGGATGGATACTAATGGCAGTGTTGAGTTCCCCAGGTCGAGTACAGTTGTATAGTTCAGTCAGAGTCAAATTATAGTCATGTATCATGCATATTTTATAGCAAAGATTGCATGTCATGAATAAGAATTGTAGAGGAAGTACAATTGAATATACAGTTATCAGTATTAACGTTCTCAGCATGTTAATCAGTTGGGAAAAGGTCCATAAACAAGAGTCTTTATTTGAGTTGAGTTATTAGTGATATATATGAAGTTAGTGAGTCAATGGCTTGGGGGGTGGATTAGTCTATCCCCTACTGGTAGCATCTCTAGGAGAGGGATGTTAAAACTATTCATATTTTTATCGTCTTCAATAAAAAAAAATTCGTCTCTTAATGGCTTAATTCTTCATGTATTTTTTCGGCATTTTGTGGGTTCTCCAAGCTATGTAAGTCATCTTCTTCATTTCATCTTTTGAATAAAGCTTTATTTGGCAAGAATTCTGAACCCCCAAATTTGAATTCACATGAACCCTAGAATTTAAGTTGATGCATTTAGCATGATTGAACATGCTAGGGTTGTTATTCATGCATTTCATACCATAATATCATGGATTAAGGATTATTTGATGAAAATGCTCAAAATTTGGTAGAGAGGAAGCTACAGCCGAAATTTATGCTTGAAGTAAGAGGGGGGAATTTTATTTATTTTAGGATAAATGAAGTGTGTAATAATATCAATACTGATTATTATGCTGATATATATGTATGGTATAGCTTAAAAAATCTATAGGGGTAAGGTTGAGTTATGGCTGAATGTGGCTGTTTGTTAGGAATATTGATTTGTTAATTTAATGATGTTGCTGATAATGTGAAGATGTACATAACATGAATTAGGTACTAAAAAAATTAAAATGAAAAGTTTGGTATTAGGCCTCTATGACCGAGTATAGTTTAGTGAAGAAGGGAGGCATGGGTTTTAATGATTACAATAGTGATTAAAATATGCATGTGTGTGTTGGTCGAGAGCCTTTTTGTGTTCTTGATAATAAGTTAGCCATGATACTTGTATTTAAATGTGTAGGTGGTAATGATGTGGCCATGTGAGTGTGTTGTGTGATTTAGGCCATGAGGCGATTGATGTTGGGTGATGATAATTAGTTATTAAGCATGTTGATAAGTTTGTGTTTGATTTTTTGGTGTTGGCCACAAAGGGTTTTGGTTGGTCGTGGCCACGGGATTATGGTGGTTAAACGTGGTTCAACATGGCTCAGCGTGCTTAGCGTAGTTTAGTGTAATTGAACATATTTTGCATGACATAAGGCTATATTGAGTTAGAATTATGACATGATTGTTGTAGATGTGATTTTGAGGCAATTAGAGTTGTCGTGTGTTTTAGTCGAGAATTTGGGATTCTGGCCTCTAGTTCGGTTAGTTGCATTTTTGGATATTTCAGGCTACTATATCAGTTAAATTGGAATATTTGTTTACCATGAAACGAGTTAGATTTCTCTGTTCAAGTATGCTAACCAACTTGGATACGTGTTAGATTTTACGCAAGAGTCCTTTCAATTGTATTCTACTTTTGGTATACCAGCATTTGGTCGTCGGTTCTGTGAGTGGACTTTTTTTTCCTGTTTTATTATTTTCCATCAAATGATACTTTTTAAATATGAATGTGTTATGTAACTTTCATAATTCGTTTCAGATTTTTGTCTAAGTTTTCTGTTTCTGTATTTGAATCACATTGTCAATTCCTTGAATCTGTATATATTTTGAATATGTTTTTCTGTTACGTAATCAGCTCATGTCCGCTACTTATGTTTTCTGTTAATGTTATCATTTTATATTTTATGTATATGTTTTCAGTTTCCATTTATGGGTCACGTGCTTCCAACTTATGATTTCTATATCTTCAGCTTATAAGAAGTCGTTTGTCTATTTCCGTTTTTATTTGATATTCGTATAAGTCTTAACCTAAGTCTCGAGTATTTGTTACGTGTGTTGGGAAGCGGCCGCGAGTGCGCGGCGGAAAATAAAAATTATTATGCCACTTTCTATTTGCCCAAGACCCATTTGTTTTGATTATTCTACAAGCTTAGGCATGTTACTATATATTTTAAGCATAAAACTCATAAAACATGTAAAGAACATAAACCTAAACATGCTAACTATCATAAGAACTCTAATTAAAATAAGAAAAAAAAAACATACTTGAACCGAAGACTCTTCCAGTCCTCCCTCCAATCTACAATCTTTTCTCGAACTCAGCAAGCTCTTCCACGTTCCAAAGACCCACCCAAGTGTGTGGCCTCCAAAGATGCACACACCAAAGCTAAAACTCAACGGAAAGACTACGCCTTGAGCGCATGGGTATTTTGCCCTTGGTGCTAGCCTAGGCAAATACCTCAAAACTTTTAACTCGAGGATACTCTAGTCAATTAGACTTAAGGATCCTCAAAATCAGTGGCTTACTCTTAAACTTTAGAGTTGCTCACTTATATAAACCCAAGATATGAAAGGTTTTGGTGTAAAAATTTATGAAGAATTCTTTGGGTTTATATAGTGCTCCAAAGACAACAAAATTAATTAAGAATCCGATGTGGGATAAAAGCTAATTTAATCTTAGCCATTGGATCTTAATTTAGTGGTTTAATGAGATTATAAAACCCTAATAAGAGTTTGGGCCGAATTGGAATTCAAAACAAATAACAAAAAAAAATTACTATTCATGTGAATAGTATTTTTTTATTCCAATTCCCAAAGTGTCCCTATCTTCATTCACCAATCCCTAAACCACTATGGAACCTCATAAATGATATGTTCAATAATTAAACACATGGAACCATTTATGAACAATTCCTACAGCAATCATATATGTTGTTATATTTGTACTATGCACTGTTAACCATTGATTTCGACTTTGTTGTGTGTGACCTTTTGGGTTCCCCTCAAGTTGGACATGAAATGAATCGTGATAATTTAATCGAACATAAATTATCCTCCGATCAGATGGTGTTCGATTTCAATGACCAAGGTTGACATCTAGCAACATGCTAAGGCCCCCAAATGAGAAGGAAAAATATAAATACCCATTACGTATGCGATTTACATATGATACGGTCCCTCGCCTCACTGTATCCCCACCTATTGACCTAGCGTACGGAAAGTGTCTACCCATATGGTCAAAGGTATGATGTTGATAGTTTCATAAATCGTGCTATCCCAAGAATCTCACATGATTCTTCCGCTGTGGCCACAATCTCAAGCACTGATCACACATATCAACCCGCGAACTGTAATACTACTCTTATAAGAAAATATTTCTCGAGAGAGTGGCGATTCTCTGTTGTATCTTTACAAACTTCATGTGTTTCAACAAATGACCCAATCATACCCTTATGACCGGATCTTTTGAACCGGGGAAGGAGAATGTCAAAGTTATTTGATCCACACATAAGATTGTGAAGACCTCAAGTCTAAGGACTAGTCATATAATTGATACATGAAAGTTCTCATAGACACATGGGATAAACACTCCATATGAAAACTTTCGGCAGTCAGTTCGATGGACACGAGCAACTCATGCATCTATGTGATACACCAAGCGGACGGATCTCCGCTAGTAGCCTATGAGATCGGCTACCCCACTTAAGGGCGGATCATATCATCATGCTAGTCTCTCCGCTTTGTGAACGCCCAGATTATTCACAAAACTATGACTAGGAACATTTAAGAGTAATGATTCTCATAAGGCGTGGAAGCTATCGTCTTATTACTCCAATGGCTTTATTACAGTGTTGATGATTTATATAAGTTATGTAAGACACGTATAATAATGATTGCCATTTTATTAATTAATGAAAATATTACAAATACATGTATATATAGCCCATCCACAAGTTGGGTATAGGGCATATCCCTAACAATCTCCCACTTGCACTATAGCCAACTAGTATGAATCTGGACACCATACTCTCGGGTGTGCCTATTATGCTTTTTTTGAGTCAGCCCTTTAGTCAGAGATTCTGCAAGATTATCTTCTAAGGGTATTTTCTCTATAATAACTTCTTTTCTCTCAACAATCTCCTTGATGAGATGAAATCGCCTGAGTACATGCTTGGATTTCTAGTGGGACCTTGGTTCCTTTGATTGAGCAATGACGCCCATGTTGTCACAGTACATCGTGACGCCATTCTTTATCGCGGGAAGCACTTCCAGCTCCGTGATGAACTTCTTTATCCAGACTTCTTCTTTAGCAGCCTCAATGCTGCAATATACTCGGATTCAGTGGTGGAGTCCACTGTAGTTGATTGCTTTGAGCTTTTCCAACTGACAGCACCACCATTCAAAGTAAACAGATATCCTGTTTGCGATCTGCTGTCATCCCTATCGGTCTGAAAGTTCGCTTCACAGTAACCAATGAATTTCATCTCAGAACAATATCTGTATGTCAAAAACACATCCTTAGTTCTTCTCAGATACTTGAGGATTATTTTGATAGCTGCCCAGTGTTGCTCACCAGGATTTGCCTGATACCTGCTCGTTATGCTAAAAGCATAAGAGACATCAGGTCTTGTACATAGCATGTCGTACATGATCGATCCTATTGCTGAAGCATAAGGGATCCTACTCATACGCTCTCTATCTGAAGGAGTATGTGGACATTGCTTCTTAGATAATTTGATTCCATGACAAGTAGGTAAATTACCTCTTTTGGAATCCTAAGAGCCTCTTAGATCTATTACGGTAGATCTTAATGTCGAGGATGTAGGCTGCTTCTCTCAAATCTTTCATGGAGAAATTCTGAGATAACCATTGCTTGGTGGCTTTCATCATGGGAATATCATTCCCGATGATTAATATGTCATCGACATATGATACAAGAAATACAACAGCACTCCTA
Organism: Zanthoxylum bungeanum; assembly: GCA_019454045.1. Classification (NCBI taxonomy): domain Eukaryota; kingdom Viridiplantae; phylum Streptophyta; class Magnoliopsida; order Sapindales; family Rutaceae; genus Zanthoxylum; species Zanthoxylum bungeanum. The sequence goes on along the minus strand of SKCR01026382.1, from coordinate 176,086 downwards.
CTATTTTCCTGTAAACACAAGGCTCGTCTACATTTTTGATGAAGTCAAATTCTTTGATTGTCTCATCAAATCGTATATTCCAACTTCTGGAGGCTTGCTTGAGTCCATAAATGGATCGTTTAAGCTTGCATACTTTATTATGATCATCCTTAGATGCAAACCCCTCAGGTTGTGTCATATAGACTTCCTTTACGAGGTTATCATAAAGGAAAGCTGTTTTTACATCCATCTGCCAAATCTCATAATCAAAGTGTGCAGCTAGTGCCAGTAAAATTCGAATGGACTTTATCATTGCAACATGCGAGAAGGTTTCGTCATAGTCAATTCCTTGGATTTGTCTATAACCTTTTGTCACTAACCTAGCCTTATAGGTTTGGATGTTGCATTCTGCATCATTTTTACGCTTGTAAATCCACTTGCAGCCTATGGGTTTTATCCCTTCAGGTGCATCTACCAAGTCCCAGACTTGATTCTGATACATAGAGTCTATTTCGGATTTCATGGCCTCAAGCCACTTGACTGAATCAATGTCACACATTGCTTCGTCATAACTGGTGGGATCGTCATTATCAATGACCTGATCATGTTCCTCATCAATATGGAAACCATATTTTTTAGGCTAATGTCTTTCCCTACCAGACCTTCTGAGTTCATAACCTTGTGGTTGTTCTGTTGCTGCCTTTTTGAGTGGCCTGGGGTTTAGTTCTATGTTAGTTTTTTCTTCTCGTACCTTTTCGAGGCCAAGTCTACTCCCACTATATTTCTTAAGAAGGAATTCATTCTCTAGAAATTTAGCATTTCGTGAGGCAAATGTTCTTTTTTCATTTGGGACGTAGAACACGTATGCTCTTGAGTTCAAGGCATATCCTACAAACTTACATTTAACTGCCCTATCATCAAATTTGTTAGTTTGTGTGAGCTTGACATATGTGTCACATCCCCAAACTCTTAGATAACTAAGACTAAGACGTTTCCCAGACCATAACTCATATGGTGTTTGACTAACAGTCTTTGAAGGAACTTGGTTTAGTAGTAATGTTACAGTTTCTAAAGCAAAACCCCAAAATGAAAGAGTTAGATCCGTGTCTGGCATCATGATCGGACCATATCTAATAATGTCTGATTTCTCCTTTCGGAGACCCCATTATGCTGTGGAGTTCCCGGAGGAGTCCACTGGGAAATAATGTAATTTTCTCTCAAGTAATCTTGAAATTTGTTGCTTAAGTATTCACCACCTCGGTCAGACCTTAGTGACTTGATACTTTTATTAAGCTGGTTTTCTACTTCAGCCTTGTACCGCATAAGGTACATATACCCATATCGCGAATGATCATCGATAAAGGTAATGAAGTATGAGAATTCACCTCTAGCGGTGACTGACATTGGTCCGCATACATCAAAGTGTATGAGTTCTAATGTCTCCGCTGCACGATTTCCTTTACCTTTGAAGGGTAATTTGGTTATTTTACCAAGTAGACAAGACGCACAAGTTCCATAAGGTTTATTGTAGGACACAGAAATCGGCGACGCTGATCTAGGCTCGCGGCCTAGTTGGGAGTACGGAATAGCCCACGGGGGAACTAAACCGGATAAATAAAATGGAGTCGCCACCCAGTGCGAACTGGGAAAATGATTTAAGGCCGCACTCACCCCTCGCAAGGGAAGACCTCAAACCGTTGGGTTCGGAATGGTCCCTTACTTATGCCAGTATAATGGACTGGTTCACACAATGGCATAGCCAAGTCTTATGCAGTTCATGTAAGATAATTCAAATAAACACAAATTTGCAAACCCATGTAAGTTCGCATACAACCTATATCTAAGTTTGCATATAACCTATATCTAAGTTTTCATAAATAAAAGTAAGTCGAAATAACGGCAAGCATACAATCTCATGAACATATTGAATTATTAAAGAGAAAAATCAATAACAACCTAAACATAAACTTAAATTAAATTCCTAATGTGAAAGAAATAACTAATCATGCTTGGAAATAACCAACTAAATCATGCATAAAAATAAATAACATACTAAACGATTAAATCATGCTTAGAAAAATAAATAACATACTAAACGACTAAATCATGCATAAACATTAGATTGGATGAAACAAAATATGTATGTCTCTCAAGTGGTACGTGGAGTTGTTTCCCAAGTACAAACCACACTACCGTCCATTCGGATCCTGCTACGGAATTTACGTCTGGGTTTCCATCCGATATACCACGAGAGATAACACATATTTCATTCATCCCATGGTCATAGCATACACCAATCAACAATACTCATGCGAAGTAAAATAAGAAGATAAATAAAAAAATAAAGGAGAATAAATAAAAAGGGTGCCCTTAGGTCTAACCTCTTAAGTCTTCTCTTGGAAGTGCGTTACGCGGTTGTCGAAAGGGTTAATGCTCCGTAATTTTTCCGATTTACTGGTTCATTGTTTTGCTTCGTTGCCTCGCTGTTTTGGGCTGTTGTTTGCTCACTGTTTCTGCGGTATTTGGGCTGTGTTTCGGGGCAGAATTTTCAGTAAAAATGGTGCAGTTTCGGTGGATAGTTTTTAGGTGTTTTCAGGCTGTTTACTGGGTAGTTTTTTTTTATGGTGCTGGGCAGTTTTCAAGGGTTGTTTTACGGTTTTTTGGGTGAAGTTCAAGGGTTGATTTTCAGTGTTTTAGGGTAGTGCAGTTTGCGGGACTGTCTTGTGGTGAATGAAGGTTGTTTGTGCGGTGAATATGGTGTGAATGGAGGCTATTTCGTGCAACTTGGGAACGTGAATGAGGGCTGTTAGAGTTTCTTGCCGAGAGGAGAGAGGGGATAAGCGAGAGCTTTGGAGAGTTTGGCGTGAATGTGCTGGAATGAGAGAGCTAAGTGGGAGAATATGGCTTATTATTTTGTGTTGGCCGTGCATATGATGAATGGGCTCTAGTGGTCTTAAGGTTTGGTTTATGCCTTCTTTTATAGGAGTGGATTAGGGTTGTCCTTGTTTGGGAAGGAAATAAATATTGTGTAATTATGGGGAATATCTATTTAGTTTGTTATAAGGAAATGATCTCTTTAATTTAGGAATGTAATTTGATTTGATTTGATTTTATTTTATTTAGTTTAGGAATGTGATTTAATTTAATTATGAAGGTGATTTATGGGTTTTGATTTGATTTCTTTAATTTGGGAAGGTGATTTGTTTTGATTTCAACATGTGTTTAATGTGTGGATTTTTATTTTGGATGTGATTTAATGGGCTTTGGTGGGCGTGTGGGCCAGTGTGTGAGCTTGGGCGTTTTGTGGCTTGATGTGGGGCTTAGTGTGTGGCTTGCGGGGGTTTTGGGTCAATGTGTGTTTTAAAACAGAGGTCCAACGAGCGAACCCACAGCTAAGCAAATGAATTTAATCCAACAAGATATGGATTTCTGACTTTTTCCTTCCGACGTCCGTTTCCCGCGACTTCTAAAACTTAAAGAGGAGTGACTCCATACGAGACTCATCATTGGGACTTACATGTAAAAATGCAGTGCCTACAGTCGCCCCCACTTTGATGGGACTTGTGCAGTGTGCGACAATGACAATCCTATCAAAGTTATGCAATGCATTTTTACTTACCTGACTCGCCAGCTGCCACTTGACTTGCCTGTTGCTTCGAACTGAGTTGATATTGTTGTGCCATACCCGGCATGCTAAACCCCATACCCGAGGTGTCGCAGTTGCATCTTCATACCCGGAGTGCCATACTCGGCGTGCTAAACCCCATACCCGTGGTGTCGCGGTTGTGTCTCCATACCTAGAGTGCCATACCCGACGTGCTAAACCTCATACCCGAGGCGTCACGGTTGTGTCTCCATACCCAGAGTGCCATACCCGGTGTGCTAAACCCCATACCCGAGGTGTCGCGGTTGTGTCTCCATACCCGGAGTGCCATACCCGGCGTGCTAAACCCCATACTGTTGGACAAAATGACCCATAGCGTCACTATTTGCACAGATCATTGTGTTGTTGTAGCAAATTAACTATGTGACAAGGAAATTGCACTCTCATCATTTGTGATTAGATCACCATAGATATATAAATGAAGAGAGGTCCCTATGATTAATACCTGGACTGAGAATGATATGAGACAGTATCAGTCCCCGAAGGTTTAATCATTAAATATCCCTAGCCGTAGTATTATCGAGACTGGACATCGATAATGCGGAATAGGCTAGTATTGCACTTGTGCGTGTTGTGAGGGCACAACGGCATAGTTCTCATATATATAAGTGTTGGATACTTATGCAAGTGCGATAGGAGGTCGTGTTTCACCGATGGTACGGGAAACAGCTTCGCTCTGGATAGACCCCTCGGAATCCCATTGGTATTATGACTATGTGTCTATGGGAGGCCGACATCAAGGTAGGTGTGTATGGTCTTAACCTGAGACTTACATCGCTAATACTTACGATAATCGATAGACTTTGGTCTTGGTGGTAGGGGACTTTAAACGGGTTCTGTGTACACCACTTCTGGGTTTATCAGAGAGTCGTAGAGTATTGGGTGTGATGTCAAGACGGAAGTGTCACTTCAGTCATTTTGGAGTTGATGTCACGCAGGATACGGTACTAGTACTCTTGAGTGTTGCGCAACCAATCGGGATATTGTGACCAGGTCATGTATATCCGATTATAGAGACTATGTTACCAGACATCCGATATGTGCTTCGGACGGGGGAGACACTTATCCACCCCCAGCCCTAGCACGTGATTATCCGATACTGGGCCGATATACACAATACTACGGTATACTACGCTTGATACAGATCTATATATTCCTGTAAGAATATTTCTGGAGAATTGGGTAGGCATGGCGCTTTGCTAGAAGCCAACCTTGTCTTGTAAATCGATATAAATGTAGTACGAGGTACTTACGTGTTCGGACAGTCCGACGATCGCATTTACTGCCAACATATCCGGAGATCTCATGGGTCGCTTCCTGAAGATTCACCGATGACGTATTACTCGCACTTTGATTAATCTGGGATTAATTAGAAGAGAGAGATAGAATTAATCTGGGATTAATTTGATGAGAGAGAAAATTAATCTGAGATTATTTGCGGAGATATTTTATCTGGGATAAAATATTAAAGAGAGAGAACGATTAATTTGGAATTAATCGATAAATTAATATATTCGATATATTAATCGAAATTGGATTTTGACGCGGAATTAAAATTAGATTTTAATTCGGGCGAACGAATTAATTTAGAATTAATTCGTTAGCGACGTGAATAGTGATTTCGCTAGGCGTAATCATTTAATTACGACGCGACGGAAAATTCGTTAATTTGGAATTAGCGAACCCGAGCCCGAGAGTGATTGCGAGCGCATTCGCATTTCGAATTCGAGCGCGGCACGCGAGTCACATCAAGCGTCAAATCGCTAGTCGCGTCAATCGTCAAATCAATTGTCACTTTGAGTGATGTGACTTGACAATATGTCACTTTATTAAAGTGAATAGATGTGATGTGAAAAGTGATGTGATATGACTTAAAGTTAAAAGTAAAAGTGTTGGAATATGAAAAGGTTTGGTATATATATATATGTTTTATTTATTTTTGGAAGATAAATGAATAATATATATTACTTTTCTTTTCCTTTTACACACACATTCGGTCTCTCTCTCTTACATGCAAACATGTACGATTTCTCTCTTCCCTCTCTTTTTTTCTTCATCTCCTTCACGCATGGTGCGATTTCTTCTCTTATTTTTCTGGTTTCACCGAATTTTTGAGAAGCAAAATGGAAGATGAACAAGTGCTAGCACACCTTGAGTAATACATAGGTGATAGGGAAGTGTCTTCATGAGCTTGGAAAGCTTGAAGCTTGGAGCTTCAATGGAGTCTTGCATGGCCGAAAATGGAGGAGACTTTCACAGCCCAAACCGTGCGTCCACTGCAGTTCCAGAAGCCATTGCCGAGCTTGGAGGGAGCTTAAAAACGCATGTTCTTCATTTCATCAAAACCGTTCAATGTGAGTTATGTTTCCGCCTTACTCCTTTGATGTGTTTATATGCGGTTTTTCATGCATGATTTGTTGATCTTGGGACTTGATTTAACTCCAACAATGGTATCAGAAGCCTTTGATGCATGAAAACCGAATTAGGGTTCTTGAGCAAATTTGGGGCTTTTTGATTTTAGCTTGATTCTGACAAATTGATTCTTTAAGAATGCTTATATTTGATCTAATTTGAGTTATATGTAATCAATTTGATAAAAAATTGATTGGATTGATTTTCCCCAATTTGCTTATTTTTGGTAGAAACTTTAATTTGGACAAACTCGATTTAGGCATGATTTGGTTGAATTGTTTGATGAAGTATGCTTGAATGAGGTTGAATTGAAGTTGTGCATGATCAATTTCAAGAAAATTGGATTAGATCAATTTTCCCCAATTCTTTAGGTTGAACATGAAACTTGAAATTGGGTAAAATGTGTTTGAGCATGTTTTAATTGAATTGGATGTTTAAGTATGCTTAGAACATGTTTAATTGAGATTGTGTGTGATCAATTTCATGAAATTGGATTGGATTCAATTTTCCCCAAATTGAAGGCTTGGCCGAAAATTGCATAACCCTAATGTCTTGGTAATTTTGTTTTGTTTGATCATTGGATGACTTAAAACAATTGGTTAATGTTGTTTTGAAGTTCAATTGGATTGAATTTTGATTTGGAACATTTTTCCCTTTTAAAGTGGCTTGGCCGAATCTTTATGGACATGAAATTCATTGTGATTTTGTTGTTTGATTCATTGGATGAATTGAATTGATTTGGGAAATTAAGATTGTGGACTCAATTGGATTGAAACCGAATCGAATTGAAAAACCCCTAATTGCCGAGACTTGAAAGCATGTTAATTGGGTTTGATTTTAATTGAATTGTGTTGGACACTATTTGGTTGTTAAAGTGCATGATTAATTAGGCTAATTGATGTTTTAGAAATGTTAATTGGGTAATTGATTGTGTATTACACTTAGGTTAATTAATTGTGAAATTTGGAATTTTATAAGTTAATTAATTTGGGCTTGATTTTGGAAATTGGGCTTGTTAAGTTGTAATTGGGCTTTTGGGCTTTGTTGTAACAAAGTTGGGTTTAGGCAAAATTGGTTGGATCCAATTAGGCCCAAAACCGAATCCAAAAGGTCCAATTATGACTTAATGGACCTTAATTATTTAATTGGGCCTAATGGGCCAAAATTAATTTAAAGGCTTATGGGGTAACTCCCGGATTGGATTTTGGTTGTTCGGTTTGACCCGAGTTGACCAAAAGTCCACGCCTATAGAAATTAATTAAAAGCCCATTGGACTTTAATTAAATAAAACATTAGATGTTTATCGGGCTTTGAGACCCGTTGCGATTAAATTTGGAATTTAAGTCGTAAAGGTTCGTTAATAAAAGTGTAATATTTAATTTGGAATTAAATAGTGAATTAGAATTAAATGCGTATTAAATTGGATTTAATTATGTAGTTTAATTTAATTCAAGATTCGTACTTTGAGTACTTATTCGCAAAACGAGTTTGACTCGAACAAAAATCAAATCTTTGTTTGAACATTGGATGATCACTAATAATCAAGTAATTAATTTGATTGATTGATTGATAAGATGCTTGTATGAATACATGGTTATGATGTTTGAATAATGTATATCGGATGGATATTAGTCGGGTTGGGCGATTTTGGAAATTGTAATAAATTTGATTTATTAAATTGGACCTGCGTGTCCAGCCTTATCTCTTATTTCTTTGTATTCTCTTCTCACCTATTCCCCTCCATGTAAAAGAGGTTTCTTTAGAAGTGTAGTGTAACGGGTAGAAGTAATACAAGTGCTAGCGGGAGAGAGAAAGTGAGAGATTTGATCTAGGATCAATGTAAAATATCCATCCGCATATCATTATTATTTTATTTCATACTCGCTTTATTATGTGTTTAGAATGCATGCTTAAGGGTGTATGATAATGAGACCTTAACAAAGATAATTAAATTGGTAGCCAATTTGCACGCGAAAAACCCTCGTTAAATATCATGCGTTTTTCCTTCCATTGAGTGATTCTTACTCAAGATCCGAGATTGGCAGGGGTTGTTGGCCAAAGTCAAGCCCTTGTCCATCAAAGATGTGTTTTAATCACGAGGCTTTGTTCCATATCGGTGTCGTGTCCAAGTTGTGGTTTGTTGGCCAAAGTCAAGACCACTTCTTGTCCATTGACATTGATTACGAAGCTTCCATGTCAATGGGTCCGCGCTTGACTGGAATCATTAGGTTTGTTGTGCCAAAGCCAAGGCCTAGTTGATTCAGAGGAAATAGGTTAGGGTATACATTCGATGTATAGGCATATATAAGATATATGTTTGGGACTTGGATGTCCACCTACTGGATCTAGGAGTTGGATGAGATCCAATTGATCTTCGAGATCTACCTAGTTAATTATATACAATTTGTTGGCCAAAGTCAAGATTGTGTGATATTTAACGGGATCCTAGCCCACTAGGAAACACGGTTTCCCGAGTACTCGACAGAGGGTTAGAGGCTCGACGAAAAATAGTGGGAGGCAAGAATTGAATTTGCAATACTCGTTCAATTACTCGCCATATGCGCTCATTAAATTATTTCGTCATTAGAATAATTGTTAGTTAGACTAATATTTAAATTGTTGTTTTAATAAAACAGTTGGACTGTATTATACTTGATTATATATAATTGGATTATATTAATCAATATATTTGAATTAATTAATTTCAGTTTACAGTTGATTTTATAATTGGATTATAGTAATCAATGTAATTGAGGTTAATTAATTTGGATTATATTTGATTATATAGTTGGACTATTATAATCATTATAATATATAAAGTACCACTTATCGTTGATTAAATAGTTGGACTATTGTAATCAAGATAAAATTGAAAAGTTGGATATTTAAAATATAATCTAGGATTAAACTATTTTAAATGATTTAATTTTCAAATTGGGAATAAATAATAGGTTACTTTATTTGATAAAATAACTTATTATACCTTACGCCCAAAATTAAGCAAATAGTAGAGCATAAAATCTTTGGAAGATTTATGTGATGATGACTTTAATGCTTAATTAATATACTTACAATAAATCTATCTTTAGATTTAAAAGTATTAAAATTGCAATAATAATCTTTAAGAATTAATTGACTATTCTAGAGGAGATAAAGTCAAAGTTTGCAATTGGGCATGTAGTACGAGGTGCACATCGTTTCGATATTCCGAAACCCAAGGCTTGGCCAAAGGTTTGTGAAATATTGAAAAGGATAATTAACATATCCCAAAGTGACTACCATTTGGATATGGAAGACACGAAGGAATTAAAGAAAGGGCGAGGCTCTAACTTTAAAAATGTTTGTCTTAGTTATGTTCACAACTAGTATTAAAATTAGATTTTAAATACTTAGTGTGGTACATAAAATATGTGTATTGATGTTCAGAATCCGCTATGAGTTGGATACTGACTTTAAACCGAGATAAACACATTAGATGTGAATAACAGAATTTATATTTTGAATATAAATAAAAATCTCAAACATATAAAATGACAAATAAATAAGCTCATATTGATTTGATCAATAGAGACTTATTTGTGGCATTGTTGTCTGGGACACAATTAAACAAGACTCGTATATCCACACTTTTGAAGAGTGGGTACCAGGACTGATTTGACTATTCAAATAAGGTCTGCGAATCTAGTTTATTAGGTAAAGTACTTAAAATACTATTTACTAGGTAATAGTGTAAAGGCCACCGATCTGTAAACCCTATTCATGATGAAGTAAGTGGGCCATATCTAGCTTGGCTAGATGTGTACATGAATATTTCGTGACCTTAACGGATGTGGCATCACGTTATGGTTATGTGTTTCTTTTGAAGAACACAAATACGAAACTTTGAGTTTCGACACGAAGTATACAAACAGATCGGCTGTAGTATTATGCCGCTACGGTAAGACCGTATTGGTAAATACTTAAGCAGTAAGTTTCATACGTACATGAAAGAGTACGGTATTCTTTCATATGAGGACTCCTCCCGAGACACGTCAATTGACGGTGTGTCAGAACTAAAAACCAAGTTTTGTTGGACATGATTAGGTTTTTCGCGAGTCGCTCTGAGCTACTGTTTCCTTCAACAGGATATGTATTATCAGTGCAAAACTTATTTAGAATAGGGTTCCATATAAATCTGTTTGACAGATATCGTATAGGATATGAACGGGAAAGAAACCGGGTTTCTCATTCCTGACAATTTGGGTATGCTAGGCATAACGTTTGGATGATACCAAACTAAGGACCCAAATTGGATAAGTGCCAATATTGGTTATCCTAAGGGAAACCATAAGTATAGTACTTATAAATCTCACATGAGAACAATGTGATTGTTGCTCACCATGCGGCTTTCCTAAGAGGAATACCGATATGCAGTGGTCAGTGGGAGGATAGTGATACTCGATGAAAATCGAAGTAATACTGTTCTAAGGCACAAGGTCCGTAATGGAACACAAATAGTTCATCAATGATGAATCTATACCATTAATCTTCAAATACACAAGAACTTCGTAGATCAGTGAGAGTCAGAAAACAACCTAGGGTATGGGTTTCTGATCTCACATCATAAAGATTTTAATCTTTTAAGGTACACCAACTGATTACGTATGAGGAAGTGATACGAGGTATCGACTCCCTATTATGGCAAAGTGCCATGAGTCCGGAATGGATTCCATGTTTAACAACTATTTTGGATACTAGTTGTTGTACCACAAGGCATTTTGCCTATGGTACATTAAACGTCTTCAAGGAAGACATACATGGAAGGCAACATACCAACGTACAAAGCAGGGCTTTTGACGGAAAGGTATCGTTATCAACATTATGTTAATAACGGTTCAACCTTTTACCTGTTGCCATGGTAAATCCATTTTGAAGATGCTTGTTGATAACTGCATATTTCATTTATGAAATGTGTCAGTTACAAATCAAAATCGCTTTCTTGAAAAGGAAACCTTTTGGAGGATGCTTTCAACATCCTGACGATTTTGTATAACCGACAAACAAGGTTTGCGGGTTATTCGATCCATGTTTGGATTGAAGCAAGCATAAGGTTCTTGGAACTACCGTTTTGAAATAGTCATAATGGTTTATGATTTGACTCAAAACGAAATAATTCTTGTGTATATAAGGAGGTTAGTGGGAGGGCACTGACAATGAAATTCCCATAAAACAATCGGTGAAAGCTTGGCTTTCATAAGAAATTCTCCGTAGAATTCTGGGGAGTAACAACCTTTATTCAAGGAATAAAGATCTACTGGGCTAGATTTGGAGTTGGTAACACTCTCTGAGAAATTGTACATTTAAAATGTACTTGTATTGGTGTCTCATACGCTTTGAGCATATGGAGTCACAATCGGGTCAATCCAAGTGATAGTCACTGGATTGAAGTTGAGAACATCTGTTAGTATCTCAGAGAACTAAAGATGCTATCTTAAACTATGGAGATGGAGAACTTGAAATGACTGGGATCACTGCTGCAAGTTTCCAAACCGGTAAATACTGCGGTACTATAAAGTTTGAACACTGGGACAGTGAGCTGGAAATCTTCCGAGCAAGATAACTGTTGCCGAATTAACAACAAATGCGGATTATTGCTGCAGCTGAGGCAGCAATAGAAGCCATTTGGATCGATAATAAATCTAATTAGATTAGATATAGTTCTGTTAGCAGCTGAGCTAGGCGTCAGCACAGGCTAAAGAATTAAAGGTCTCATCGACGATCCAAATATATACTTCTATATCATCTGATTCGTTCGGATCACACATCGTGGCGATGTGATGATCGTGTAAATCGCGTCAAACGATAATCAGACAAATTCGCTGACGAAAATCTTTCCTCAGCAATTTGAGCGAACCGTACATAGTTCAGGTATGGGACACTTGAGTGACTGGCTATGTGCCAAGTGGGAGATTGTTGGACAAAATGACCCATAGCGTCACTATTTGCACAGATCATTGTGTTGTTGTAGCAAATTAACTATGTGACAAGGAAATTGCACTCTCATCATTTGTGATTAGATCACCATAGATATATAAATGAAGAGAGGTCCCTATGATTAGTACCTGGACTGAGAATGATATGAGACAGTATCAGTCCCCGAAGGTTTAATCATTAAATATCCCTAGCCGTAGTATTCGAGACTGGACATCGATAATGCGGAATAGGCTAGTATTGCACTTGTGCGTGTTGTGAGGGCACAACGGCATAGTTCTCATATATATAAGTGTTGGATACTTATGCAAGTGCGATAGGAGGTCGTGTTTCACCGATGGTACGGGAAACAGCTTCGCTCTGGATAGACCCCTCGGAATCCCATTGGTATTATGACTATGTGTCTATGGGAGGCCGACATCAAGGTAGGTGTGTATGGTCTTAACCTGAGACTTACATCGCTAATACTTACGATAATCGATAGACTTTGGTCTTGGTGGTAGGGGACTTTAAACGGGTTCTGTGTACACCACTTCTGGGTTTATCAGAGAGTCGTAGAGTATTGGGTGTGATGTCAAGACGGAAGTGTCACTTCAGTCATTTTGGAGTTGATGTCACGCAGGATACGGTACTAGTGCTCTTGAGTGTTGCGCAACCAATCGGGATATTGTGACCAGGTCATGTATATCCGATTATAGAGACTATGTTACCAGACATCCGATATGTGCTTCGGACGGGGGAGACACTTATCCACCCCCAGCCCTAGCACGTGATTATCCGATACTGGGCCGATATACACAATACTACGGTATACTACGCTTGATACAGATCTATATATTCCTGTAAGAATATTTCTGGAGAATTGGGTAGGCATGGCGCTTTGCTAGAAGCCAACCTTGTCTTGTAAATCGATATAAACGTAGTACGAGGTACTTACGTGTTCGGACAGTCCGACGATCGCATTTACTGCCAACATATCCGGAGATCTCATGGGTCGCTTCCTGAAGATTCACCGATGACGTATTACTCTCGCACTTTGATTAATCTGGGATTAATTAGAAGAGAGAGATAGAATTAATCTGGGATTAATTTGATGAGAGAGAAAATTAATCTGAGATTATTTGCGGAGATATTTTATCTGGGATAAAATATTAAAGAGAGAGAACGATTAATTTGGAATTAATCGATAAATTAATATATTCGATATATTAATCGAAATTGGATTTTGACGCGGAATTAAAATTAGATTTTAATTCGGGCGAACGAATTAATTTAGAATTAATTCGTTAGCGACGTGAATAGTGATTTCGCTAGGCGTAATCATTTAATTACGACGCGACGGAAAATTCGTTAATTTGGAATTAGCGAACCCGAGCCCGAGAGTGATTGCGAGCGCATTCGCATTTCGAATTCGAGCGCGGCACGCGAGTCACATCAAGCGTCAAATCGCTAGTCGCGTCAATCGTCAAATCAATTGTCACTTTGAGTGATGTGACTTGACAATATGTCACTTTATTAAAGTGAATAGATGTGATGTGAAAAGTGATGTGATATGACTTAAAGTTAAAAGTAAAAGTGTTGGAATATGAAAAGGTTTGGTATATATATATATGTTTTATTTATTTTTGGAAGATAAATGAATAAATATATATTACTTTTCTTTTCCTTTTACACACACATTCGGTCCTCTCTCTCTTACATGCAAACATGTACGATTTCTCTCTTCCCTCTCTTTTTCTTCTTCATCTCCTTCACGCATGGTGCGATTTCTTCTCTTATTTTTCTGGTTTCACCGAATTTTTGAGAAGCAAAATGGAAGATGAACAAGTGCTAGCACACCTTGAGTAATACATAGGTGATAGGGAAGTGTCTTCATGAGCTTGGAAAGCTTGAAGCTTGGAGCTTCAATGGAGTCTTGCATGGCCGAAAATGGAGGAGACTTTCACAGCCCAAACCGTGCGTCCACTGCAGTTCCAGAAGCCATTGCCGAGCTTGGAGGGAGCTTAAAAACGCATGTTCTTCATTTCATCAAAACCGTTCAATGTGAGTTATGTTTCCGCCTTACTCCTTTGATGTGTTTATATGCGGTTTTTCATGCATGATTTGTTGATCTTGGGACTTGATTTAACTCCAACACATACCCGAGGTGTTGCGATTGTATTTCCATACCCGGAGTGCCATACCCGGCGTGCTAAACCCCATACCCTAGGTGTCGCGATTGTGTCTCCATACCTGGAGTGCCATACCCGGCTTGCTAAACCCCATACCCGAGTTGTCACAGTTATGTCTCCATACCTGGAGTGCCATACCCGGCGTGCTAAATCCCATTCTCGAGGTGTCGCGGTTGTGTATCCATACCCGGAGTGCCATACCCGGCGTGCTAAACCCCATACCTGAGGTGTCGTGGTTGTGTCTCCATACCGGAGTGCCATACCCGGCATTCTGATGATATGTGGGCCTCAACCCTGGGACTGATCCCCAAAACTGATACCGATGGTGGTTCATCCCCGAACCGTGCTGTATGAGAAAAGGGGTGGGCTGGTCGCCCCCAGACTTGATCCATCTTTCTGTTCTTTTGCTGCTTTCATAAATACTACTTCTCACGAGATAATCCCGATAGCTAAACATATTTTCGTCCACAACGAATGCTTCATGTCAAAACCAGAGAACCTTCAAAGTACTTAATACACTCAAATCTGATCGTCTGAATGAGTGATCTGAACTAGACTCCTAGTGTGTGTGTGGTGAGGCCTAATACACTCAAATCCGATCGTCGATAATACTCTGACTAGGGATATTTAATGATTAAACCTTCGTGGATTGATATTGTCTCATATCATCTCAATCCAGGAACTATTCATAAGGACCTCTTATCATTTATACATCTTGGTGATCTAATCACAAATGATAAGAGAGCAATTTCCTTTGTCACATAGTTAATTTGTACAACAACACCATGATCTGTACAAATAGTGACGCTATGGGTCATAACTGTCCAACAGTTTTAAGCTCCGATTTCAAGTCCTTCTCTGCTTGGTTTATCAGATTATGCAATTCTGCTAAAGTAGCTTCTTTATTAGACATATGAAACTGCATAATAAAGTTAGAGAATTCTTTTGGTAAGGATTAAAGAATTAGATCGTGACCTATCTCATGATCTATGATGAACCCGAGGTTGGCCAATTTTTCAATATGGCCAATCATCTTAAGCACATGTCCCCTAACAGATCCTTCCTGATACCTTATTTGGAATAAGGCACATGACACTTGGAATCTCACAGAATGAACGGAATTTGCATACAACTCCTTCAAGTGAAAGATGATGGTTTGAGCATCCATATCTTCGTGAGCTTTCTGAAGTTCGTTCGACATAGAGCCAAGCAATATGCAAACTGCTTGCTCATCATCATCGACGTGTTTCTTCCAAGCATCAAATGTATATTGGTCAGCATCTTCTGCGGGTTCAGGGGGAAATGATCTTTCAAGAACATAGAAAATCTTTTATTGTCGTAAGACAATTTTAAAGTTTCTAAACCGGCCATTGTAGTTGTCCCCTTTGAGCTTATGCTCATCAAAGATGGAACGAAGTGATACTCTGTTTGCCATTTGAATGTTTGTGAAAAATTTTAACCCACCTATTAAGAGAAAATGTTAAAATTAGGAATATGTTTTCATTAATGTTTCATAATAACATGGGCTTTTAATATTATGAAGTTGCTCCCACTCAATTGTTTTAAAATTTTAAGCAAATCGCATCAACCCCAATATGATGGATTTCTTGTGGGCAAGGATCCCATTATCATCATTTCATAACTCCGACTAGGGTCGGTCGTTATAAAATATGATAATTAGGTAGGTTCCTAACCAATTTATTATATAAATTATAATTCCTTGATCATTGGGTTGGGCAATCAAACATGCCATAACTTATGCTAGTCCTTGTGGACACCCAATCTTTGCCACTAAGTTATAAGACCACGCCTAAGGGTTGTTGCGTCTTATTACTCAGAAAATTCAAACCATTGTCAATAGTACAATTTAGGGACAAATTGGTATTGGTCAGTCTGGTAAAGCCTAGTCCCATCAATCTGGTTTAAGCCCTTTGGGTCTATACTTTACAATGGGAGGCAAATTTTAGACTTAAATTATTATTGAGGATTTTAGCTAGTTTAAGTGAATAACTACCAAATGGATTCCTCCATTGAAAATTCCCCAGAGGGAGGGTGAAGCGAACTCTCTTAAATACCCTTAACTCTTAGGCTCTTATTACCTTGGTGACAGGAATAAACAATAGATCCTCCAAATTAGTCAAACACTTTAAATATGCTTTAAGGTAAGCTTTGAGTAAATGATTATCTAAATGTCTTCACAGTTTTTCCTTTTGGCTATAAAAAGGTAGTGAGTGAAGGAAGACACCAAATCATTATCTAACTCTAGTAATACCTTTGGTTAAATTAACTTTAGTTTGGAAAGTTTTATTAACGCCTTGGTCCCAACCCACTTGTATCTTTTATAATGTCTTTTATTATAAACAAGTGATTTATATTTATTAGCCTTAAAGGTAATAAATCTCTAAGTTCATCACGGAATAATTACTTAGCTAAAGGATAAGCAATACACTCTCTATTTCTTAGAAAGTCTCTAGATGCTTGCACTCTAAAACAATCATGCCAATTCTAATCATACATAAAATCATCAAGCATATGATTTTTAATATGTTGGAATTATTTTAGGCATTAAATAACTTTGATTAATATTTAATTATGATATTGCACTTTATTTTATTCAAATAAATTTACTATTCACGTTTTTCTGCAGACACGTGAACTTTAAATATAATTTCAAAATTCCAATATTAACCAAATCATGCAAAACCAGTGCCTAAAATTAAGTTCAGGGTCTTAGCTTTCCAACGAGCTTCTAAACACCCAATTTCGAGTTCAAATGAGTGAGAACTAATCAAAACAAAAACGGCGCGCTGATAACACTGTTAGGAAGCGGCCGCGATTGCGCAACGGAAAATAAAAATTATTATGCCGCTTTCCCTTTACATAAGACCCATTTGTTTTGATTATTCTACAAGCCTAGGCATGTTACTATATATTCTAAGCATAAAACTCATAAAACATGCAAAGAACAAAAACTTAAACATGCTAACTATCATAAGAACTATAATTAAAATAAAGAAAGAAAAAAAACTTACTTGAACCGAAGACTCCTCTAGTCCTCCCTCAAATCTACAAGCTTTTCTCGAACTCAGCAAGCTCTTCCACGTTCCAAAGAGCCACCCAAGTGTGTGGCCTCCAAAGATGCACACACCAAAGCCAAAACTCAACGGCAAGACTACGCCTTGAGCGCACATGTATTTTGCCCTTGGTGCTAGCCTAGGCAAATACCTCAAAACTTTTAACTCGATGTTACTCTAGTCAATTAGACTTAAGGATCCTCAAAATCAGTGGCTTACTCCTAAACTTTAGAGTTGCTCACTTATATAAACCCAAAATATGAAAGGTTTTGGGGTAAAAATTTGTGAAGAATTCTTTGGGTTTATATAGTGCTCCAAAGACAATAAAATTAATTAAGAATCAGATGTGGGATAAAAGCTAATTTAATCTAAGCCATTGGATCTTAATTTAGTGGTTTAATGAGATTATAAAACCCTAATAAGAGTTTGGGCCGAATTGGAATTCAAAACAAACAACAACAACAAAAATTACTATTCACATTACTATTCATGTGAATAGTAATTTTTATTTTTTTATTCTAATTCCCAAAGTGCCCCTATCTTCATTCACCAATCCCTAAGCCACTATGTAACCTCATAAAAGATCTGTTCAATAATTAAACACATTGGCCATTTATGAACAATTCCTACAGCAATCATATATGCTATTATATTTGCACTGTGCACTATTAACCATTGATTTCAAGTTGGACATGAAATGAATCGTGATAATTTAATCGAACATAAATTATCCTCCGATTACATGGTCGTTCGATTTCAATGACCAAGGTTGACATCTAGCAACA
Source organism: Zanthoxylum bungeanum (assembly GCA_019454045.1). Lineage (NCBI taxonomy): Eukaryota > Viridiplantae > Streptophyta > Magnoliopsida > Sapindales > Rutaceae > Zanthoxylum > Zanthoxylum bungeanum. Next base: position 158,031 of record SKCR01026382.1, on the reverse strand, counting down.
TGCCAAGGCCCCCAAATGAGAATGAAAGATATATATACCCATTATGTATGCGATTTACATATGATACGGTCCCTCGCCTCACTGTATCCCAACCTATTGACCTAGGGTACGGAAAGTGTCTACTCATATGGTCAAAGGTATGATGTTGATAGTGTCATAAATCGTGCTAACCCAAGAATCTCACATGATTCTTCCGTTGTGGCCACAATCTCAAGCACTGATCACACATATCAACCCACGAACTGGAATACTACTCTTATAAGAAAATATTATCCGAGAGAGTGGCGATTCTCTGTTGTATCTTTACAAACTTCATGTGTTTCAACAAATGACCCAATCATACCCTTATGACCGAATCTTTTGAACCGGGGAAGGAGAATGTCAAAGTTATTTGATCCACACATAAGATTGTAAAGACCTCAAGTCTAAGGACTAGTCATATAATCGATACATGAAAGTTATCATAGATACATGGGATAAACACTCCATATGAAAACTTTCGGCGGTCAGTTCGATGGACACGAGCAACTCATGCATCCATGTGATACACCAAGCGGAAATATCTCCGCTAGTAGCCTATGAGATCGGCTACCCCACTTAAGGGCGGATCATATCATCATGCTAGTCTCTCCGTTTTGTGAACGCCCAGATTATTCACAAAACTATGACTAAGAACATTTAAGAGTAATGATTCTCATAAGGCGTGGAAGCCATCGTCTTATTACTCCAAGGGCTTTATTACAGTGTTGATGATTTATATAAGTTATGTAATACACGTATAATAAAGATTGTCATTTTATTAATTAATGAAAATATTACAAATACATGTACATATAGCCCATCCACAAGTTGGGTATAGGGCATATCCCTAACAACGTGTGACTTCTGAAAATCTGTATTTTCGTTTTATGGATTTTTCTGATATTTTGTTTACGTTTTAGTGATATTTCTAACTATGTTTTTAAAAGGATGTTTTGGTAAAAGGATTCTGATCACTTGTTTTTGGATTGTATATGAAAATGATATTTTTTCCATCTCGGTGCCTGAAATATGTTTTTGAGTTTAACCGTAAAGTTTTTTTTCGTCGAGATGCCTAATATTCTGTTTCGTCATGGAGCCTGATGATATGTTTTATGATTTTTATGTTTTTTTGGTATTTGACCACCCGTGACGCCTATTCTGTTCTGGGGTTCTGACCATCGGAAATTGGTAGCCCACTACCTTCTGTCGACATGGACCGGTTACGGACATTGTCCGATCTATGAGCGCAATCAGTAATGGACGTCCTGTTGGTTTTTATATGATTATCAGAAAGAAATCATAAAATAGTGGATTTTGATTTTATTTTCTGACGAATGATAAGTTGTGTTTTCTGTTGATGTTCGGTCATTTTTTGGTTAAATTTCAGGTGACGTATTTTCTACTCATGCTGACATATTTTCAATCCTGTTATCAGACTTCTGTCTCTGTTATTTGTCCTAGGTTTCTGCCACGTCATTGGCTATTAGAATATGTTTCCATTCTGTTTATGTATATTACTTCCAATTTTATTTCAGTATGTATAAGTATACAAAAATGATACACTCACACACACTTTTACTTAAAGTTTTACAAACTCTCTCACTGTAGCTACAATGATCTATAGTAAATCACTGTAGCTAGTGAGAGAGTTAGTAAAACTTTAAGTAAAAGTGTGTGTGAGTGTATCATTACTCATATGTATATGAGTCTAGTTATAGTTTCTCGGTTTTTTTATGCTCCTCGGGATAAGTTTGATGTTACTTCCATTTTATGTATATATATATATACACATATTATATTATCTAGATATTATTTTTTGTGTTCATTCACCAGGTCTTTTAAAAATCTAACTCCTCCACTCTTCAGTATTTTTTTTTTTGCAGGTTACACGTTTATATATGCGAGGATAAGCTTTAGAGGAGTTGTGAGCCACACAGTAGTCGTTAAAACCAGGGTTCCCATATTTTTTGAGTATGGGCCCTTGTGCATGTGTATGTTGGTGTGTGTTATTGTGTCAGGCAATGAGGCCGAGTTATATGTTTATGAATGTACTTTATGTGTTAAATTTATGATGTGATGTGATATGTTTGATTTGAAAGGATGAATATGATATGTATGTGATATCTGAGCTAGCTATGATTTCTGTATCTCTGTGTGTCTTCTGAGGCTCAGATAGATCGGTTCCCATCTATTGCCGGTAGTATCATGCCTCTGGTGGGATGTTACATTATCTACTTAGAACTAAGTTATACGTGTGAACATATTCCATTTGCATGAAGATTATTCGGTTACTAACACATACTATATAGTATCAGAAAACTGATAAAAGTCTAAAATCCATGAAAGTTGTATGTATAAATATTTATTTATTAATTTATTTTTTTGTCCGTGTTAATTATCCTGGAAAAGAATTAATACATACTTTTCAAATTATCTATCAATATATCTAGAATTTGGAATTCAAGATGCTGGATAAGCAAGATGCTAAATCTTTGGAGGTTTCATTTTCTCGAGACGAGGTAAAATCCGTTATTTGGGAATTTATTGTTCTAAAGCACTTGGTCCGTATGACTTCAACTTCAACTTCTTCAAAAAAGCTTGGAACATTATGGGTCAAGATGTCTTTTGCATGAGGGCTTCTTGAATTCAGGAAAGTTACCTATTGGAATCAAAAATTCACTCATTGTGTTGGTTCCCAAGGTTGATAATTCTTCAAACTTGAAGAAGTATATATCGATTTTTTTGTTCAATAGTCTCTATAGATTGTCGATAAAATCCTTGAAACATATTAAAGGTTGTTTTGTTCAATCTTTTTAGTCCATCTCAGACGGTTTTTTTTTTAAAGTTGTAAAATGCTTGATGGTGTTCTTATTGCTAATGAAGTTGTTGATTGGGTGAAAAGAAACAATGGTGATAGGATTCATCTAAAGTTGATTTTGAGAAAGATTTTGACTCAATATCTTGGGTTTTCATCGACCTTTGTCTAGATATGATGAGATTTGATACTCGTTAGAGATGATAGATCAATCAATATTTATCTACTGCTTGTACGACAGTTCTGGTCAATGGCTCCCCCACTTCTCAATTCCCTATGGGGAGAGGTTTAAGGCAAGAAGATCCTCTGTCTCCTTATTTATTCTTAATTGCAGCTGAGAGTCTAAACATCTTTATCTCCAAGGCTAGAGAATATAATCTGATTAAAGGTATTAAGGTGGGTAATCCAATGGTTGAAGTCACTCATCTTTAGTTTGCTGATGATACTCTAATTTTCTCCAATAAAGATTTTTGAATATTCGTAGAGACCTTCACTACTTCGAACTCATTACAAGCCTAAAGGTAAATTTTCAAAAAGGTTCTCTTGTATTTATTGATGGTGATCTCTTTTGTACGCAGAATGCGGCTTCGGTTCTTAATTGAAAATGTAATTCCGCTCATTTTAAATTCTTGGGTGTATGAGAGAAGCGGGGTTTACCGCTATGCCTACGAGGTCGAATACCACAATACTGTTAGGCTCGTGGCACGTTAAGAGTATGAATAGTCCTACGAGGGAACTAATCAAAGAATAAAGGAGTTACCACATGGTGCGCGACATCGGGAATGATTTAAGGCCATACTACACCCTTCACAAGTTCCAACCTCAAAATCATTTTGGGTTTTGATTGGTCTCTTACTGATGAAGTATAAGATTTAGGTTCGAAGAGAGGTATCGCCATATCTTATAATCCAATAACATGCAACATAATTTATATAAAATACAATTTCACAAATATGAAAAAGAAATATAAAGTGAGTAATTATCCATAAATTATTACAACATTGGCAAAATGAAATAAACAGATCAAAGTAAGTATCTTATCAGCGTGGCCTCGAATAGGCCTGGCCGGACATTAAGTATCTTACCAGCGTAGCCTCGGATAGGCCTGGCTGGACATTGTGTATGATAGGCTAGATATTTATCACGACATTAACATCTGGTCAGACTTGCCAGAATTTTAGCTGGACATTCTGCGTAAATCAAAAATGGAGAAAGGTATAAAAATAAATAAAACAATAAACATTACAGTAACAAATAGACCGTAAAAGTTTAAGTGAGGTGAAAGTAAATAAAAGATGAAATAAATAGTAGATGAACATATCAAGTTATTCGAAATAATTCAGATGACAATGAACCTATATGCATAAGAACAAGCAAAACAGAACAACCATATTCATATTGTTATGTGGAGTTATATCCCGAGTGCAGACCATATTACCATCCATTTGGAATCGGCTATCGAATTTATTTTCGGGTTTCCATCCTATATACTAACAAGGATCATACGGCCGAATGTAGATCACTAAAGGCATATCTGGCCGAACCTAATATAGGTCAAGCCAGATATCCTTCATGGATCAAAACATTCAAATGAATAGCATCAAGCATGAAATAAAAAATTCATAATAGATTAACTAACATGCAATAAAAAAGTAATAAAAATATTAATGTGTGTGAAACGTGGATAAGAGAGAAATAAAATGGCTAACTAGTAATAAGATAACAAAACGGGCATAAGAATAAGCAGTTGAAATAAAAAAAACATTAATAGAAAGAAAGTACTAGTGCGTGCAAGTAACATAATATATGGTGCATACTCTCTGTCCTAGCCTTAAAGGGGTCGGGATAGATGTTGTGACTAAATGACAGATATGTATATGTGTGGATGTGAATGTCAGGCCAGATGTGTCTTAGATCCAGACGGAGATACTGTTTTGCCGAAAAAACTAAAAATAATGATAAAAATGGCTTCCTCAGGTCGTACCTTTACTTTGTCTGGCACGATAAGATCCTCGTGAGTGTTGGGTTGCTACTGGATTCATACTTCCAGAAATCAGAAGGTGTTTTCTCACTCTCTCTCTCAAGGGTTTTAGGATGTCGTTGTTTTAGAATTTCTGGGTTATTCCAAATGTTAGCTTCTTTATGATAGGTTATGAATAATTTAGTAAGGGGAGAAACCCTTATTTTTATAGTGTTATAGAGGGGGTTTGAGAATTGAAGGGGGAGACTAAACACGTCACTGGTCTCCCGTATATTTGAGTAAAGTATGATTCATGTCCGGCCGGACGTATAATTCGAAATATATGTCTGATCGGCCATTAATCAGTTCTAACATCAGCTCTTGGAAATTTGCATGTGCGTTGACCATTTCAAAACATGTCCGGCCAGATGTTTAATTTGAATTTCATATTCGGCCGGCTATAATCAGATCCCATATCTTTGGTAACTAAAAATCTTAACATTTAGTGATAATTATGACTTTTCCGACTGGATTTAGGGTTATTGATCGGCTTAAACACACACGTATAACGCAAGCGCACGTATCGTTCAAGTAGTATAAAAAGTATCGATCCCACGAGGACTTAATACCTAAGCTATTAATTTTATGAGGTCAAATGATTACTAGTATCTAACAGGTTGTTTGATTGATTTGAAATGGCGACAATTCTAAATTTAAAGACAAATAAATAAAATTTTTCGAAAGTAAGTTTTAAGAAAATTCAATATTAAAAACTATCTAGGGTTGTGAATCTTTTCAATATTATTTAAAGATGAAGTGGTTATCCTATAGCTGGGTAATATATTGATTTATTAACCTGGAACACTAAATTATGTGAAATAATATGTCGATGGTCAGACACAAATACCCAGTTTAACCCAATTGAACCATATGCTATGTCAACTAAATTATCTGGATTCATTAATTTTAAGTTCTAATTATGGCTACGCCCGCCCGACAGGTATATGTCTATCCTGTAAGGAAATCTATTAAAGGGTTATCTATCCTCAAGGAAGATCGTGGGCTATTGAGTCTAAGGTTTCAAACTTAAAATCCATATGTCTAGTTCATTTTAAGTTTACCTAATCAATTTTATTAATGGCCAGTTAATAAAAAGCATTAAGATTAAGACTCAATAAATAAATCTTTATATTACCCAAATTATAATCTAACCCTTATAAACCGGTGATATTGAAATTCATCACAACCCTAGATAACTAACTTAGTTATGACACATGGCTAGGGCTAGTAAAAACTTAAAAGTAAAAGCCATAAAGTAAAAATGCGAAATAGTAAATGCGGTAAAGTAAATACTGAAAAGTAAATAACAATAAAATAAAATGCTAAGGTAAAATGAATTACTTTTACTATTTACTATTTTAGATATCTCCCATAAAATAATATATAAACTTGAGATAATATTACCAACCAGCCATATAGGCGGTAACCTGATTAATTCAAATTAAGTCCGACCAGCCATAAAGGCGGTATGATTTGTCCATGAACCTGCCATATAGGCGGTAAGAAAATTTAATTATCAACCAGCCATATAGGCGGTATCCTTGATTAGTCAGGTTTAAAACAATTTAAATTTAATAGCCAACCGACCAATATGGCGGTATCCTTATTAAGTCAAATTTTAAATAGTAAATATATTATATTTAAGGGAGATTAATCTAAATAGTAACAGTAAAAGAATTACCTCTCACCTTAGCAAGGAGAAGTTACCTCATCATGGTTGAATAGTAAAACCGAAACAGTAAAAACAAGATAAATTATTATTACTATTACAAAAAGTAATTACTATTACAGAATGTAATTAAAAATTAATTACAAAACTTAAAATAAAAGAAATTAGAGAGAGAAACTCCCTATTTACATCAAAGAAATGAGAGAGAATGGTGCAACTAAAACTAAAATCTCGAGCTCAATTTATACACAATTTTTGGGGCCAGCGTCGCGACGCCAAGGGCTTCAGCGTCGCGACGTTGGATCTGTTGACTTTGGTCCACGCGGGTTGACCACGCGTGTTCTGTCGGCAGAATCTAGTGAAGATACGTGTCACGCGGTAAAGGTGGTGTAATGAGAAGACGACACGTGGCAGGCGGTGATTGGCTGAACTTTCGGTCTAATGAACATCTGACACGTGGCACGCGTTTAGGATTGCTCCAATGAGAGATTAACACGTGGCAGCATGTGATTCGCCGGTGATTCGGTCCAATGAAAACTCGACATGTGGCACGCACTTGCTTTGGTCCAATGAGATTTCGACACGTGGCACACGGCGCATTTTAGCAAATCTTCTGTGATGATGACACGTGCCACGACGCACGTTAGCAAAGTCAAACTTTTATCAGATTCTGACCCGTTGACCCGGCGCACATTAGCATGGCCGCGCACTTTAGGCGTCGCGACGCGGACAAATTACCAAAATGCCCATTTTCCCAATTTTCACTGTTTTGCTCCAAATCACCTCCAGAATGTCCTGAAATTTTATTTATCTACAAAATAACACAAAACACATCAAAATATTCACAAAGCTCAAGAAACTATACAAAATATTAGGTTAAATGAGTGGGAAATAATGATAGATTTATCACTCATCACACCCCCAAACCTAACATTTTGCTAGTCCTCGAGCAAAACATAGAATAAAATAACATAATAAAATTTAACTAAGCCACTTTCGTAGGGATCACGGTTGCATTTAGCGTATGGAACAAGCCTTTAAACCCTTAGGTGTCCCTAGTGGACGAGTTGTAGTCTCGTGAGGGTTTACAGCAATGATACCCACAAACATTTCACAAAAGTAAGAAGGTAGTAAAACTAATGCACACAAAAGCAAAAAGACAAGCGAAAAGAGAATAAAGAAGTTGGTGACTAATCAGGTGAAATTTCTACTCCAAGTTATTAGTTGTTTTGTTTCTTTCTAAATTACCGAATAAGTAAATTCTCCGATTATATTTACCATTCTCCATATACACAGCCAACAAAATATTAATCAACTTATTTTTTGCCCACAACAGTCATAAGTGCAGTTGATAAGAGAGTAATATTTTTGTCCTAAAGTTCTATCAGATTTCACACCTTTTTGTAGCAATGGAATAATTTTTCTGATTTTTTTCTTTGATTTTTCACTATTTTTTTTATTTATATACAATACCTTACGTCTATGTAGCGAGTATTGGGTCGGTGACTCCCAAACCAGTTGGCTTTAGGGCACCAGGTGTTAAGACACCCCTACGGACTTAATTACTCAGACTTCAGATATATATATTTTTGCAGCATCTTCGATCCATGTAACGAGCTTTGGGCCAGTGACTCCCAAACCAGTTGGCTTTAGGGCACTAGGTGTTAAAACACCCTTATAGACTTAATAACTCGGATCTCAGACGTGTTTTTTTTTTTACTCCATTGCTTTTTTGAGATGTTTCCTCCAATTAAACTAGAGCACTGAATATTACAAACTTTTAAATTTAGCTCATGTCTGTATGTTACTATATATGTTGATAATATCTGTCAACTGAGCATATGAAGATCCATTTTAGTCCGTTTTAAGGAGAATTCACAAATTAAATAATTCAAAATGAAATAAACAAAAATTAACTTGTTTCGAAATAGGTTTGAGATACGTCTCAGGAGTGGAAACTCCTTACTCAGCTATCTCTTACCAATTTCACCTTTTTAGTCAAATAAAAATGCAAAATATTTTTGTAATTTTTTAAAACTTTCCAATTTTTTTTGTATTTTTCGAAAAATTTTGGACTAAAAATAAAAATAACACACAAACTAAAAATAAGGTACTGATCAACTAATTCCCTCCCCTAAACCTAAATGAGACATTGTCCCCAATGTCTTAAACAGTAAAAGGGGAGTTACGAAGGTCGTACCTGGTTAGCTGAAATCTACAGGAAATTAAAGGTTAAGATCCAGATTAATCCTACACCTCTTACCACGATCGTCCTCAGACCAATTTATCTTTGAAAGAATAGGGTCAACTCGTGGTTCATAGGCTATGAGTTGGTCTATTAGATCCGGAGCAGTTCTGGCAGTAAAAAGGAGTTCTTTCAAAGGTTTTGACACGAACCCATTTCTCCGAGCATCATCAAGAAATACACAAAGAAAATCATAAAATCCAACAACGTTGAGCAATCCAATTGGTTTCTGGTGTATGTTCAGGTTCGCCCAAGATAATACTATAAATATTTCCTCCAATGTACCCAAACCACCTGACAAAGCAATAAAAGTGACCGGCGTAAACACACACGTATAACGCAAGCGCACGTATCGTTCAAGTAGTATAAAAATATCGATCCCACGAGGACTTAATATCTAATCTATTAATTTTATGAGGTCAAATGATTACTAATATCTAACAAGTTGATTGATTGATTTGAAATGGTGACGATTCTAAATTTAAAAATAAGTAAATAAAATTGTCGAAAATAGGTTTTAAGAAAATTCAATATTAAAAACTATCTAGGGTTGTGATTTCTTCCAATATCATTTTAAAGATGAAGTGGTTATCTTATAGTTGGGTAATATATTGATTTATTAACCTGGAACACTAAATTATGTGTAAGCCTATGTCGATGGTCTTAACCCAATTGAACCATATGTCTATGTCAACCAAATTATCTGGATTCACTAAGTTTAAGTTCCAATTATGGCTACCCCCGCCCGACAGGAATATTCCTATCCTGTAAGGAAATCTATTAAAGGTTTATCTATCCTCAAGGAAGATCGTGGGCTATTGAGTCTAAGGCTGAAACCTAAAATCCATATTTCTAGTTCATTTTAGATTTACCAGATCAATTTTATTAATGGCCAGTTAATGAAAAAGCATTAAGTTTAAGACTCAATAAATAAATCTTTATATTACCCAAGCTATAATCTAACCCTTATAAAACAGTGATATTGGATTTCATCACAACCCCAGATAACTAATTTAGTTACAACACATAATTAGGGCTAGTAAAAACTTGAAAGTAAAAGACATAAAGTAAAAATGCGGTAAAGTAAATACGGAAAAGAAAATTACAATAAAATAAAATGCTAAGGTAAAAGGAATTACTTTTACTACTACTAATTTAGATATCTCCAATAAAATAATATATAAACTTGTGATTCTTTTTCCAACCAGCCATATAGGCGGTAACCTGATTAAGTCAAATTAAGTCCAATCAGCCATAAAGGCGGAACCAAAATTAAATTACCAACCGACCAATCTGGCGGTATCCTTTATAAGTCAATATTTTAAATAGTGAATATATTATTTTTAAGGGAGATTAATCTAAATAGTAACAGTAAAAGAATTACATTTCACCCTAGCTGGGGGAGTTACCTCCTCATGGTAAATAATAAAAACTGTAAAAAGTAAAAAGTAAAAATTAAAATACTATATTAACAAAATGTAATTAAAATTAATTACAAAACTAAAAACTAAAAAAACTAAAAATTAAAAGAAAGTAGAGAGAGAAACTCTCTCTTTAGAAAGATTATAAGAGAGAGAGTGGTGCACTGAATTCTGAAATCTCGAGCTCAATTTATAGGCGCGGATAAGCTTCCAGCGTCGCGACGCCAAGGCCTCTGGCGTCGCTACGCCAGCTTTTGTCGACGTGGCACGCTCTGGTTCGTCTGTTTGAAGATTCTGGATAAGCTGATAAGGTGACACGTGGCGCGGTGGTTGGGCTTCAATTATTGTGACACGTGGCGGCTTCTGATTGGTCGCTGAGATTCTTATCCGCCACGTGTCAGATAAGGATTAGATACTCAATTATTGATGCTGACATGGCGATGACGTGGCGGTGACGTGGCGACACGTGGGAAAGAGTCTGTCGGCACCGTAGAATTGCGACACGTGTCACTTCCTGATTGGCTGACGATGACGTGGCACGACACGTGGCAATATTGACCTGTTGACTTGCTGACGTGGCTGATGACATGGAGTGACACATGGAACACGTGGCGATGATGACTGTCGGCACCGTAGGATGCTGACACATGGCACGACGCATTTTAGCAGATCGGCTGTGATGGTGACTCGTGGCACGGCGCATTTTAGCAAAGTCAAACTTTTCTCAGATTCTGATTTGTGGACTCGGCGCACGTTAGCACTGTTCGGCGCTTTTTAGACGTCGCGACGCAGAAGGTTTGGCGTCGCGACGCGCTAAAGACCAAAATATCCCTGTTGACGTATTTTTGTCCTTTTTTGCCCCAAATTGCCTCTAATGCTTTCCAAACTTTATTTATCTGCAAAATAACACAAAATACATCAAAATGTTCAGAAAACTCGAGAAACTATGCAAAATATTAGGTTAAATGAGTGGGAAATAATGATAGATTTACCACTGATCACACCCCTAAACCTAACATTTTGCTAGTCTTCGAGCAAAACGTAGAGTAATATAACATAAATAAATTAACTAAGACACTTTCGTAGGGATCACGGTTGCATTTAGCGTATGCAACAAGCCTTTAAACCCCTAGGTGTCCCTAGTGGACGAGTTGTCTCGTGAGGGTTTACAGTAATGATACCCACAAACATTTTACAAAAGTAAAAAGGTAATAAAACTAATGCACACACGAAAGCAAAAAGACAAGCGAAAAGAGAATAAAGATGTTAGTGACTAATCAGGTGAATTCTCTACTCCAAGTTACTAATTGTTTTGTTTTTATTCTAAATTACTGAATAAGTAAATTCTCTGATTATTTTTACCATTCTCCATATACACAGCCAACAAAATATTAAACAACTCATTTTTGCCCACAACAGTCATAAGTGCAGTTGATAAGAAAGTAATATTTTTGTCATAAAGTTTTATTAGAATTCACACCTTTTTGCAGCAATGGAATAATTTTTCAGATTTTTCAAATTTTTTTCTTGATTTTTTTTTCTATTTTTTATTTATATACAATACATTCTGTCTATGTAGCGAGTGTTGGGTCGATGGCTCCCAAACCAGTTGCTTTAGGGCCACCAGGTGTAAGACACCCCTACGGACACTTAATTACTCAGACTTCAGATATAAATATTTTTGTGCAGCATCTTCGATCCATGTAACAAGCTTTGGGCCAATGACTCCCAAACCAGTTGGTTTTAGGGCACTAGTGTTAAAAACACCCTTACAGACTTAATAACTCGATCTCAGACGTTTTTTTTTTTTTTTTTTTTTTTTTTTTTTTACTCCATTGCTTTTTGAGATGTTTCCTCCAATTAAACTAGAGCACTGAATATTACAAACTTTTCAATTTTAGCTCATGTCCGTATGTTACTATATATGTTGAATAATATCTGTCAATTGAGCATATGAAGATTCCTTTTATTCATTTTATGGAGAATTTACAAATTAAATAATTCAAAATAAAATAAACAAAAATTAACTTGTTTCGAAATAGGTTTGAGATACGTCTCAGGAGTGGAAACTCCTACTTCAGCTATCTCTTACCAATTTCACCACCTTTGTAGTCAAATAAAAACACAAATATTTTTGTAATTTTTGAAAATTTTTCAATTTTTTTGTATTTTTCGAAAAATTTTAGACTAAAAAATAAAAACAACATACAAACTAAAAACAAGGTACTAATCAACTAATTCCTCCCCCAAACCTAAATGAGACATTGTCCCCAATGTCTTAAACAGTAAAAGGAGAGTTAAGAAGGTCGTACCTGGTTAGCTGAAATCTACAGGAAATTAAAGGTTAAGATCTAGATTAATCCGATGCCTCTTACCACGATCGTCCTCGGACCAATTTATCTTTGTAAGGATCGGGTCAACTTGTGGTTCATAGGCTATGAGTTGGTCTATTAGATCCGGAGCAGTTCTTGCAGTAAAGAGGAGTTCTTTCAAAGGTTTTGACACGAACCCATTTCTTCGAGCATCATCGAGAAACACACAAAGAAAATCATAAAATCCATCAACGTTGAGCAGTCGAAGCGGTTTCTGGTGTATGTTCAGGTTCGCCCAAGATAGTACTATAAACATTTCCTCCAGTGTACCCAAGCCACCTGGCAAAGCAATAAAAGCATCAGCACAGTTAATCATTTCTACCAGTCGTTCAGACATACCTGGCACGATCAGTTCCTCTCCGTTTGATGATCCAATAAGATTTTCCTCTGCCAAGGGTTTTGGGATGATTCCCAAAACATGACTGCCTCCCTCCTGTACTGCCTTTGAAACGATCCCCATAAGTCCGAGATTGCCTCCGCCATATATTAACTGCATATTCCTTGCAGCTAAGACTCGACCCAATTCCTGTGCTGCTTCTATGTATTACGGTTTAGTACCAACACTACTACCGCAAAACACACAGATGTTTTCAACTCGTCTTCTTGAAGTGACTTCCATTTTTTATGTATTTCTTTCTCAACTCGGGATGCCTTCAAAAGTGCAATGACGGGCTAAATTTATAGTACCTGAAAAGGGTGAGTAAAAATAGCACAAGTATCTTCCAAATGACGATTAATAGCAAAATAGTAAAATAGATCGTGATAATCAAAAAGGTCTGGATCATGTCGGAGAAAATAAAAGAAAACAACAAAACAAATCAAAATTATTAGGAAAAGACAAAGAGATATAATATGTACAAGAATTTACAGCTTGATTAACGTTTATGCGTCAGAGACAAGTTTCCCATCCAATTTCTTATAAATTGGCAAACAGGGTCTTTTTGAGTAAGATTCCCAAGACTTAACTGTTGTCTTTCTTTTTGAAATTGTGTATGTAATCTGCGAATGGCTATGTGAACATATCCACTGGGATGCGTCTCAAGAGTTAAAGATATATCATCTAAAGACTCCTTACTCAAGCCATCCCTAATGAATTTAATTTTGTCTTCGCGATTATCAGACACCATTCCTAAAGAACGAGAATGAGTGTTGCAATTAAATCGTGCACATTTGAAACAAACACCCATTTGTTTAGCTCTACGTTTCTTTGCATAGGTGCTTCTTTCAAAACCAGGCAGATGTGAAATAAAAGAGTCAGAAGACTCACCTGCCAATCGGACCTGTGCTTCAATTACCCAACGAATATCATTAGGAATACCATGGATTGTCAATAACCTCATCCGTTCCAAGCGAGCTTTGTATACTTTCATCAGAGATTTTTGAGGGAGAGAAGGAAATTGCTTGTGAAGATTTGCGAGAGCTTCTTCCATATTGAAATGACTAATCCTGCAAAAATTAAACACACAAAAATAAAACACACCAAATCAGAATATATACACAAATTGCATGGGTTGCCTCCCTGCTAGCGCTAAGTTTAAAGTCGTCAGCCAGACTTGACTTCTCGAACGTTAAGCTAGATCTGAAAGTGTAACACTTTCTTTTTGTCGCTCAAATGATTCTCCCCAGTAGTGCTTGGCACGCTTGTTTTTAACCTTGAAAGTTTTGTTAGCGTCAGGATCATGTATCTCAACGGCTCTATTTGGTAAAACTTTGGTGATCACAAATGGACCTGACCACCATGATTTTGGCTTCCATGGGAAGAATTTCACCCTTGATTTGTTTAACAGTACCTTCTGCCCTGGTTCCAGTTGTATGCGCACTAACTTCTCATCATGTCTTTTCTTGCCCTTTTCTTTGTACAATTTGGCATCCTCAAAAGGTTGATTGTGAAATTCCTCCAATTCGTTGAGCTGGTGGAACTTTTTCTCTTCTGTTGCTTATAGTGTAAGAATTGGCTTCTTCAGTACAAAAGACGCTTTATCTTTAGGCTTTACAGGCAATTGACATGTTTTAAGTTTGTCAGTAGAACTTTGTCTTTCATCAGAGTTCTGAACGGTACTATGTATCACATCGAGTCTGAAACATTCCTCATTCTTTTCATCATCTGGGAAATTCATGGCTTTGAAAACAATTGAATGTTACTTCTTGGTCCTATCCCCCCTGGTTAGTTCTCATTTTTGTACATCAATAATGGTTCGACCTGTAGCCAAGAATGGTCTCCCAAGGATGATTGGCACGTCTGCGTCTTCCTCCATATCAAGGACAATAAAATCTGCTGGGAAAATGAATTTGTCAACCTTGACCAGTACATCTTCAACTACAACCTCTCGGAAATACGAGCGTTCCATCAGCAAGTTGCAGTGAGACTGAAGTTGGCATTGTTTCTTCTATCTCCAATCTGTAGTTTCCTGAAAATAGAAAAAGGCATCAAGTTAACACTAGCACCTAAATCACACAAAGCCTTACCAAAGTTATGTTCTCTTATGACGCAAGGAACAATGAAACTGCCAGGATCTTTCAACTTCGGGGGAAGTTTCCTCTGAATGATGGCACTGCATTCTTCTGTTAATGCTACTGTCTCGTAATCTCCCAATCTCCATTTTCGTGAAAGAATATCTTTCATGAATTTGGCATAGGTGGGCGTTTGTTCCAACGCTTCTGCAAATGGAATGTTGATATGCAGCTTTTTGAAGATCTCCAGGAACCGGGAAAATTTCTTGTCCAATTTGTTCTTCTGAAGACGTTGAGGAAAAGGTGGAGGTGGAGTGATCTGTTCTTTTTCCTTTGCTTCTTTTTCCTCCATCTGTTACTTTGTTTCTTTTGGAACTTCCTCAGCAGTTGAATTGACTCCAACATCTTTGTTGATTTCAGTACCGCTTTTTAACATGATGGCATGACATTGCTCCTTCCCCATGTTTCTTGGATTTGGCTCTGTGTTGCTAGGAAGGGTACTTGGCGGTCTGTAACTCTGAGCATTTGCCAGTTGTCCAATTTGATTCTCCAGTGCTTTAATAGAAGCAGATTGACTTTGAATTAATGCTGATTGGGATTGAAACATAGCATCATATCTTGCTGCGTGAGAGTCGTGTTTTGCTTCTATCTTTTTCAAGTGGGTCAACACTTCTGTTATTCCTGGTTCATTTGCCTGCTCCTGGCTTTTGTTCTGTTGCTGGAATTCAGGTGGTGGATAGTTTTCCTGTTGGCCTGAATTGTTGCTCCATGAAAAATTGGGATGATTCCTCCACCTTGGGTTGTAGGTGTTGGAATATGGATTGTTCCCATGTCTGTTAAAATTGTTGACAAAATTCACCGTTTCTTCAAGTTGGTTCGACTCTGGTGCTCCTCCATATGGTGAACTTGTGGATCCAGCGATGTTCACAACTTGCGTGCTAAGTGTTTCTAGACATTTTCATATCTGATCCAGCCTGGTATTCACTGCTTTGTTTGCTCCAACTTCATAAATTCCTGCAATTCTTTGGATCATGCTCCTTTCTGTTGGCCACAAGGAATTGTTGTTGGCCATTTCTTCGATTAGGTCCCAGGCTTGATCTTCTCCTTTTGCCATCAAGGCTCCTCCAGCAGCAGCATCGATTGTGGTTCTCATTATTCCAGAAAGTCCATTACAGAAAGTTTGGACTTGAAGCCATTTTGGAATCTCATGGTGAGGACATTTCCGGAGTAAATCTTTGTACCTTTCCCAAGCTTCGCAGAGGGATTCTGAATCTTGTTGTACAAAGGATGTGATGCCATTCCTCATTTTTCCGGTTCTGGCTGGTGGAAAGTACTTTGCAAGAAATTTGGTGGCTAAAGTGTTCCAAGTTGTGATGGAACCTGCTGGTAGTGAATGTATCCAAGCTTTAGCTCTGTCCTTCAAGGAATATGGAAAAACTCGCAGTCTCATTGCTTCTTCAGCTTCTCGGTTGTAATTGAAAGTGCCGCAAACTTCCAGGAAGTTGCTGATGTGGGAATTAGGATCTTCAGTTGCATTCCCCCCGAACTGAACTGAGTGTTGAATCATCTGAATGCATGTTTTGATGTCACACGCATTTGCTGGTAATGGAGGAAGTACAATACAGGAAATGAGTCTGTCAATCACCGGAATGGTTCTGTCTCGAATGGGAATTGGTGGTGCAACGTTCAAAGGTTCAGGTTCCATGTTGACTAAAGCTTCTTGGCCTTCTCGCCTTTCCCTTCTCAACTGTCTGATGGTTCTTTCAATTTCTGGGTCAAGCGGTCGGAGTTCAAAGCTTCTGGTTCGTCTCATGTAGTTCTGAGAACCTGAAACACAAGAAAACAAAAACAATAAGTAAAAAAAATTAGATACAAGTAACGTATCTAACCCCTAAACTAATAGTAAAAGATAAATAAGTCCCCGGCAAAGGCGCCAAAAACTTGACTGGCGTAAACACACACGTATAACGCAAGCGCACGTATCGTTCAAGTAGTATAAAAATATCGATCCCACGAGGACTTAATATCTAAACTATTAATTTTATGAGGTCAAATGATTACTAATATCTAACAAGTTGATTGATTGATTTGGAATGGTGACGATTCTAAATTAAAAACAAGTAAATAAAATTGTCGAAAATAGGTTTTAAGAAAATTCAATATTAAAAACTATCTAGGGTTGTGATTCTTCCAATATCATTTGAAAGATGAAGTGGTTCTCTTATAGTTGGGTAATATATTGATTTATTAACCTGGAACACTAAATTATGTGTAAGCCTCTGTCGATGGTCAGACACAAATACCCAGTTTACCCAATTGAACCATATGTCTATGTCAACCAAATTATCTGGATTCATTAAGTTTAAGTTCCAATTATGGCTACCCCCGCCCGACAGGTATATTCCTATCCTGTAAGGAAATCTATTAAAGGGTTATCTATCCTCAAGGAAGATCGTGGGCTATTGAGTCTAAGGCTTAAACCTAAAATCCCTATTTCTAGTTCATTTTAGATTTACTAGTTCAATTTTATTAATGGCCAGTTAATGAAAAAGCATTAAGTTTAAGACTCAATAAATAAATCTTTATATTACCCAAGCTATAATCTAACCCTTATAAAACGGTGATATTGGATTTCATCACAACCTCAGATAACTAATTTAGTTACAACACATAACTAGGGCTAGTAAAAACTTGAAAGTAAAAGACATAAAGTAAAAATGCGGTAAAGTAAATACTGAAAAGAAAATTACAATAAAATAAAATGCTAAGGTAAAAGGAATTACTTTTACTACTACTAATTTAGATATCTCCTATAAAATAATATATAAACTTTTGATTCTTTTTCCAACCAGCCATATAGGCGGTAACCTGATTAAGTCAAATTAAGTCCAACCAGCCATAAAGGCGGAACCAAAATTAAATTACCAACCGACCAATCTGGCGGTATCCTTTATAAGTCAATATTTTAAATAGTGAATATATTATTTTTAAGGGAGATTAATCTAAATAGTAACAGTAAAAGAATTACCTTTCACCCTAGCTGGGGGAGTTACCTCCTCATGGTAAATAATAAAAACTATAAAAAGTAAAAAGTAAAAATTAAATTATTATATTAACAAAACGTAATTAAAATTAATTACAAAACTAAGAACTAAAAAAACTAAAAATTAAAAGAAAGTAGAGAGAGAAACTCTCTCTTTAGAAAGATTATAAGAGAGAGAGTGGTGCACTGAAATCTCGAGCTCAATTTATAGGCACAGATAACCTTCCAGCGTCGCGACGCCAAGGCCTCTGGCGTCGCTACGCCAGCTTTTGTCGACGTGGCACGCTCTGGTTCGTCTGTTTGAAGATTCTGGATAAGCTGATAAGGTGACACGTGGCGCGGTGGTTGGGCTTCAATTATTGTGACACGTGGCGGCTTCTGATTGGTCGCTGAGATTCTTATCCGCCACGTGTCAGATAAGGATTAGATACTCAATTATTGATGCTGACATGGCGATGACGTGGCGGTGACGTGGCGACGACGTGGAGACACGTGGGAAAGAGACTGTAGGCACCGTAGAATTGCGACACGTGTCACTTCCTGATTGGCTGACGATGACGTGGCAGGACACGTGGCAATGTTGACCTGTTGACTTACTGACGTGGATGATGACATGGAGTGACACGTGGAACACATGGCGTTGATGACTGTCGGCACCGTAGGATACTGACACGTGGCACGGCGTATTTTAGCAGATCGGCTGTGATGGTGACACGTGGCACGGCGCATTTTAGCAAAGTCAAACTTTTCTTAGATTCTGATTTGTGGACCCGGCGCACGTTAGCACTGTTCAGCGCTTTTTAGACGTCGCGACACAGAAGGTTTGGCGTTGCGACGCGCTAAAGACCAAAATATCCCTGTTGACTTATTTTTGTCCATTTTTGCCCCAAATTACCTCTAATGCTTTCCAAACTTTATTTATCTGCAAAATAACACAAAATACATCAAAACGTTCACAAAACTCGAGAAACTATACAAAATATTAGGTTAAATGAGTGGGAAATAGTGATAGATTTACCACTCATCAAAAAGCATCAGCACGGTTAATCATTTCTACCAAACGTTCAGACATACCTGGCACGATCAGTTCCTCTCCGTTTGATGGTTCAATAAGATTTGCCTCTGCCAAGGGTTTTGGGATGATTCCCAAAACGTGACTGCCTCCTTCCTGTATGGCCTTTGAAATGATCCTCATAAGTCCAAGATTTCCTCCGCCATATATTAAGTGCATATTCCTTGCAGCTAAGACTCGACCCAATTCTTGTGCTGCTTCTACGTATTGTGGCTTAGTACCAACACTACTACCGCAGAACACACAGATGTTTTCAACTCGTCTTCTTGAAGTGGCTTCCATGTTTTACTCTGGATGTCTTCAAAAGTGCAATGATGAGTTGAATTTATTATACCTGAAAAGGGTGAGTAAAATAATAGCACTAGTACCTGCCAAATGACAATTATTAGTTAAACAAATCGTGATAGTCAAAAAGGTCCGGATCCTTTCGGAGAAAATATAACAAAACAAATTACAATTATTAGGAAAAGACAAAGAGATATAATATTTACAAGAAAAGTAGCGGCTTGATTGACGTCTATGCGTCAGGGACAAGCTTCCCATCCAATTTTCTTATAAATTGGCAAACAGAGTCTTTTTGAGTCAGATTCCCGAGACTTAACTGTTGTCTTTCTTTTTGAAATTGTGTATATAATTTGCGAAAGGCTATGTGAACATATCCACTGGGATGCGTCTCAAGAGTTGAAGATATATCATCTAAAGACTCCTTACTCAAGCCATCCCTAATGAATTTAATTCTGTCTTCGCGATTATCAGACACCATTCCTAAACAACGACAACGAGTATTGCAATTCCATCGTGCACATTTGTAACAAACACCCATTTGTTTAGCTCTACGTTTCTTTGCATAGGTGCTTCTTCCAAAACCAGGCAGATGTGAAATAAAAGAGTCAGAAGACTCACCTGCCAATCGGACCCGTGCTTCAATTACCCAACGAATATCATTAGGAACACCGTGAATTGTTAGTAACCTCATCCGTTCCAAGCGAGCTTTGTAGACTTTCATCAGAGATTTTTAAGAGAGAGAAGGAAATTTCTTGTGAAGATTTGCGAGAGCTTCTTCCATCTTGAAATGACTTAATCTGCAAAAACTAAACGCACAAAATTAAATCACACCAAATCACAATATATACACAAATTGCATAGGTTGCCTCCCTGCGAGCGCTAAGTTTAGAGTCGTCAGCTAGACTTGACTTCTCGAACGTTAAGCTAGATCTGAAAGTGTGACACTTTCTTTTTGTCGATCAAATGATTCTCCCCAGTAGTGTTTGACACGCTGACTGTTAACCTTGAATGTGTTGTTGGTATTGAGATCCAGTAACTCAACAGCTCCATAAGGTAAAACCTGAGTGATCACAAATGGACCTAACCACCTAGATTTCAACTTTCCAGGAAAAAGTTTCAACCTCGAGTTGTATAACAACACCTGCTGCCTTGGTTCCAATTGTCTGTGAACTATTTTTCGGTCATGCCATTTTTTGGTGTTTTCCTTGTACAATTTGGCATTCTCATAAGCATGTAGGCGAAATTCCTCCAATTCGTTGAGTTGGTGAAGTCTTTTCTCTCCTGCAGCTTGTGAATCAAAATTCAACTTCTGCAATGCCCAGTACGCCTTGTGCTCAAGCTCAACTGGCAGATGGCACGCTTTCCCAAACACCAATCGATATGGAGACATACCAATGGGTGTCTTATAAGCTGTCCTGTAGGCCCATAATGCATCATCTAGTTTTGTTGACCAGTCCCTCCTTGTTGATCCAACGGTTCTTTCTAGGATTCTTTTGATTTCCCTGTTCGAAACCTCAACCTATCCATTTGACTGTGGATGGTAAGCTGTGGCAACCTTGTGAGTAACTCCGTATTTGGATAGGAGTGCATCGAAATATCTGTTGTAGAAATGTGAGCCACCATCGCTAATGATTGCACGAGGTGTTCCGAATCGAGTGAAAATGTTCTTTTTAAGGAATTTGATCACCACTTTTGAATCATTGGATGGCAGTGCAATTGCTTCGACAAATTTTGAGACGTAGTCTACAGTAACCAGGATGTACAGGTTTCCGAATGATGGAACAAAGGGTCCCATGAAATCAATACCCCACACATCGAATATTTCCACTTCTAGAATGTTTTGCAACAATCCTTCATTTCTCCTCGAAATATTCCCTGTTCTCTGGCACCTGTCACATTGAAAAGTAAAAAGATAAGCATCTTTAAAAAGAGTGGGCCAGAACAAACCTGATTGAAGAACTTTTGCTGCAGTTTTATTTCTGCTGAAGTGTCCGCCATATGGTGATGAATGACAGTGCTGCAAAACAGTGTTGATTTCCTCATGTGGAACACACCGTCTCAATAATTGATCAGCACAACGTTTGAACAGGTACGGTTCATCCCAGACATAGTGCTTGACTTCTTTGAAGAACTTTTTCTGTTGCTGAGTTGTCCATTCCAACGGTCATTTTCCTGACACAATGTAGTTGACATAGTCAGCATACCAAGGGACTTCCTGTTGTTTCATGGCAAACAGCTGTTCATCTGGAAAAGTTTCTTTGATTGACAGATCTTTGTCAGATGTTTCTCTATTCTTGAGCCTCGATAGATGATCTGCCACCTGATTCTCTGTCATTTCCTGTCTCTGATCTCCACGTTGAATTCTTGCAGAAGAAGTATCCAATGGATCAATCTGGGTTTGGTATCTTTCTTTGTGATCAGATATTTGATTGCTTAATGATCTGTGTAGACCACCACTTTGGGACCCAGCAGATAGGAGCGGAATATGTCAAAAGCGTACACAACTGTGAGTAACTCCTTTTCAGTGGTTGTGTAGTTGAGTTGAGCTTCATTCAGAGTTCTGCTGGAGTAGTAAATGGTGTGGAAAATCTCATGTACAGCAAAATCACTAGCATCACACATCACTTCAAATGGAAGGGTCCAGTCTAGTGCTACAATGATGGGGGCAGAAATCAGCTTCTATTTTAAGATCTCAAAAGCTTCCTGGAATTCTTTGGTGAAGTTGAAAGGCACATCCTTCTCCAGAAGATTGCAAAGAGGTTTTGCAATCTTGGAAAAATCTTTGATAAATCTCCTGTAAAAACCTGCATGTCCGAAAAAGCTCCGAATCCCTTTGACAGATGTTGGTGGAGGTAGTTTTTCAATTGTCTTTATCTTTGCTTTGTCTACCTCAATCCCCTTTTGTGAGATCTGGTGTCCAAGAACAATGCCCTAATGTACCATGAAATGACATTTCTCCCAATTGAGCACCAAGTTTGTATCTTCGCACATTTGTAACACTTGTTCCAAATTTTTCAAACAATGATCAAAAGAATCTCCAAATACAGAAAAGTCATCCATGAAAACCTCCATACTCTGCTCTAGCATGTCTGAGAATATGGCCATCATGCAACGCTGAAAAGTGGCGGGGGCTTTACATAATCCAAATGGCATCCTGCGGAAAGCAAAAGTACCATAGGGACATGTAAATGTGGTTTTCTCCTGATCTTCTGGGGCGATGGCAATCTGATTGTACCCTGAATATCCGTCCAGAAAGCAATAGAACTCATGTCCTGCCAGTCTGTCTAACATCTGGTCAATAAATGGTAGCGGAAAATGGTCATTTCTCGTGGCTTTGTTCAGCTTCCTGTAATCCATGCATACTCTCCATCCAGTCACCGTTCTTGTTGGAATTAGCTCATTCTTATCATTGGTAACCACAGTAGTTCCTCCTTTCTTTGGTACACACTGCATAGGACTCACCCAACTACCATGTGAAATTAGGTAAATGATGCCAGCATCCAACAATTTGATTATTTCTTTCTTCACGACTTCCTTCATGATTGGATTAAGTCTCTGTTGATGCTCCACTGTGGGTTTGTACTCATCGTTCATCATAATCTTGTGCATGCAAAATGATGGACTAATGCCTCGAATGTCTGCTATAGTCCAGCGAATGGCTCTTTTGTGTTCTCGTAATACTCTCAGTAGCTTTTCTTCCTGCTCCAATGTTAGTGAAGAAGAAATAATAACAGGTAATTCAGAATTATTTCCAAGAAATGCATACCTGAGATGGCTCAGAAGTAACTTCAGCTCCAGTTGGGGTGGTTCTTCAATCGAAGTCTTGATTCGATCTTTCTTGGGCAGTTCCAAGCTTTCAACTAGTGGTGTTGCTTTGAATCGGAATGGTTTGTCAAGGTAGTTGATACATTCCAGGATTTCAGAATCTAGCTCACTGTCAGTCATGTTGGTGATGCAAGCTTCAAGTGTATCTGTGGGATTTGGCTCAGTATTTTGAACGATACTTTCAACAACATCAACTCTGAAGCATTCTTCTTCCTTGGATTTGGTTCTGTGTTGCTAGGAAGATTACCTGGTGGTCTATAACTCTGAGCATTGGCTAGTTGTCCAATTTGATTCTCTAGTGCTTTAATAGAAGCTGATTGGCTCTGAATCACAACATCGTACTTTTTTAACTGAGCCAGCACTTCTGCTATTCCTGGTTCATTTGTCTCTCCTGGCCTTTGCTTTGTTGCTGAAATCTAGGTGGTGGATAGTTCTGTTGTTACTCCAGGTGGTGGATTGTTCTTTTACCCTGAATTGTAGGTGTTGGAATATGGATTGTTCCCCTGTCTGTTGAAATTATTGACATAATTCACCGTCTCTTCAAGTTGGTTTGGTTCCGGTGCTCGTCCATATGGTAAACTTGTTGATCCAGTGGTAAAAGTCTCCATGAATTTGCATATTTGATCCAGCTTGGTATTGACTGCTGTATTGACTCCACTTTCATAAATTCCTGCAATTCTTTGGATCATGCTCCTTTCTGTTGGCCATAAATAATTGTTGTTGGCCATTTCTTCGATTAGGTCACAGGCATGATCTTCTCCTTTTGCCACCAGGGCTCCTCCAGCAGCAACATCGATTGTGGTTCTCATTATTCCAGAAAGTCCATTATAGAAAGTTTGGACTTGAAGCCATTTTGGAATCTCACGGTGAGGACATTTCCGGAGCAAATCTTTGTACCTTTCCCAAGCTTCGTAGAGAGTTTCTGAGTCTTGTTGTACAAAGGATGTGATGTTATTTCTCAGTTTTCCAGTTCTGGCTGGTAGAAAGTACTTTGCAAGAAATTTGGTGGCTAAAATGTTCCAAGTTGTGATGGAACCTGCTGGTAGTGAATGTAGCCAAGCTTTAGCTCTGTCCTTCAAGGAGTATGGGAAAACACGCAGTCTTATTGCTTCTTCAGCTTCTCGGTTGTAATTGAAAGTGCCGCAAACTTCCAGGAAGTTGCTGATGTGGGTATTAGGGTCTTCAATTGCATTTCCTCCAAACTGAACTGACTGTTGAATCATCTGAATGCATGTTTTGATGTCACTCGCATTTGCTGGTAAGGGAGGAAGTACAATACAAGAAATGAGTCTGTCAACCACCGGAATGGTTCTGTCTCGAATGGGAATTGGTGGTGCAACATTCAAAGGTTCAGGTTCCATGTTGACTAATGCTTCTTGGCCTTTTCGTCGTTCCCTTCTCAACTGTCTAATGGTTCTTTCAATTTCCGGGTCAAGTGGTCGAAGTTCAAAGCTTCTTGTTCGTCTCATGAAGTTTCTGAGAACCTGAAACACAAGAAAATAAAAACAATAAGTAAAAAGAAAATTAGATACAAGTAACAGTATCTAACCTTAAAACTAATAGTGAAAGATAAATAAGTCCCCGGCAACGGCGCCAAAAACTTGATCGGCGTAAACACACACGTATAACGCAAGCGCACGTATCATTCAAGTAGTATAAAAAGTATCGATCCCACGAGGACTTAATACCTAAGCTATTAATTTTATGAGCTCAAATGATTACTAGTATCTAACAAGTTGTTTGATTGATTTGAAATGGCGACAATTCTAAATTTAAAGACAAGTAAATAAAATTTTTCGAAAGTAAGTTTTAAGAAAATTCAATATTAAAAACTATCTAGAGTTGTGAATCTTAGCAATATTATTTAAAGATGAAGTGGTTATCCTATAGCTGGGTAATATATTGATTTATTAACCTGGAACACTAAATTATGTGAAAGCCTCTGTCGATGGTCAGACACAAATACCCAGTTTAACCCAATTGAACCATATGTCTATGTCAACCAAATTATCTGGATTCATTAAGTTTAAGTTCCAATTATGGCTACCCCCGCCCGACAGGTATATGTCTATCCTGTAAGGAAATCTATTAAAGGGTTATCTATCCTCAAGGAAGATCGTGGGCTATTGAGTCTAAGGTTTCAAACTTAAAAACCCTATGTCTAGTTCATTTTAAGTTTACCTAATCAATTTTATTAATGGCCAGTTAATAAAAAGCATTAAGATTAAGACTCAAGAAATAAATCTTTATATTACCCAAACTATAATCTAACCCTTATAAACCGGTGATATTGAAATTCATCTCAACCCTAGATAACTAACTTAGTTATGACACATGGCTAGGGCTAGTAAAAACTTAAAAGTAAAAGCCATAAAGTAAAAATACGAAATAGTAAATGCGGTAAAGTAAATACTGAAAAGTAAATAACAATAAAATAAAATGCTAAGGTAAAATGAATTACTTTTACTATTTACTATTTTAGATATCTCCTATAAAATAATATATAAACTTGTGATAATATTACCAACCAGCCATATAGGCAGTAACCTGATTAATTCAAATTAAGTCCGACCAGCCATAAAGGCGGTATGATTTGTCCATGAACCTGCCATATAGGCGGTAAGAAAATTTAATTATCAACCAGCCATATAGGCGGTATCCTTGATTAGTCAGGTTTAAACCAATTTAAATTTAATAGCCAACCGACCAATATGGCGGTATCCTTATTAAGTCAAATTTTAAATAGTAAATATATTATATTTAAGGGAGATTAATCTAAATAGTATAAGTAAAAGAATTACCTTTCACCTTAGCAAGGAGAAGTTACCTCATCATGGTTGAATAGTAAAACTGAAACAGTAAAAACAAGATAAATTATTATTACTATTACAAAAAGTAATTACTATTACAGAATGTAATTAAAAATTAATTACAAAACTTAAATTAAAAGAAATTAGAGAGAGAAACTCCCTATTTACATCAAAGAAATGAGAGAGAATGGTGCAACTAAAACTGAAATCTCGAGCTCAATTTACAGACAATATTTGGGGCCAGCGTCGCGACGCCAAGGGCTTCAGCGTCGCGACGTTGGATCTGTTGACTTTGGTCCACGCGGGTTGACCACGCGTGTTCTGTCGGCAGAATCTGGTGATGACACATGTCACGCGGAAAAGGTGGTGTAATGAGAAGACGTCACGTGGCAGACGGTGATTGGCTGAGCTTTCGGTCTAATGAACATCTGACACGTGCACTCGTTTAGGATTGGTCCAATGAGAGATTAACACGTGGCAGCATGTGATTCTCCAGTGATTATATCCAATGAAAACTCGACACGTGGCACGCCCTTGCTTTGGTCCAATGAGATTTTGACACGTGGCACACGGCACATTTTAGCAAATCTTCTGTGATGATGACACGTGTCACGGCGCAAGTTAGCAAAGTCAAACTTTTCTCTGATTCTGACCCATTGACCCGGCGCACATTAGCATGGCCGCGCACTTTAGGCGTCGCGACGCGGACAAATTACCAAAATGCCCTTTTTCCCAATTTTCACTGTTTTGCTCCAAATCACCTCCAGAATGTCCTGAAATTTTATTTATCTACAAAATAACACAAAACACATCAAAATATTCACAAAGCTCAAGAAACTATACAAAATATTAGGTTAAATTAGTGGGAAATAGTGATAGATTTATCACTCATCAGTTATCAAGGTGTATCCGCGCGGATATTCTGGTTTAGAGAAGGTAGACCATGTAGGGGTTTTTAGGGGCAGAATCCGGTAACGCAGCGGAAGCGGTGGAAAATCAAATTTTCCGATTTCAAAACTTTTTTTCGAATTAATTAAATAAACATATTTATTTAATTATCCAATAATCAAATTATGAAATAAAATTCAAATAAATCATATTTAAGTGAATTTACCAAATTGCCCTTATATTGGTATTTTGTCCATTTTAGTCCGAAATTGATCTAATCAATTTTGAATGATTCTAAATCATTTCTAAGATGAAATTAGCATGTTCAAAACATCAAAACACCAAAAGCAACCAAATCCCCAAATTTCCAACTCTTGGCCGAATGCACCACTTTGGTGCCAAAGTGTGCATTTTGTCATTTCATGCATCAAAACACATCAAGATGTAATCCAATGAACATGAAACTTTATATGCATCATATACACATCCAAATTCACAACATATATGAAAATCCCCAAATTTGGAATTGGTCATGAACCCTAATTTTTCAATTTCTTCAAATTGGACAAATTAGACCAAATTGGTTAAATCAATTACTTTAATCATGTTTCTTCCATCCAATCAAAGTCTCAACACAATGAAACAACTCAATATCAAATCTAGGTCATCTAAGAGTGGGTCAACAACTCTAGATTAGCAACAAGGTTTCCAAAACCACAAAAGAACACTTATTACTACAATAGCCATAAGCTTCCTTCATCATACATGCTCTACACTTTCACCAAACTTTTATCCATCAAAAACACCAAGAATAAAGAATAGAAAAACTCAAGAACATCACAAGATGTTGCCCACAACAAGAGGAACAAATTACTCTCTAATGGAAGGTTGGAAATACTTACTATTTTCCAAGCTTTTCTTGATTTTTCCTTTCTTTTCTCTCTAGCATCCTTTGCTTACTTTAATGGAGTTTTCTTTAAAGTGTATTAGGTTATCAAATGAAAGTGAAATGAAAACAATTTATACTTAGGACAAAAAATGCCCTTGGCCGAAATTGTGTATACATATATACCAAATTTCATTTCAATTTCATTTAATTTTACATTTAGTCAACTTGCATAAATATCTTAATAACACTTTATTAGATATTTAATTAAGTCAAAAAATGCGACTAAGAATAGTATAACTCTTATATTTAAGTGTATTGGCCGAAATTATAAAGAAATAAAGAAAAAAGATATTTTTATTTTTCAAACAATTTTGAACAAATATCTTAAGAAGTCAAAATCAATTTGACAACTTTTTCCTTTAATGTAAAGTCAAACATTTACATTTATAATCATTTCCTAACTTTATCATTTGGTTATATATTTATATTTTAATTATATTAATCATTTAACAATTAAATAATTAAATAATTAATTAAATACAAATATATCAAATATATGTATTATATTTACTTTAAATATCTCAAATACATATATTGATGATATATATGCCAAATACCTTTATTTGACTTTTTATTAATGTGTATTTAAATACAAATACACATTAATTAGGAAATGACGGTTCGGCCCGTTCGCATGTATTTTTCGTTTAACGATTAAACGATTTATAAATAATCATCATTATTCATAAAAGTTGCTCTAGTGCTCTATGAGTATGTTTCGTTATTGAGACTCTCTAGATTCAGGTATATCCGTCACGAAATCCAATTTCATGTCCATAATCTATCCACCCGTAGATTATGACGATCACGGATAAACTAGCTGAATCATATAGGTCGAGGTCATTGCATACGTATAATCCCTCTGTCACAGGTATCCGGATAATCCCAGAGATATATATGTAAATGTCAAATCTCTATAGGTATTATCCCGTCGATGTATTCATTAGTAATATCTAAATAACAATCGGAACTTACTTCCAAAGTATACTGTGGCCACAGATTTAACAGACTGCTAATTATATATGGACTACCTATGCTCTGTACACAGAACTGACGGATCCTATCTTGACACACACATGATATCCTGAGGATCGATCCACACCCAACGAACAGGCGGAGGTCTGATCTAAATAGATCGGTGACGTGACTGCCATCTAAGTGTGGAGGATGTCTCATACATCCATATTGGTGTCACAAGTCGAAGGACCACTATGCTACTCAACCCGAGAAGATTCTTATTGACGTTGGTGTACCATCCATTAAGAATCTTCGGTGAGCCGTTCAGTGTTTATCCACTATAAACACCTACACGTCTATACGAGTCTCCATAGACTCATGGTTCATTGGGATAAACCATCGGACCAAGTCTCGATATACGACATGTACTGGTCTCAACGGATTTGACTAACCGACCCGTGTTAGCAAATATTGACCAGGAACTATGTTTGATAATATTCATATAGCAGTGACACTTCCCAATGTCAATTACAAACTAACTTTGTAACTATGTACTGCATTATATATTATCGGGCCTTTGTCTAATATATATATATCACTAAACCACATTTAGTTTCAATCTAATCGTAATCAGATCGAATACGTATATAAGAACAAGAGGTGCAACCATAAATAAGTAATATTATGGAATAAGGGGATGTTCGTATTCATGAATCAGACATAAATACGGTCCGGATTGGCGCTCTGAGCACCAACCCCAACAATTTCTCCCACTTGCTCTAGTGCCAATCCACGGTATCATATACTCATCTCAATGTGCATCGTATGCACATGGCCCTCAAAAGTTCACCCAGTACTTAAGAGGTTGGCAACAAAAACAAGTCCGCTATGACATATTGAGTTTGTCAAACAAACTCCATCGTTTCCCATAGTCAGCATCATTCATATTTTGTAGAATTTAGATTATACATTAATATGACTCTGATGCTACATCAGTATTGTGCTACAGCTACTGAGTTGTCCAAGTATTTAAGGATCAAATCCAAAATACTATGAAGACAACCGCAAGCACAGTAACAATTCAAAAAACTTCTAATTTAAAAGGTCACTATGCAACTTCATAAGTCAATACTTCAAAAGTTGCATTTGATTCCACTAAATAGTAGAATCCTTCGTGACACTCCCACTGCATCTTTTGTGACTCTTTATGACGTAGACTCTCTAACGTCATAATTAGTCTCAAAACTAATATGACCCTAATGGTTGCAGACTGTATTCTCCATGAATTAGAAACTCGTTCTTAATATCTCAAAGATCACAAAGAACGTGTTTCAAGATCCATCATATGGTCTATAAGATGTCAAAATAACTCGTAACAATTACGATTAAATCGACATCGATAATCGCATATAATAAAGTATTCACTGTGTCATCATCAAATGATACATAATATTGTTTAGACATTCTAATCAATATCTCTTTCGAAAAAGGAATCATCCTTTACGAAAGATGAATACTATGTATAAGACATACAATAACTCTCGAACAGTTATACTAACTGTCATACAGATAGCCTTATTATGTCCTTCATTAGATCATATCTAATGTACGACTAATAGGGGTATCTCACAAGTCTCCAAGTTTCATATCATATATAAAACTTTATATCAAATATAACAGAGACTACTCCCACTACTTTCACGGAGTAAAAAAGACTTAGGTAAATCTTTTACCTAACAAACATCTCATTCTTACTATAATAATGATAATGTTGTTAGGATATATAAAACTAGAAAGTAATTTGTACGCTCCCATTAACCCTTTTATCACATATGTATTCTATATACTTTGACAAGATCAGACAATCTGACGATACCAAAAATAGAGAACACATATTTCTGGAAGACTTATCCGAGTCTACAATAGGCTCTGTAAGCTAGCACACTAAACTGCGATCTCAGCAGAACACAAACTCTAGGGCCATTTTAGAATGAACTCTTCAAATAAGGAAATCACAACTGATCTCTTATCTGAATAAGTCATCCAAAAATGCCACTTTGCATTCTTTAGCTAAAATATACAGTTTATTATCAACATTAACCAATATATCTTTAATTGTTCATTTAGTGTGACTAGAGATAAGTTTTCTCAGAATCTACAATAGATTGCTGAGTATAACTTTTCTCACTGTCATACTGTAAAGGTCAAACCTTTAATAAGCTCACAATGCTTTCGCTGCGCAAACAATTAGCACATTTCATGAACTAATTCATAATGAAAGCTTAATCAAGTTCAAAACTTGATCGTAGTAAGCTATGAACAATCTTGGATCTATGGTTCAATGGTGAACTTCCATAATCGATATCAAATATCGCTTCCATTATAAGTTATAGGATAATTTTTCTTCAGTAAGAAAACAACGGAACCATTAAGTATCAAATACTCGTGAATGATTCTGTTATCCTATTGGACTTGTACGGAAGATGTATAAGGGTTGTTTCATCTTATTAATTACGTAGTTCCATTTATAATTTATCATTCTCACATTTGACTTCAATAAGTCAAGTCTTTTCTACAATAGTTAACATCTGATGTTATACACCAAGTAATAAAATGATTTTATTACTTAGAATCATAGGAAAGATATTCTATTAAATAGAATACAATATTTTATTAAACAGAATAAACGATAAACTTTTACTTATACCTCCGAGGTGTAAGTAATTTCCATTATATAACTATTATATAAAAGAAACATTCAAATCTTAAACTTTTCAAGATTCGGATTTTCTACATATACATATCATATATGTAACTGTAGAAATTATTGGAACATTAATTAAAGAGATGAATTAGTGTTACTGGAGCATAACCCCAAGAGTATTGAAACTAATTCGGTAACATTCAATATCAGACGAATCAAATCATATAAGATTCGATTGCTCCCACTACTCAATTCTATCAAGATGGAATCGTGGAAGAATAATATTGAATATGAATCATATTCACTGAATAACCTTAGAACTAATTGCTTTAAATTCAAATGTTTGATCGTATCAAAGATCTTTGAACAGTTCAAAGACATGTAATGAATTTTAAGGATCAAGTTTTCAAAATACTTTAGATTGAATATATTTGAACAAGTCAAAAATGTTCAATCTACGTTTCATCATAACAGATTGAAAGTTCTTGATACTTTCAAGACTTTCAATATGTGTTCCTTTAGAAACATGTAACTAAGTTATGACAATTCATCAACTAAGTTACGAAATAAAGAAAACTACCTTAAGCAATTATTATTTATAAAACTACATACATCCAATGTATCAGTTAAATAAATTTGGTGGTCCAATGACAATCATTGGTTAAACGAGATCTTAATCACTTTCCTGAACACAATATTCATTAAATGGATAAGGATGTGTGGTGTGATCTAGTATCAAACCATCATTTACCATACAGAATAAGCATCCAATGCTTAAGTGATTAAACTCATAAAGCACCGTTCTAAATTATTTACTTTTACCGAATAATTTTTCTTAATGTTTATCTCTAAGTCAATGACACTACCAGTCATATTTAAAATATATAACAATTGTTTATAAAAATAAATAACTATCCAATAGTCGCAAGTTCCGATATCAAATATCAAAACAATCGTTAACTAATATTTTTAAATAACTAGATGGGAGATCTGGTATCCAATACCTATAGTTGTAGTATTGTGAAAATCGATATTTTCTATACATAACTATACACATCTCATTTCTTTAGCTTTACTATTGGCATTCAACTATTCACAACAATTGTAAATAATTGATTAGCAAATCGTGTCGGACACATTGCCTCTAAAGGTAATTAAAGCTAAGAAACGTCATTACGAGATAAACAAATACCTAATGGGGCTTTCTAAATGCCAGTCAAGAATCTCGAGACATGAACTAATTCAAGTCAATTCTTACTGCATAAGAAACTATTATCTCTAAAGTATTATATCCTAAAGGGGTATCTATCTAGATTATCTATCATGACTTAGAAACTAAGTCACTAACCATCTTTATTTTTGAAGAAAATCGGAAAAATAGTTCCCGATGGTTTAGACCAATCTAATAATATCCTAGTCTAGTAGTATCTAGAACCTATTCTAGAATAACTGCAACCAAGAGTCAAGTCAGATAACATATCATAATATGTGTGCAGTAAATAAAAGTTTAATTCTATATAAACAATAGAATAAGGAAACAAACAAGCGGCAATTTCCATAATAACATACACTGCCTAAGTTATGGAATATTTTAAACTTAGCAGTGCCTCCCACTATTTTTACGTAATGCCGTAATCCCCAACGGAAAGACGAGAATTCAATAATTAAATCGAATTCCATAATGGGAAGAGGACCCCATGAATATTTTTCGACTCACAGCAGAGGCACGGTCTCGCCTACGTATATTCACAGGTAGACAACTAATTGTCAATCACTCACTAGTGACTCCGAGGTTCCGGTCCTGGCCGTTTCTCGTTGTCGCTGTGAAGGCAGGCCCACAAGGAGACGTACCAAGGTTAAACTCGTCAATGATAAACTCAAGTTACTTGCGTAACCCTGACAGCTAGGGCACGTTCAGGATTTCGCTTTCGCTTGAATTTATCTAGTATCTAATATACATTCGGCATAAATAAATTTCTATCAGCTACACCCTCACAGCAGAGGCACGGTCTCGGATGTAGTCAACGAAAAGATATTTATAAACCGTATTCACAAGACGGACCAAGAAACAAGTATTCCAAATACTAGTTACTTTAAAACCTTATTAAGCGGGGATATTCCATTAAGTGTCATACACCCTAAATCTAATCAAATTAGATTATAACATGCATGTATAAAGTCAAGAAAACATGATTAAACATTGAATAAAATAAGCTAATCATTTATGGAGGCCTAGAATCAGACTCGCTCTGATACCATTTTGTAGGGGTTTTTAAAGGCAGAATCCGGTAACGCAGCGGAAGCGGTGGAAAATCAAATTTTCCGATTTCAAAAATTTTTCTCGGATTAATTAAATAAACATATTTATTTAATTATCCAATAATAAAATTATGAAATAAAATTCAAATAAATCATATTTAAGTGAATTTACCAAATTGCCCTTATATTGGTATTTTGTCCATTTTAGTCCGAAATTGATCTAATCAATTTTGAATGATTCTAAATCATTTCTAAGATGAACTTAGCATGTTCAAAACATCAAAACACCAAAAGCAACCAAATCCCCAAATTTCCAACTCTTGGCCGAATGCACCACCTTGGTGCCAAAGTGTGCACTTTGTCATTTCATGCATCAAAACACATCAAGATGTAATCCAATGAACATGAAACTTTATATGCATCATATAAACATCCAAATTCACAACATATATGAAAATCCCCAAATTTGGAATTGGTCATGAACCCTAATTTTTCAATTTCTTCAAATTGGACAAATTAGACCAAATTGGTTAAATCAATTACTTTAATCATGTTTCTTCCATCCAATCAAAGTCTCAACACAATGAAACAACTCAAGATCAAATCTAGGTCATCTAAGAGTGGGTCAAAAACTCTAGATTAGCAACAAGGTTTCCAAAACCACAAAAGAACACTTATTATATGCTCTACACTTTCACCAAACTTTTATCCATCAAAAACACCAAGAATAAAGAATAGAAAAACTCAAGAACATCACAAGATGTTGCCCACAACAAGAGGAACAAATTACTCTCTAATGGAAGGTTGGAAATACTTACTATTTTCCAAGCTTTTCTTGATTTTTCCTTCTTTTCTCTCTAGCATCCTTTGCTTACTTAATGGAGTTTTCTTTAAAGTGTATTAGGTTATCAAATGAAATTGAAATGAAAACAATTTATACTTAGGAAAAAAAATGCCCTTGGCCGAAATTGTGTATACATATATACCAAATTTCATTTCAATTTCATTTAATTTTACATTTAGTCAACTTGCATAAATATCTTAATAACACTTTATTAGATATTTAATTAAGTCAACAAATGCGACTAAGAATAATATAACTCTTATATTTAAGTGTATTGGCCGAAATTATAAAGAAATAAAGAAAAAAGATATTTTTATTTTTCAAACAATTTTGAACAAATATCTTAAGAAGTCAAAATCAATTTGACAACCTTTTCTTTTAATGTCAAGTCAAACATTTACATTTATAATCATTTCCTAACTTTATCATTTGGTGATATATTTATATTTTAATTATATTAATCATTTAACAATTAAATAATTAAATAATTAATTAAATACAAATATATCAAATATATGTATTATATTTACTTTAAATATCTCAAATACATATATTGATGATATATATGTCAAATACCTTTATTTGACTTTTTATTAATGTGTATTTAAATACAAATACACATTAATTAGGAAATGACGGTTCGGCCCGTTCGCATGTATTTTTCGTTTAACGATTAAACGATTTATAAATAATCATCATTATTCATAAAAGTTGCTCTAGTGCTCTATGAGTATGTTTCATTATTGAGACTCTCTAGATTCAGGTATATCCGTCACGAAATCCAATTTCATGTCCATAATCTATCCACCCGTAGATTATGACGATCACAGATAAACTAGCTGAATCATACAGGTCGAGGTCATTGCATACGTATAATCCCTCCGTCACAGGTATCCGGATAATCCCAGAGATATTGATGTAAACGTCAAATCTCTATAGGTATTATCCCGTCGACGTATTCATTAGCAATCTCTAAATAACCATCGGAACTTACTTCCGAAGTATACTGTGGCCACAGATTTAACAGACTGCTAATTATATATGGACTACCTATGCTATGTACACAGAACTGACGGATCCTATCTTGACACACACAGGATATCCTGAGGATCGATCCACACCCAACGAACAGGCGGAGGTCTGATCTAAATAGATCGGTGACGTGACTGCCATCTAAGTGTGGAGGATGTATCATACATCCACAGTGGTGTCTCAAGTCGAAGGACCACTATGCTACTCAACCCGAGAAGATTCTTATTGACGTTGGTGTACCATCCATTAAGAATCTTCGGTAAGCCGTTCAGTGTTTATCCACTATAAAAACCTACACGTCTATACGAGTCTCCATAGACTCATGGTTCATTGGGATAAACCATCGGACCAAGTCTCGATATACGACATGTACTAGTCTCAACGGATTTGACTAACCGACCCGTGTTAGCAAATCTTGACCAGGAACTATATTTGATAATATTCATATAGCAGTGACACTTCCCAATGTCAATTACAAACTAACTTTGTAACTGTGTACTGCATTATATATTATCGGGCCTTTGTCTAATATATACATATCACTAAACCACATTTAGTTTCAATCTAATCGTAATCAGATCGAATACGTATATAAGAACAATAGGTGCAACCATAAATAAGTAATATTATGGAATAAGGGGATGTTCGTATTCATGAATCAGACATAAATACGGTCCGGATTGGCGCTCTGGGCACCAACCCCAACAGACCAGACATTGGTGATATCATGCTGGGTTTTAGTTATATTCTCTGGTGTACATTATTTTCTGGTACTCATCTTGTAATTTTCCCAATTATCAGGGGGTGTCCCTGAAAGAGACTCAACATCATGCTATGCATAAAAATGCAATGTCTACAGTCGCTTCCACTTTGGTAGGCTTATGCAGTGTGTGACAATGACAAGTCTATTAAAGTAATGCATGTATTTTTGCTTACCAAGACTTGTAACCATTCATTTACTGATAGGTGGGCCCTTATGACCGTGGGATGCCTCGATCCCTACTGTGACTATGAGGTTAGGCCCTCAAGCACCCGAAGCTTCGATCATTTAAGATGTTTTGACACTTGTCTGCTGATAGACCCTTAGGCAACTCGATGCTTTGATCTCTGTTGAAATAGTAGTTGGACCCTCGGTCTCTTGATGACTTGATCGGTTGTGAAATGCCTCAATCTCTATTGTGATAGTTGCTAGACCATTGGCCCTCCGATGTCTCGATCGGTTGTGAGATGCCTCGTGTTGGGATATATTCTAGAACTTCATGTAATGTATAAACATAATTAATTGTTTAAAATAAAAAATGCATTGTTAATTTATCAATAGTTTTGATTTAAATCGCATGTTGTAAATTATCCAGTTTATTCTTGATTACTTATGTGACTTTAGACTTAGTGTATGAGTGTCAAACACAATAGGATTTAAGTTTGAAGTTAGTAATCTAAAATAGTCCATAGAGAGCAAACAAATCTGGTACTTTATTTGTGGTTTATCTATAGCCGCGGTCCATTCTATAAATATATGGTTACCTTGATCTAGGATCTTCCATGTTGTGACATGAGAATGGAGGGACCTTATATGATGTGATCATATAGGACTGGACCCATATATAAATTAATTTTTTATAACATCCGTTAAATAAAAAAATTAATTTCAATAAACTAGATGGTCATATATGGATTGATCAGAATCTTGAGTGTACTACAAACTCCTGCATGGCAGGCCATGTCCTTTGATTTACAATGGTGAGGTTGGTGTAGAAATCTCGACAGATAGCTACGTGCTTTAGGGACATGGTTTGGTGTGTAGCTGGGGACGTTTTACATAGATATGGAATTCACTCTTTCTCGTGAGAAGTATATGAGTATCTTCCTTAAGGGTTGATTCAGTAATTGAACGATTAGAGTGCTCAGCTATTTCTATTACGTATAGAAAGATTAATATTCATAATGGTTATGAATAAATCGTTCAATAAGGAATCAATGATACTTAAGGTAAAAAATAATTAGAGGGGTATAACAAATATTTTGACCCAGCTATAATTATGAGATACTCGTGAAGGGTCAATCCGTATGTAATGAGTATATCGATGGACACCGATGTAATTCAGCGTATATAATATATCTACGACAACGAGAGTGCAGCTTTGGGTTTTTAGTGGAATAACCTAAAGTTAATTATTCAGAATATTTAATTAAAGAGTTAGGTCAATTTGGTTCCCGTGCTAGCTCGATATACTGCAGCAAATTAAATATAATTGGATAGTCCAATTATATAATCACGTATAATATTATTATTATTATTATTATTATTATTATTATTATTATTAATGTGATTAATAATATATTTGCCATACATGTAACTTTAAATAATAATTTTCCATAATAAATAATTATAAGATAATTTATTTATTAAAATTTTATTATTATTAAATTATTTGATAATTCAATATATAATTTTGGAAATAAATGATATTGAAATTTGATGTCAAATAATTTCATTTTCAAAATTAGAAGTATCGATCAAGTAGTATAAAAAGTATCGATCCCACGAGGACTTAAAACCTTTTGTTATTAATTTATGAAGTTAAATTTTTATAAGTATCTAATGGATTGATTGTTTGATTGGGTGGTGACTTTAAAATTAAAATAAGTAAATAAATTGCTTAAAAATAGATTGAAGAAAATTCAAATTTATAAAACTATCCAGGATTGTGAATCTTTCCAATATCTTTTTAAAAGATGAAGTGGTTATTTTAAGTTTGTGTATTATATTGGTTTATTAACTTGGAACATGAAATTATGTAAAAGCCTCTTTCGATGGTCAAATACAAATACCCAATATAACCCAATTAATCATATTCCTATGTTAACCAAGTTATCTGAATTCATTAAGATTAAGTTCCAATTATGGCTACCCCGCCCGACAGGTATATTTCTATCATGTACGGAAATCTATTAAAGGGTTATCTATCCTCAAGGAAGATCGTGGACTGTTGAGTCTAAGGTCTTAAACCTAAAATCCCTTTTCCAAGTTCATTTTATGTTTACCGAATCAATCTTATTAATGGCCAGTTAACAAGATGCATTAAGACTAAGGCTCAATAAATAAACCTTTATATTACCCAAACCGTAATTTAACCCCTTATAAACCGGTGATATTGGACTTCATCACAACCCCAGATAACTAACTTAGTTATGGCACATAACTAGGGCTGGTAAAACCTTAAATAAAATAAAATACATAAAGTAAATTGCTGGAAATTAAATACTGAAAAGTAAATTGCTGAAAAGTAAATTGCTGAAACGTAAATTGCTGAAAAGTAAATTGCTGAATTTAAATAAAGTAAAAGTACAATAAAAGAAAATGTTGGGGGTTAGAGGATCCACTTTTATTACTACTATTTTAGATATCTCCCTTAATATAATACATTAACTTTGCGTTATAATTACCAACCAGCCATATAGGCGGTATCCTGATTAAGTCAAATTAATAATTAATTACCAACCGACCAACCAGGTGGTTTCGATACTTTGTCAGGTTAAAACTAATTTATAATTAATTACCAACCGTCCAATATAATGGTATCCTCGTTAAGTCAGGTTTTAAATAGTTATTATATTATAATTAAGGAAGATTAATCTAAATAGCAATAATAAAAGCTTTATCTTTTACCCCAGCAAGGGGGAGTTACCTCATCATTACGTAAAAAGTAAAAACAGAAAAGTAAATAAAGGAAAGTATTTAGCGTAAAAGTAAATTGCAGAAAGTAACGACTAAAAAGTAAAGA
This sequence comes from Zanthoxylum bungeanum, assembly GCA_019454045.1. Classification (NCBI taxonomy): domain Eukaryota; kingdom Viridiplantae; phylum Streptophyta; class Magnoliopsida; order Sapindales; family Rutaceae; genus Zanthoxylum; species Zanthoxylum bungeanum. The sequence goes on along the minus strand of SKCR01026382.1, from coordinate 118,564 downwards.
AAAGAAAATGCGAAAAAGTAAATTGCTTAAATTAAACAAACAAGATACAATCTTCTTAGTATTCTTAAGGTATTACATAGAAGAAGATATGAATTTACAAATGAAATGACTTGGTATTTATAGGCAAAATTTTACCTCCATCAAATCATCCACCAAATCCATTATTAATTGCTCCACTAATTGCTCCACTAATTGCTCCACCAAATCCATTATTAATTGCTATCATGTTTGGTGGGAGCTTGACTATTTTTTTTTATTTTTTTTTTTTTTTTTCCTTTGAAAATGACTTTAATAATTACGCATAACACACTTCTGGATGTTTCATCAATTTCGGTCATGAAATCTTCAGAATTCAAAATTATTTTGTTCTTTAAAGTTGTAGATCATTGAGTCTTCCTTAATCTGAAACTTGAATACCCAAAATCTGATAGTTGCGAAAAACTGGAATTTCCGAAACTGCACTTCGTTAGAACGCCATTTCAAGTTTCCAATCTCCAAAATTAGTATGTCAAGTCCAATTTTTGCCCTTATTTGACCCACATTTCGTCCTAAATGATTTCATTGAGCCCCAATATTATTTTATCTACAAAATAAACTAAAACACATCAAAACGTTCATCAAACCCGAGAAACTAAACAAAATATTAAGTAAAAGGGGCGGTAAATATTGATATATTTTCCGCTCATCACACCCCAAACCTAACATTTTGCTAGTCCTCGAGCAAAACAATAAAATAAAATACAAGAAACAATTAAAATTAAACTAAGCCACTTTCGTAGGGATCACTGTTGCATTTAGCATATGCAACAAGCCTTTAAACCCCTAGGTGTCCCTAGTGGACGAGTTGTAGTCTCGTGAGGGCTTACAACAACGATATCCACAAACATTTTATAAAAGTACAAAGATAATAAAACTAATGCACACAAAAACAAAAAGACAAGAGAAAATAGAATAAAGAAGTTAGTGACTAAACAGATGAAACTTCTAATGCAAGTCAATAGTTGTTTTGTTTCTTTTTAAATTACCGAATAAGTAAATTCTCCGATTATTTTTTACCATTCTCTATATACACAGTCAACAAAATATTAATCAACTCATTTTGCCCACAATAGTCACGAGTGTAGTTGAGAAGAGAGTAATATTTTTGTCGTAAAGTTTTATCAGAATTCACACCTTTTTTAAGCGATGGAATAATTTTTTTTTTATTTTTTTTTAATTTTTTTTATTTATATACAATATCTTCCATCTATGTAGCGAGCTTTGGGCCAGTGATTCCCAAACCAGTTGGTTTTAGGGCACTAGGTGTTAAAATACCCCTTCGAACTTAATTACTCAGACTTCAGATATATATATATATATATATATATATATATATATATATATATATATATTTTGCAACATCTTTGATCCATGTAGCGAGCTTTGGGCCAGTGACTCCCAAACCAGTTAGTTTTAGGGCACTGGGTGTTAAAACACTCTAATAGACTTAATAACTCGGATCTCTGATGAGCGGAAAATATATCAATATTTACCGCCCTTTTAACTTAATATTTTGTTTAGTTTCTCGGGTTTGATGAACGTTTTGATGTGTTTTAGTTTATTTTGCAGATAAAATAATATCGGGTCTCAATGAAATCATTTAGGATGAAATATGGGTCAAATAAGGGCAATTATTGGACTTGATATATTAATTTTGGAGATTGGAAACTTGAAAGGGCGTTTTGACGAAGTGCAGTTTTGGGAATTCCAGTTTTGCGCATCTGTCGTATGTTGGGCATAACGTTTTACTCAGATATCGGATCGAGCTGATTCAAGTTGCAGATTAAAGAAGACTCAAAGATATACAACTTTGAAAGAGAAAATATTTTCGAATTCTGAAGAGTTCATGACCGAAATTTATGAACCATCCATAAGTGTGTGATGTGTAATTATTAAAGTCATTATCAATCATTTTCAAAGCAAAATATAAATTAATAAATAATTAATAAAAATTATCAAATCAACACCAAACAAGATAAGCAATTAGTGGAGCAATTATGGATTTGGTGGAGTAATTAGTGGAGAAATTAATAATGGATTTGGTGGAGAATTTGATGGATGATTTGATATAGGCAAAATTTTTCCTATAAATACCAAGCCATTTCATTTGTAAAATTCATACTTTCTTCTTTGAAATTCCTTAAGAATAAATAAGAAGATTGTATCTAGTTTGTTTATTTTTAGTTTTCAGTAATTAATTTTCGCTTTCGCACTTTCTTTTCTTTACTTTTCAGTTTTTACTTTCCGCAATTTACTTTTACGCACAAACATTTTCTTTCTTTACTTTTCAGTTTTTATTTTTCAAGCAATGAGGAGGTAATTCCCCCTTGCTGGGGTAAAATGTAAAGCTTTTATTATTTATATTTATATTAATCTCCCTTAATTATTATATATAAACTATTTAAAACCTGACTTAATGAGGATACCGCTATATTGGCCGGTTGATAATTAATTATAAATTGATTTTAACCAGACTAAATATGGATACCGCCTGGTTGGTCGGTTGGTAATTAATTATTAATTTGACGTAATCAGGATACCGCCTATATGGCCGGTTGGTAATTATCACGCAAAGTTAATATATTATATTAAGGGAGATATCTAAAATAGTAGTAATAAAAGTTGATCCTCTAACCCCAGCATTTTCTTTTATTGTACTTTTACTTTATTTAATTTCAGCAATTTATTTTCAGCAATTTACTTTTACTTTTTTTTACTTTTTACTTTTTACTTTTTACTTTTTACTTTTACTTTTCACTTTTTTTTTTACTTTTCAGTATTTACTTTTCAGTATTTACTTTTCAGTATTTACTTTATGTCTTTTATTTTATTTAAGTTTTTACTAGCCCTAATTATTTGTTAGTTATCTGGGGTTGTGATGAATTCTAATATCACTGGTTTATAAGGGATTATTTTATAGTTTGGGTAATTTAAAGGTTTACTTATTAAGTCTTAAGCTTAATGCTTCTTGTTGTCTGATCACCAATAAGATTGATGTGGTAAATCTAAATTGAACTAGACATAGGGATTTTAGGTTTCAGCCTTAGACTTAATAGCCCACGATCTTCATTGAGGATAGATAACTCTTTAATAGATTTTCTTACAGGATAGACATATACCTGTCGGGCGGGGGCTGCCATAATTGGAACTTAAACTTAATGAATCCAGATAATTTGGTTGACATAGACATATGGTTCAATTGGGTTAAACTGGGTATTTTTGTCTGACCATCGATAGAGGCTTTTGCATAATTTCGTGTTCCAGGTTAGTAAACTGATTTATTACACAAACATAAAATAATCACTTCATCTTTTAAAAGATATTAGAATGATTCACAACCCTAGATCTTTATGTCTTTTGTTATTTTCCTTAGTATTTTTTTATTTTATTTATTTTAATTAAAGAAAACCACATTCAACCAATCAAACAATCATTCTCTTCTCTATATAATTAGATACCTGTAAATAAATAGATTCAATAATTAATAACAACAGTAGGAATTAAGTCCTCGTGGGATCGATATTTTTATACTACTTGAACGATACGTGCGCTTGCGTTATACGTGTGTGTTTACGCCGGTCAAGTTTTTGGCGCCGTTGCCGGGGACTTATTTATCTTTTACTATTAGCTTAGGGGTTAGATACGTTACTTGTATCTAATTTATTTTTACTTATTGTTTTTGTTTTCTTGTGTTTCAGGTTCTCAGAAACTACATGAGACGAACCAGAAGCTTTGAACTCCGACCGCTTGACCCAGAAATTGAAAGAACCATCAGACAGTTGAGAAGGGAAAGGCGAGAAGGCCAAGAAGCAATCATTAACATGGACCTTGAACCGTTGGAGGTTGCACCACCAATTCCCATTCGAAACAGAACCATTCCGGTGGTTGACAGACTCATTTCCTGTATTGTACTTCCTCCCTTACCAGCAAATGCGTGTGACATCAAAACATGCATTCAGATGATTTAGCAGTCAGTTCAGTTCGGGGGGAATGCAACTGAAGATCCTAATGCCCACATCAGGAACTTCCTGGAAGTTTGCGGTACTTTCAACTATAACAGAGCATCAGAAGAAGCAATGAGACTGCGTGTTTTCCCATACTCCTTGAAGGACAGAGCTAAAGCTTGGCTACATTCACTACCAGCAGGTTCTATCACAACTTGGAACACTTTAGCCTCCAAATTTCTTGCAAAGTACTTTCCACCAGCCAGAACTGGAAAACTGAGGAATGTCATCACATCCTTTGTACAACAAGATTCAGAATCCCTCTACGAAGCTTGGGAAAGGTACAAAGATTTACTCCGGAAATGTCCTCACCATGAGATTCCAAAATGGCTTCAAGTCCAAACATTCTATAATGGACTTTCTGGAATAATGAGAACCACAATCGATGCTGCTGCTGGAGGAGCCTTGATGGCAAAAGGAGAAGATCAAGCCTGGGACCTAATCGAAGAAATGGCCAACAACAATTCCTTATGGCCAACAGAAAGGAGCATGATCCAAAGAATTGCAGGAATTTATGAAAGTGGAGCCAATACAACAGTCAACACCAAGCTAGATCAGATATGTAAATTCATGGAGACTCTTACCACTGGATCCACAAGTTCACCATATGGAGGAACACCAGAGTCGAACCAACTTGAAGAAACGGTGAATTTTGTCAACAATTTCAACAGACAGGGGAACAATCCATATTCCAACACCTACAACCCAGGGTGGAGGAATCATCCTAATTTATCATGGAGCAACAATTCAGGCCAACAGCGGAACTATCCACCACTTGGATTCCAGCAACAGAACAAAGGCCAGGAGCAGGCAAATGAACCAGGAATAGCAGATGTGCTGGCTCAGTTAAAAAAGTACGATGCTATCTTTCAGAGCCAATCAGCTTCCATCAAAGCATTGGAGAATCAAATCGGACAACTGGCCAATGCTCAGAGTTACAGACCACCAGGTAATCTTCCCAGCAACACAGAACCCAATCCAAGGAACCGAGGGAAGGAGCAATGTCAAGCCATTACTTTGAAAAGCGGTACTGAAATCAACAAAGATGTTGGAATCAAGATGTCCCAAGAAGAAGTTTCAAAAGAAGCTGAACAACAGATGGAGGAAAAAGAGGCAAAGGAAAAAAAAAGCAAAGGAAAAAGAACAGATCACTCCACCTCCACCTTTTCCTCAGCGTCTTCAGAAAAACAAACTGGACAAGTAGTTTGCTCGATTCTTGGAGGTTTTCAAAAAGTTGCACATCAACATCCCATTTGCAGAAGCCTTGGAAGAAATGCCCAGTTATGTCAAATTCATGAAAGATATTCTTTCACGAAAACGGAGATTGGGAGACTACGAAACAGTTGCATTAACGGAAGAATGCAGCACCATTATTCAGAGGAAACTTCCCCCGAAGTTGAAAGATCCTGGCAGTTTCACAGTTCCATGCACCATTGGAGAACATTACATCGGTAAGGCTTTATGTGATTTAGGAGCTAGTGTTAACTTGATGCCTTTTTCGATTTACAGGAAACTGCAGATTGGAGAAGCAATGCCTACCTCAGTTTCATTGCAACTTGCTGACCGAACACTTGCATTTCCAAGAGGTGTTGTTGAAGATGTGCTGGTGAAAGTAGACAAACTAATTCTCCTAGCAGATTTCATCATCCTTGACATGGAAGAAGACAAAGATGACTGACAGTGAGCTAGATGCTGAAATCCTGGAATGTATCAACTACCTTGATAAAACATTCCGATTCAAAGCAACACCACCAGTTGAAAGTTTGGAACTGCCAAAGAAATATCGAATCAAGCCTTCGATTGAAGAACCACCACAGCTGGAGCTGAAGTTACTTCCGAGCCATCTCAGGTATGCATTTCTTCGAAACTCTTCTGAATTACCTATTATTATTTCTTCTTCACTAACATTGGAGCATGAAGAAAAGTTGCTGAGAGTATTACGAGAGCACAAGAAAGCCATTGGCTGGACTATAGCAGACATTCGAGGCATTAGTCCATCATTTTGCATGCATAAAATCTTGATGAACGATGAGTACAAACCTACAGTGGAGCATCAACGGAGACTCAATCCAATCATGAAGGAAGTCGTGAAGAAAGAAATCATCAAATGGTTGGATGATGTCATCATTTACCCCATCTTGGACATCAGTTGGGTGAGTCCTATGCAGTGTGTACCAAAGAAAGGAGGAATTACTGTGATTAGCAATGAAAAGAATGAGCTAATCCCAACAAGAACAATGACTGGATGGAGAGTATGCATGGACTACAGGAAACTGAACAAAGCCACGAGAAATGACCATTTTCCGCTACCATTCATTGACCAGATGTTAGACAGACTGGCAGGACATGAGTTCTATTGCTTTCTGGACGGATATTCAGGGTACAATCAGATTTCCATCACACCAGAAGACCAGGAGAAAACTACCTTTACATGTCCATATGGTACTTTTGCTTTCCACAGGATGCCATTTGGATTATGTAATGCCCCTGCCACATTTCAGCGTTGCATGATGGCCATCTTCTCAGACATGCTGGAGCAGAGTATGGAGGTTTTCATGGATGACTTTTCTGTATTTGGAGATTCTTTTGATCATTGTTTGCAAAATTTGGAACAAGTGTTACAAAGGTGCGAAGATACAAACCTGGTACTCAACTGGGAGAAATGCCACTTCATGGTGCAAGAAGGCATTGTTCTTGGACACCGGATCTCACAAAAGGGGATTGAGGTAGACAAAGCAAAGATAGAGACAATTGAAAAACTACCTCCACCAACATCAGTTAAAGGTATTCGAAGTTTTCTTGGACATGCAGGTTTTTACAGGAGATTTATCAAAGACTTTTCCAAAATTGCAAAACCTCTATGCAATCTTCTGGAGAAGGATGTGCCTTTCAACTTCACCAAGGAATGCCATGAAGCTTTTGAAATCTTAAAACAGAAGCTGGTATCCGCCCCCATCATTGTAGCACCACACTGGACCCTTCCATTTGAAGTGATGTGCGATGCTAGTGATTTTGCTGTAGGTGCAGTTTTGGGACAACGTAATACAAAGATTTTTCACACCATTTACTACTCCAGCAGAACTCTAAATGAAGCTCAACTCAACTACACAACCACCGAAAAGGAGTTGCTCGCAGTTGTGTACGCTTTTGACAAATTCCGCTCTTATCTGTTGGGTCCCAAAGTGGTGGTCTACACAGATCATTCAGCAATCAAATATCCGATCACGAAGAAAGATGCCAAACCCAGATTGATCCGTTTGATACTTCTTCTGCAAGAATTTGACGTGGAGATTCAAGATAGGAAAGGGACAGAGAATCAGGTGGCAAATCATCTATCGAGGCTCGAGAATGGAAACACAGCTGACAAAGATCTGTCAATCAAAGAAACTTTTCCAGATGAACAGTTGTTTGCCATGAAACAACAGGAAGTCCCTTGGTATGCTGACTATGTCAACTACATTGTGTCAGGAAAATGGCCTTTGGAATGGACAACTCAGCAACAGAAGAATTTCTTCAAAGAAGTCAAGCACTATGTCTGGGACGAGCCATACCTGTTCAAACGGTGTACTGATCAACTACTGAGACGATGTGTTCCACATGAGGAAATCAACAGTGTTTTACAGCACTGTCATTCATCACCATATGGCGGACACTTCAGCGGAAACAAAACTGCAGCCAAAGTTCTACAATCAGGTTTGTTCTGGCCCACTCTTTTTAAAGATGCTTATCTTTTTGCTTTTCAATGTGACAGGTGCCAGAGAATGGGAAATATTTCCAGGAGAAATAAAGGACCGTTGCAAAACATTCTAGAAGTGGAAATTTTCGATGTATGGGGTATTGATTTCATGGACCCTTTGTTCCATCATTCGGAAACCTGTACATCCTCGTTGCTGTAGACTACGTCTCCAAATGGGTCGAAGCAATTGCACTGCCATCCAATGATTCAAAAGTCGTGATCAAATTCCTGAAAAAGAATATTTTCACATGGTTCGGAACACCTCGTGCAATCATCAATGATGGTGGCTCTCATTTCTGCAACAGATACTTCGATGCACTCCTATCCAAATACGGAGTTACTCACAAGGTTGCCACAGCTTACCATCCACAGTCAAATGGACAGGTTGAGGTTTCAAATAGGGAAATCAAAAGAATCCTAGAAAGAACTGTTGGATCAACAAGGAGAGACTGGTCAACAAAACTAGATGATGCATTATGGGCCTACAAGACAGCTTACAAGACACCCATTGGTATGTCTCCATATCGATTGGTGTTTGGGAAAGCGTGGCATCTGCCAGTTGAGCTTGAGCACAAGGCGTACTGGGCACTGAAGAAGTTGAATCTTGATTCACAAGCTGTAGGGGAGAAACGACTTCATCAACTCAACGAATTGGAGGAGTTTCGTCTACATGCTTATGAGAATGCCAGATTATACAAAGAAAAGACAAAGAAATGGCATGACCGAAAAATAGTGCACAGACAGTTCGAACCAAGGTAGCAGGTGTTGTTGTACCACTCGAGGTTGAAACTTTTCCCTGGAAAGTTGAAATCTAGGTGGTCAGGTCCATTTTTGATCACTCAAGTTTTACCTTATGGAGCTGTTGAGTTACTAGATCCTAACACCAACAACACATTCAAGGTTAACAGTCAGCGTGTCAAACACTAATGGGGAGAATCATTTGAGCGACAAAAAGAAAGTGTCAAACTTTCAGATCCAGCTTAACGTTCGAGAAGTCAAGTCTAGATGACGACTCTAAACTTAGCACTCGCAGGGAGGCAACCCATGCAATTTGTGTATATATTGTGATTTGGTGTGATTTAATTTTGTGTGTTTAGTTTTTGCAGATTAAGTCATTTCAAGATGGAAGAAGCTCTTGCAAATCTTCACAAGCAATTTCCTTCTCTCCCTCAAAAATCTCTGATGAAAGTTTACAAAGCTCGCTTAGAACGGATGAGACTACTGATGATCAAAGGTATTCCTACTGACATTCGTTGGTTAATTGAAGCACAGGTCCGATTGGCAGGTGAGTCTTCTGACTCTTTTATTTCACATCTGCCTGGTTTTGGAAGAAGCACCTATGCAAAGAAACGTAGAGCTAAACAAATGGGTGTTTGTTACAAATGTGCACGATGGAATTGCAATACTCGTTGTCGTTGTTTAGGAATTGTGTCTGATAATCGCGAAGACAAAATTAAATTCATTAGGGATAGCTTGAGTAAGGAGTCTTTAGATGATATATCTTCAACTCTTGAGACGCATCCCAGTGGATATGTTCACATAGCCTTTCGCAAATTACATACACAATTTCAAAAAGAAAGACAACAGTTAAGTCTCGGGAATCTGATTCAAAAAGACCCTGTTTGCCAATTTATAAGAAAATTGGATGGGAAGCTTGTCCCTGACGCATAGACGTCAATCAAGCCGCTACTTTTCTTGTAAATATTATATCTCTTTGTCTTTCCCTAATAATTGTAATTTGTTTTGTTATATTTTCTCCGAAAGGATCTGGACCTTTTTGACTATCACGATTTGTTTAACTAATAATTGTCATTTGGCAGGTACTAGTGCTATTATTTTACTCACCCTTTTCAGGTATTATAAATTCAACTCATCATTGCACTTTTGAAGACATCCAGAGTAAAACATGGAAGCCACTTCAAGAAGACGAGTTGAAAACATCTGTGTGTTTTGCGGTAGTAGTGTTGGTACTAAACCACAATACGTAGAAGCAGCACAGGAATTGGGTCGAGTCTTAGCTGCAAGGAATATGCACTTAATATATGACGGAGGCAATCTCGGACTTATGGGGATCGTTTCAAAGGCTGTACAGGAAGGAGGCAGTCATGTTTTGGGAATCATCCCAAAACCCTTGGCAGAGGCAAATCTTATTGGATCATCAAACAGAGAGGAACTGATCGTGCCAGGTATGCCTGAACGACTGGTAGAAATGATTAACCATGCTGATGCTTTTATCGCTTTGCCAAGTGGTTTGGGTACATTGGAGGAAATTTTTATTGTGCTATCTTGGGCGAACCTGAACATACACCAGAAACCGCTTGGACTGCCCAACGTTGATGGATTTTATGATTTTCTTTGTGTGTTTCTTGATGATGCTCGGAGAAATGGGTTCGTGTCGAAACCTTTGAAAGAACTCCTCTTTACTGCCAGAACTGCTCCGGATCTAATAGACCAACTCATAGCCTATGAACCACGAGTTGACCCTATCCTTTCAAAGATAAATTGGTCTGAGGACGATCGTGGTAAGAGGCGTAGGATTAATCTGGATCTTAACCTTTAATTTATTGTAGAATTTCAGCTAACCTGGTATTATCTTCTAAACTCTTCTTCTACTGTTTAAGACATTGGGGACAATGTCTAATTTTGGTTTGGGGGAGAGAATTAGTTGATCAGTACCTCGTTTTTAGTTTGTGTGTTGTTTTTATTTTTACTCCAATTTTTTTCGAAAAATACAAAAAAAAATGAAAAATTTTCAAAAATTACAAAAATATTTTGTTTTTTGTTTTTGTTTTTTTTTTGTGTGTTTTTATTTTGACTAAAAATGTGAAATTGGTAAGAGATAGCTGAGTAAGGAGTTTCCACTCCTGAGACGTATCTCAGACCTATTTCGAAACAAGTTAATTTTTGTTTATTTCATTTTGAATTATTTAATTTGTGAATTCTCCTTAAAACGGACTAAAATGGATCTTCATATGCTCAGTTGACAGATATTATCAACATATATAGTAACATACGGACATGAGCTAAAATTGAAAAGTTTGTAATATTCAGTGCTCTAGTTTAATTGGAGGAAACATCTCAAAAAGCAATGGAGTAAAAAAAAAAAAAACTTCTGAGATCCGAGTTATTAAGTCTGTAAGGGTGTTTTAACACCTAGTGCCCTAAAGCCAACTGGTTTGGGAGTCACTGGCCCAAAGCTCGTTACATGGATCGAAGATGTTGCAAAAATATATATATCTGAAGTCTAAGTAATTACGTCCGTAGGGGTGTCTTAACACCTGGTGCCCTAAAGCCAACTGGTTTGAGAGTCACCGACCCAACACTCGCTAAATAGATGGAAGGTATTGTATATAAATAAAAAAAAATAGAATAGAAAAAAAAAAAGAAAAAATTCAGAAAAATGAGAAAAATTATTTCATTGCTACAAAAAGGTGTGAAATCTGATAGAACTTTAGGACATAAATATTACTCTCTTATCAACTGCACTTATGACTTTTGTGGGAAAAAATGAGTTGTTTAATATTTTGTTGCCTGTGTATATGAAGAATGATAAAAATAATCGGAGAATTTACTTATTCGGTAATTTAGAAGGCAAGAAAATAATTAGTAACTTGAAGTAGAAGTTTCACCTGATTAGTCACTAACTTCTTTATTCTCTTTTCTCTTGTATTATTGCTTTTGTGTGCATTAGTTTTATTATCTTTTTACTTTTGTAAAACGTTTGTGGGTATCGTTGCTGTAAGCCCTCACGAGACTACAACTCGTCCACTAGGGACACTTAGGGGTTTAAAGGCTTATTGCATATGCTAAATGCAACTGTGATCCCTACGAAAGTGGCTTAGTTTAATTTTATTTTTATTTTTTTGTTTTGCTCGAGTACTAGCAAAATGTTAGGTTTGGCGGTGTGATGAGCGGAAAATATATCAATATTTACCGCCCCTTTAACTTAATATTTTGTTTAGTTTCTCGGGTTTGATGAACATTTTGATGTGTTTTAGTTTATTTTGCAGATAAAATAATATCGGGTCTCAATGAAATCATTTAGGATGAAATATGGGTCAAATAAGGGCAATTATTGGACTTGATATATTAATTTTGGAGATTGGAAACTTGAAAGGGCGTTTTGACGAAGTGCAGTTTTGGGAATTCCAGTTTTGCGCATCTGTCGTATTTTGGGCATAACTTTTTACTCAGATATCGGATCGAGCTGATTCAAGTGCCAGATTAAAGACGACTCAAAGCTCTACAACTTTAAAAGATAAAATATTTTCTAATTCTGAAGAGTTCATAACCGAAATTGATGAACCATCCAGAAGTGTGTGATGTGTAATTATTAAAGTCATTATCAATCATTTTCAAAGCAAAGTATAAATTAATAAATAATTAATAAAAATTATCAAATCAACACCAAACAAGATAAGCAATTAGTGGAGCAATTATGGATTTGGTGGAGTAATTAGTGGAGAAATTAATAATGGATTTGGTGGAGAATTTGATGGATGATTTGATATAGGCAAAATTTTGCCTATAAATACCAAGCCATTTCATTTGTAAAATTCATACTTTCTTCTTTGAAATTCCTTAAGAATAAATAAGAAGATTGTATCTATTTTGTTTATTTTCAGTTTTCAGTAATTAATTTTCGTTTTCGCACTTTCTTTTCTTTACTTTTCAGTTTTTACTTTCCGCAATTTACTTTTACGCACAAACATTTTCTTTCTTTACTTTTTCAGTTTTTATTTTTCAAGCAATGATGAGGTAATTCCCCCTTGCTGGGGTAAAATGTAAAGCTTTTATTATTTCTATTTAGATTAATCTCCCTTAATTATAATATATAAACTATTTAAAACCTGACTTAATGAGGATACCGCTATATTGGCCGGTTGGTAATTAATTATAAAATGATTTTAACCAGACTAAATATGGATACCGCCTGGTTGGTCGATTGGTAATTAATTATTAATTTGACGTAATCAGGATACCGCCTATATGGCCGGTAGGTAATTATCACGCAAAGTTAATATATTATATTAAGGGAGATATCTAAAATAGTAGTAATAAAAGTTGATCCTCTAACCATAGCATTTTCTTTTATTGTACTTTTACTTTATTTAATTTCAGCAATTTATTTTCAGCAATTTACTTTTACTTTTTTTTACTTTTTACTTTTTACTTTTACTTTTCACTTTTTTTTTTTTACTTTTCAGCAATTTACTTTTCAGTATTTAATTTTCAGTATTTACTTTATGTCATTTATTTTATTTAAGTTTTTATTAGCCCTAGTTATGTGTTAGTTATCTGGGGTTGTGATGAATTCTAATATCACCGGTTTATAAGGGATTATTTTATAGTTTGGGTAATTTAAAGGTTTACTTATTAAGTCTTAAACTTAATGCTTCTTGTTGTCTGATCACCAATAAGATTGATGTGGTAAATCTAAAATGAACTAGACATAGGGATTTTAGGTTTCAGCCTTAGACTTAATTGCCCACGATCTTCCTTGAGGATAGATAACCCTTTAATAGATTTTCTTACAGGATAGACATATACCTGTCGGGCGGGGGTTGCCATAATTGGAACTTAAACTTAATGAATCCAGATAATTTGGTTGACATAGACATATGGTTCAATTGGGTTAAACTGGGTATTTGCGTCTGACCATCGATAGAGGTTTTTGCATAATTTCGTGTTCCAGGTTAGTAAACTGATTTATTACACAAACATAAAATAATCACTTCATCTTTTAAAAAATATTAGAATGATTCACAATACTAGTGTTGGTGTGGAACCTGAACGGTTGGAGGTTGCACCACCAATTCCCATTCGAGACAGAACCATTCCGGTGGTTGACAGACTCATTTTCTGTATTGTACTTCCTCCATTACCAGCAAATGCGTGTGACATCAAAACATGCATTCAGATGATTCAGCAGTCAGTTCAGTTCGGGGGGAATGCAACTGAAGATCATAATACCCACATCAGTAACTTCCTGGAAGTTTGCGGTACTTTTAACTATAACAGAGCATCAGAAGAAGCAATGAGACTGCGTGTTTTCCCATACTCCTTGAAGGACAGAGCTAAAGCTTGGCTACATTCACTACCAGCAGGTTCTACCACAACTTGGAACACTTTAGCCACCAAATTTCTTGCAAAGTACTTTCCACCAGCCAGAATTGGAAAGCTGAGGAATGAAATCACATCCTTTTTACAACAAGATTCAGAATCCCTCTACGAAGCTTGGGAAAGGTACAAAGATTTACTCTGGAATGTCCTCACCATGATATTCCAAAATGGCTTCAGTTAAAAAAGTACGATGCTATCTTTCAGAGCCAATCAGCTTCCATCAAAGCACTGGAGAATCAAATCAGACAACTGGCCAATGCTCAGAGTTACAGACCACCAGGTAATCTTCCCAGCAACACATAACCCAATCCAAGGAACCGAGGGAATGAGCAATGTCAAGCCATTACTTTGAAAAGCGGTACTGAAATCAACAAAGATGTTGGAATCAAGATGTCCCAAGAAGAAGTTTCAAAAGAAGATGAACAACAGATGGAGGAAAAAGAGGCAAAGGAAAAAGAAGCAAAGGAAAAAGAACAGATCACTCCACCTCCACCTTTTCCTCAGTGTCTTCAGAAAAACAAACTGGACAAGCAGTTTGCTCGATTCCTGGAGGTTTTTAAAAAGCTGCACATCAACATCCCATTTGCAGAAGCCTTGGAAGAAATGCCCAGTTATGTCAAATTCATGAAAGACATTCTTTCACGAAAACGGAGGCATAGACATTCTTTCACGAAATCGGAGGCATCCCATCCCGGTTGCCATAATTGGAACTTAAACTTAATGAATCCAGATAATTTGGTTGACATACACATATGGTTCAATTGGGTTAAACTGGGTATTTGCGTCTGACCATCGATAGAGGCTTTTGCATAATTTCCTGTTCCAGGTTAGGAAACTGATTTATTATACAAACATAAAATAATCACTTTATCTTTTAAAAGATATTAGAATGATTCACAACCCTAGATCTTTAAGTCTTTTGTTATTTTCCTTAGTATTTTTTTTATTTTATTTATTTTAATTAAGGAAAACCACATTCAACCAATCAAACAATCATTCTCTTCTCCATATAATTAGATACCTGTAAATAAATAGATTCAATAATTAATAACAACAGTAGGAATTAAGTCCTCATGGGATCGATATTTTTATACTACTTGAACGATACGTGCGCTTGCGTTATACGTGTGTGTTTACGCCGGTCAATCTCATACATTTTTTTTTACTCCATCGCTTTTTATAGATGCTTCCTCCAATTAAACTAGAGCACTGAATATTACAAACTTTTCAATTACAGCTCATGTCTGTATGTTACCGTGTATGCTGATAATACCTGTCAACTGAGCATATGAAGATTTATTTTAGTCAGTATTATGGAGAATTCACAAATTAAATCATTCAAAAGGAAATAAACAAAGATTAACTTGTTCCAAAACAGGCTAAGATATGTCTCAGGAATGAAAATTCCTTACACAACTATCTCACACCAATTTCACCTGATTAATCAAATAAAAACTTAAAAACACAAAATATTTTTTGATTTATTAAAAAATTTTCAATTTTTTTTTAGTTTTTTTGAAAAATGTTGACTACAAATAAAACAATAAAAAAAAGATACAATTTAATTATTCTCCTCCCCCACACATAAATGAGACATTGTCCCCAATGTCTTAAACAGTAGAAGAAGAGTTTAGAAAACCGTACCTGGTAAGCTGAAATTCTACATCTAAATGAAAAGTTAAAGGTTAAGATCCAGATTTATCCGATGCCTCTTACCACGATCATTATTGGACCAGTTTATCTTGGAAAGAATTGGGTCAATTTGAGGTTCAAAGGCTAAGATTTGGTCAATTAAATCTGGGGGCAGTTCTGGCAGTAAAGAGAAGTTCTTTTACAGCCTTTGACACGAACCCATTTCTCCGGGCATCATCAAGAAACACACAAAGAAAATCATAAAATCCATCAATATTGTACAATCCAAGCGGTTTCTGGTGTATGTTCAAGTTCGCCAATGATAGTACAGTAAAAATTTCCTCCATCGTGCCCAAGCCACCTAGAAAAGAAATAAAAGCATCAGGACGGTTAATCATCTCTACTAGTCGTTCAGACATACCTGGCATGATTAGTTCATCGCCGTTTGATGATCCAATAAGATTCGCCTCCGCCAAGGGTTTTAGGATGATTCCCAAGACTTGACTGCCTCCATCCTATACAACCTTTGAAACGATCCATATTAGTCCAAGATTGCCTCCTCCATATACTAGGTGCATATTCCTTTCAGCTAAGACTCGACCCAATTCATGTGCTGCTGCTATGTACTCTGGTTTCACACCAACACTAGTACCACAAAACACAAAAATGTTTACAACTCGTCTTCTTGAAGTGGCTTCCATATTTTATGTGTTTCTTTTTCAGATCTGGATGCCTTCAAGAGTGCAATGATTAGTTGAATTTATAGAACCTGAAATGGGTGAGTAATAATAGCAATAGTATCTTCTAAAGGACGATTAGTAGCAAAACAGTAAATCATGAAAGGTCAAAAAGTCTGGATCCTGTCGGAGAAAATAAAAGAAAATATCAAAACAAATCAAATTATTAGGAAAAGACAAAGAGATATAATATTTACAGGAATTAATGGCTTGATTGACGTCTATGCGTTAGGGACAAGCTTCCCATCTAATTTTCTTATAAATTGGCAAACATGATCTTTTTGAGTCAGATTCCCGAGACTTAACTGTTATCTTTCTTTTTGGAATTGTGCATATAACATGCGAATTTCATGATACACATATCCATTGGGATGTGTCTCAAGAGTTTTAGATATTTTATCCAAAGACTCCTTACTGAAGCCATCCTTAAGGAAATTAATCTTATCTTCGCGGTTATCAGACAACATTCCTAAAGATTGACAACGAGTATCACAAAACATACAAGCACATTTATAACAAACACACATTTTTTTGGCTCTTCTCTTTTTAGCAGATGT
Organism: Zanthoxylum bungeanum; assembly: GCA_019454045.1. Classification (NCBI taxonomy): domain Eukaryota; kingdom Viridiplantae; phylum Streptophyta; class Magnoliopsida; order Sapindales; family Rutaceae; genus Zanthoxylum; species Zanthoxylum bungeanum. Next base: position 101,736 of record SKCR01026382.1, on the reverse strand, counting down.
GCTTCTTCCTAAACCAGACAGATGTGAAATAAAAGAGTCAGAGGACTCATCTGCCAATCAGACCCGTGCTTCAATAATCCAACGAATGTCAGTAGGCATACCTTTGATCATCAGTAGTCTCATTCGTTCCAAGTGAGCTTTGTAAACTTTCATCAGAGATTTTTAAGGGAGAGAAGAAAATTGTTTGTGAAGATTTCCGAGAACTTCTTCCATTCTGAAATGACTTATCCGACAAAAACTAAACACACCAAATTAAATCACACCAAATCACAATATATACACAAATTGCATGGGTTGCCTCTCAGTTAGTGCTAAGTTTAACGTCGTCAGCTAGACATGACTGTCCGAACATTAGGCTGGATCTGAAAGTGTGACGCTTTCTTTTTGTCGCTCAAATGATTCTCTCCAGTAGTGCTTGACACGCTTGTTTTTAGCCTTGAATGTTTTGTTGGAGTTGGGATCATGTATCTCAACGGCTCTATCTGGTAAAACCTTGGTGATTAATAATGGACCTGGCCATCATGATTTTGGCTTCCATGGGAATAGTTTCAAGCTTGACTTGTTTAACAGTACCATCTGCCCTGGTTCCAGTTGTATGGGCACTAACTTCTCATCATGTCTCTTTTTGGCCTGTTCTCAAAAGGCTAAATGTGAAATTTGTCCAATTCGTTGAGTTGGTGGAACTGTTTCTCTTCTGTTGCTTGTAGTGCAAGAATTGGCTTCTTCAATGCGCAATACACTTTATCTTCAGGCTCCACAGGCAATTGACATGCTTTAAGTTTGTCAGCAGAACTTTGTATTACATTGGAGGTCTGGATGGTACTATTTATCACATCAAGTCTGAAAATTCCTCATTCTCATCATTCAGGAAATTCATGGCTTTGAAAATATTGAATGTCACTTATTGGTCCTGTACCCTCATGGTTAGTTCTCATTTTTGTACATCAATAATGGTTCGACTTGTAGCCAAGAATGGTCTCCCGAGGATGATCGGCACGTCTTCATCTTCCTCCATATCATGGACAATAAAATCTTCTAGGTAAATGAATTTGTCAACTTTGACCAGCACATCTTCAACTACACCTCTTGGACATACGAGCGTTCTATCAGCAAGTTGTAGAGAGACTGAGGTTGGCATTGTTTCTCCAATCTGTAGTTTCATGTAGATAGAAAACGGCATAAAGTTAACACTTGCACCTAAATCACACAAAGCCTTACCGAAGTCATGTTCTTCTATGGTGCAAGGAACATTAAAACTGCAAAGATCTTTCAACTTTGGGGGAAGCTTCCTCTGGATGATAGCGCTGCATTCTTCTGATAATGTTATTGTCTCATAATTTCTCAATCTCCACTTTCGTGAAAGAATGTCTTTCATGAATTTGACATAGCTGGGCATTTGTTCCAACGCTTCTGCAAATGGAATGTTAACATGCAGCTTTTTGAAGATCTTCAGGAACCAAGAAAACTACTTCTCTAGTTTATTCTTCTGGAGACGCTGTGGAAAAGGTGGAGGTAGAGTGATCATTTCTTAATCTTTTTCGTTTGTTTCTTTTTCCTCCATTTGTGGAACTGCTTCACTGCTTTCTTTTGGAACTTCCTTAGCAATTGCCTTGATTCCAACAACTTTGTTGATTTCAGTACCGCTTTTTAACATGATGGCATTATATTGCTCCTTCCCCATGTTCCTTGGATTTGGTTCTGTGTTGCTAGGAAGGTTACCTGGCGGTCTGTAACTCTAAGCATTGGCCAGTTGTCCAATTTGATTCTCCAGTGCTTTGATGAAAGTAGATTGGCTTTGGAAAATAGCATTATATGCTGATTGATGCTTTTTGAACATCTCTGCAATCCATTCTTTCATTTCTGGTTCTTTTTCAAACTCCTGGCTTTTGTTTTGCTGTTGAAATCCAGACGGTGGATTGTTCTTTTGCCCTGAATTATTGCTCCATGAAAAATTGGGATGATTCGTCCACCTTGGGATGTAGGTGTTGGAATATGGATTATTCCCCTGTCTGTTGAAATTGTTGACATAGTTCACCGTTTCTTCATGTTGGTTTGGCTTTGGTACTCCTCTATATGGTGAACTTGTGGCTCTGGCGATGTTTACAACTTGCGTGCTAAGTGTTTCCAGGCTTTTGCTCATTTTCTCCAACTTAGTATTCACTGCTGAGTTAGCTCCAACTTCATAAATTACTGCAATTCGTTGAATCATGCTCCTTTCTGTTGGCCACAATGAATTGTTGTTAGCCATTTCTTCAATTAAGTCCCAGGCTTGATCTTCTCATTTGCCATCAAAGCTCCTCCAGCAGCAGCATCAATTGTGGTTCTCATCAATCCAGAAAGTCCATTATAGAAAGTTTGGACTTGAAGCTATTTTGGAATCTCATGGTGAGGACATTTCCAGAGCAAATCTTTGTACCTTTCCCAAGCTTCGTAGAGAGTTTCCGAGTCAAGTTGTACAAAGGATGTGATGTCATTTCCTAGTTTTGTTGTTCTGACTGGTGGAAAGTACTTTGCAAGGAATTTGGTGGCTATAGTGTTCCAAGTTGAGATGGAACCTACTGGTAGTGAATGTAGCCAAGCTTTTGCTCTGTCTTTCAAGGAATATGGAAAAACTCACAGTCTCATTGCTTCTTCTGATGCTCTGTTGTAATTGAAAGTGTCGCAAACTTCCAGGAAGTTGCTGATGTGGGCATTAGGATCTTCAGTTGCATTCCCCCCAAACTGTACTGACTGCTGAATCATCTGAATGCATGTTTTAATGTCACACGCATTTACTGGTAAGAGAGGAAGTACAAAATAGGAAATGAGGCCGTCCACCACTGGAATGGTTCTGTCTCCAATGGAAATTGGTGGTGCAACCTCTAAAGGTTCAGGTTTTATGTTAACAATTGCTTCTTGGCCTTCTCGCCTTTCCCTTCTCAACTGTCTGATAGTTCTTTCAATCTCTGGGTCAAGCGGTCGGAGTTCAAAGCTTCCGATTTGTCCCATGTAGTGTCTGAGAACCTGAAACATGTGAAAACAAAAAAAAATAAGTAAAAAAGAAAATTAGATACAAGTAAAGGTATCTAACCTCAAAACTAATAGTGAAAGATAAATAAGTCCCTGGTATCGGTGCCAAAAACTTGACCGGCGTAATATCACGCGTATAACGCAATCGCATGTATCGTTCAAGTAGTATAAAAAGTCTCGATCCCACGAGGACTTAAAACCTATTGTTATCAATTTATGAAGTTAAATATTTACAAGTATCTAATGGATTGATTGTTTGATTGGGTGATGACTTTAAAATTAAAATAAGTAAATAAATTACTTAAAAGTAGATTGAAGAAAATTCAAATTTATAAAACTATCCAGGATTGTGAATCCTTCCAATATCTTTTTAAAAGATGAAGTGGTTATTTTAAGTTTGTGTATTATATTGGTTTATTAACCTGGAACATGAAATTATGTAAAAGCCTCTTCCGATGGTCAAATAAAAATACCCAGTATAACCCAATTAATCATATTCCTATGTTAACCAAGTTATCTGAATTCATTAAGATTAAGTTCCAATTATGGCTACCCTCGTCCGACAGGTATATTCCTATTCTGTAAGGAAATCTATTAATGGGTTATCTATCCTCAATGAAGATCGTGGGCTATTGAGTCTAAGGTCTTAAACCTAAAATCCATTTTCCAAGTTCATTTTAAGTTTACCGAATCAATCTTATTAATGACCAGTTAACAAGATGCATTAAGACTAAGACTCAATAAATAAACCATTATATTACCCAAACCGTAATTTAACCCCTTATAAACCGGTGATATTGGACTTCATCACAACCCCAGATCACTAACTTAGTTATAACACATAACTAGAGCTGGTAAAAACTTAAATAAAATAAAAGACATAAAGTAAATTCCTGGAAATTAAATACTGAAAAGTAAATTACTGAAAAGTAAATTGCTGAAACGTAAATTGCTGAAAGGTAAATTGTTGAAAGTAAATAAAGTAAAAGTACAATAAAAGAAAATGATGGGGGGTTAGAGGATTCACTTTTATTAATACTATTTTAGATATCTCCCTTAATATAATATATTAACTTTGCTTTATAATTACCAACCATCCATATAGGCGGTATCATGATTAAGTCAAATTAATAATTAATTACCAACCGACCAACCAAGCGGTATCCATGCTTAGTTAGGTTAAAATAAATTTATAATTAATTACCAACCGACCAATATGGCGGTATCCTCGTTAAGTCAGGCTTTAAATAGTTATTATATTATAATTAATGGAGATTAATCTAAATAGCAATAATAAAAGTTTTACTTTTTACCCCAGCAAGGGGGAGTTACCTCCTCATTGCGTAAAAAAGTAAAAACTGAAAAGTAAAGAAAGGAAAGTACTGTGCGTAAAAGTAAATTGCAGAAAGTAAAGATTGAAAAGTAAAGAAAAGAAAGTTCGAAAAAGTAAATTGCTTAAATTTAACAAACAAGATACAATCTTCTTAGTATTCTCAAGGAATTATATAAAAGAAGATATGAATGTACAAATGAAATAGCTTGGTATTTATAGGCAAAATTTTGCCTCCATCAAATCATCCACCAAATCCATTATTAATTATTCCACTAATTGCTCCACCAAATCCATTATTAATTGCGATCATGTTTGGTGGGAGCTTGACTAATTTTATTTTTTATTTAGTTATTTATTTTTTTACTTTGAAAATAACTTTAATAATTACGCATAACACATTTCTAGTGTTGGATAATATGACCCATATCGTCACTATTTGTACAGATCACGGTGTTGTTGTGCAAATTAACTATGTGACAAGGAAATTGCACTCTCATCATTTGTGATTAAATCACCATAAATGTATAAATGAAGAGAGGTCCATATGATTAGTTCCTGGATTGAGATGATATGAGACAGTATCAATCCCCGAAGGATTAATCATTAAATATCCCTAGCCGGAGTATTGTCGAGACTGGACATCGATAATGCGGAATAGGCTAGTATTGCACTTGTGTGCGTTGTGAGGGCACAACGACATAGTTCTCATATATATAAGTATTGGATACTTATGCAAGTGTGATAGGAGGTCGTGTTTCACTGATGGTACGAGAAACAGCTTCGCTCTGGATAGACCCCTCGGAATCCCATTGGTATTATGACTATGTGTCTATGGGAGGCCGAAATCAGGGTAGGTGTGTATAGTCTTAACCTGAGACTTACATCACTAATACTTGCGATAATCGGTAGACTTTGGTCTTGGTGGTACAGGGCTTTAACCGGTTCTGCGTACACCGCTTCTGGGTTTATCAGAGAGTCGTAGTGTATTGGGTGTGATGTCAAGACGGAAGTATCACTTCAGTCATATTGGAGATGATGTCACGCATGATATGGTACTAGTGCTCTTAAGTGTTGCGCAACCAACCGGGATATTGTAACCAGGTCATGCATATCCGATTATAGAGACTATGTTACCAGACATCCGACATGTGCTTCGGACGGGGCAGACACTTATCCAGCCCCAGCCCTAGCACGTGACTATCCGATACTAGGCCAATATACACAATACTACGGTATACTACGCTTGATACAGATCTATATATTCCTGTAAGAATGTTTCTGGAGAATTGGGTAGGCATGGCGCTTTGCTAGAAGCCAACCTTGTCTTGTAAATCGGTATAAACGTAGTACGAGGTACTTACGTGTTCGGATTATCCGACGACCGTATTTACTGCCAACATATCCGGATGATGTATAACTCGCACTATAATTAATCTGGGATTAATTAGTAGAGAGAGAAGATTAATTTCTAGAGAGAGAAAATTAATCTGGGATCAATTACGGAGATATTTTATCTCGGATAAAATATCTTTTAAAGAGAGAGAACGATTAATTTGGAATTAATCGATAAAATAATATATTTGATATATTATAAGAAATTGGATTTCGACGCGGAATTAAAATTAGATATTAATTCGGGCGAACGAATTAATTTAGAATTAATTCGTTATTGACGTGAATAGTGAATTCGCTATGCGTAATCATTTAATTACGACGCGACGGAAAATTCGTTAATTTGGAATTAGCGAACCCGAGCCCGAGATTGATTGCGAGCGCATTCGCATTTCGAATTCGAGCTCGGCACGCAACTCACATCAAGCGTCAAATCACTGGTCGCATCAATTGTCAAATCACTTGTCACTTTGAGTGATGTGACATGACAAGTTGTCACTTTAATAAAGTGACTTGATGTAAAAGTAGAAGTGATGGGTAAAAGGTGAAAAACATTATTTGCTTTTTGTTTTTTGACTTTTTGGAATATGAAAAGGTTTGGTATATATGTTTTATTTATTTTTGGAAAATAAATGAATAATATATATTACATTTTTTCTTTTCCCTCCTTTACTAGATTCGGTCCTCTCTCTCTCCTCATTCACGATCTCTCATCTCCCTCTCTTTTCTTCTTCCTCTTCTCACGACTTCAAGCCGATTTCTTGACAAAAAGTTTCTGGTTTTGACCGAAATTTTGAGAAGCAAATGAAGAAGAGTAGTGCTAGCACACATATGGGTTATATTATGGTGATAGGGAAACGAATTTGTGAGCATGGAAAAGCTTGAAGCTTGGAGCTTCAATGGTGACATCCATGGCCGAATGAACAAGGAGGAAAACAGCCCCCACCGTGCACTCCACTGCAGTTCCAGAAGCCATTGCCGAGCTTCACAGGAGGCAAAAACGCAACTTGTTCTTCATTTCATCAAAACCCATCAATGTGAGTATGTATTCCGCCTTACTCCTTTGTGTATTCATCTCGTTTTTATATGTAATCAATTTGATGAAAAATTAATTGGATTGATTTTCCCCAATTTGCTTAATGTTGGCCAAAACTTTAATTTGGGTAAACTCAATTTGAGCATCAATTGATTAAATTTTTTAGTATAGTATGCTTGAATGAGGTTGAATTGATGTTGTGCATAATCAATTTCATGAAATTTGGTTGGATCCATTTTTCCCCAAATTTTGGGCATGACAAATTTGGGTAAACTTGATTTTGAGCATGTTTAATGAAATTGGATGATTTAGAATGCTTAAATGTTGTTTAATTGATGATTGATTAGATCAATTTGATGAAAAGTGTTTGGAACAATTTTTCCCCAATTTGCTTGTGATGGCCGAATTTGACAAGTGCCCTAATGTCTTGGTTTTTGATTTTTTGTTCATTGGATGACTTAGAAATCATTTGGGGATGTTGAATTTATGTTTGATTGGGTTCAATTGGATTGAATTTGATTTGGGCATAATTTCCCTCTTTGGCCGAGACTTTAGCATGTATAAATTGGGTTTGATTTTGATTTAATTATGTTGGACATGATTAATTGATGTTAAGCATGATTAATTGGACAAATTTGATGTTTTGGAAACTTTGATTTGGGCAATTAATAATGCTATACACTTTAGGTAACTTAATTGGAAAATTTGGAATTTTTGGAATTAAATTATTGGGCTTAAAATTGGATTTGGGCTTCTTTTTAAGTTGTTATTGGGTTTATTGGACTTTGTTGTACAAAGTTGGTTTAGGCCAAAATTGGTTGGATCCAATTAGGCCCAAAACCGCTTCCAAAAGGCCCAAATGCGACAAATTAACCTTTAAAGTTTAATTGGGCCTAATGGGCCAAAATTAATTTAAAGGCTTATGGGGTAAATCCCGGATTGGACTTTGGTTGCGGGTTTGACCCGAGTTGACCAAAAGTCCACGCCTCAAGAAATTAATTAAAAGCCCATTGGACTTTAATTAAATTAATATTGGATATTAATCGGGCTTTAAGACCCGTAACGATTAAATTTGGAATTTAAATCGTAAAGGTTTATTTTATAAAGTGTAATATTTAATTTGGAATTAAATAATGAATTAGAATTAAATGCGTATTAAATTGGATTTAATTATGTAATTTAATTTAATTCGTAGAAATCGTACTTTGAGTACGTGTTCACAATACGAGTTTGACTCGAACAAAATCAAATCTTTGTTTGAACATTGGATGATCACTAATTATCAAGATTAATTAATTTGATTAGATTGATTGATAACATGCTTGTATGAATACATGGTTGTGATGTTTGAATAATGTATATCGGATGGATATTAGCCGGGTGGGGCGATTTTGGAAATTGTAATAAATTTGATTTATTAATTGGACCTGCGAGTCCAGCCTTATCTCCTATTCTTTGTATTCTCTTCTCACCTATTCCCCTCTATGTATATGAGGTTTCTTTAGAAGTGTAGTGTAACGGGTAGAAGAAATATTTGTGCTAGCGGGAGAGAGAAAGTGAGAGATTTGATCTAGGATCAATATGTAAAATATCCATCCGCATATCATTATTATTTTTCATATTCGCTTTATTATGTGTTTAGAATGCATGTTTAAGGGTGTATGATGATGAGACCTTAACAAAGATAATTAAAATTGGTAGCCTATTTGCACGCGAAAAACCCTCGTTAAATATCAAGCGTTTATTTTCCTTCCATTGAGTGATTCTTACTCAAGATCCGAGATTGGCAGGGGTTGTTGGCCAAAGTCAAGCCCTTGTCCGTCGAAGATGTGTTTTAATCACGAGGCTTTGTTCCATATCGGTGTCGTGTCCAAGTTGTGGTTTGTTGGCCAAAGTCAAGACCACTTCTTGTCCATTGACATTGATTACGAAGCTTCCATGTCAATGGGTCCGCGCTTGACTGGGATCACTAGGTTTGTTGTGCCAAAGCCAAGGCCTAGTTGATTCAGAGGAAAAAGGTTAGGGTATACATTCGATGTATAGGCATATATAAGATATATGTTTGGGACTTGGATGTCCACCTACTGGATCTAGGAGTTGGATAAGATCCAATTGATCTTCAAGATCTACCTAGTTAATTATCATACAATTTGTTGGCCAAAGTCAAGATTGTGTGATATTTAACGGGATCCTAGCCCACTAGGAAACACGGTTTCCCGAGTACTCGACAGAGGGTTAGAGGCTCGACGAAAAATAGTGGGAGGTAAGAATTGAATTTGCAATACTCGTTCAATTACTCGCCATACGCGCTCATTCAAATTATTTCGTCATTAGATTAAATGTTAGTTAGACTAATATTTAAATTGTTGTTTTAATAAACAGTTGGACTGTATTATACTTGATTATATATAATTGGATTATATTAATCAATATATTTGAATTAATTAATTTCAGTTTACAGTTGATTTTATAATTGGATTATAGTAATCAATGTAATTGAGGTTAATTAATTTGGATTATATTTGATTATATAGTTGGACTATTATAATCATTATAATATATATAGTACCACTAATCGTTGATTAAATAGTTGGACTATTGTAATCAAGATAAAACTGAAAAGTTGGATATTTAAAATATAATCTGCGATTAAAATATTTTAAATGATTTAATTTTCAAAATTGGGAATAAATAATAGGTTACTTTATTTGATAAAATAACTTATTATACCTTAAGCCCAAAGTTAAGCAAAATAAGTAGAGCATAAAATCTTTGGAAGATTTATGTGATGATGACTTTAATGCTTAATTTAATATACTTGTCATAAATCTAATTTTAGATTTAAGAAGTATTAAAATTGCAATTTATAATTCTTGGAGAATTAATTGACTATTCTAGAGGAGATAAAGTCAAAGTTTGCAATTGGGCATGTAGCACGAGGTGCACATCGTTTCGATATTCTAAAAACCCAAGGCTTGGCCTAAGGTTTCTGAAATATTGAAAAGGATAATAGACATATCCCAAAGTGACTACCATTTGGATATGGCAGACACGAAGGAATTAAAGAAAGGGCAAGGCTCTTACTTTGAAAATGTTTGTCTTAGTTATGTTCACAGCTAGTATTGAAATTAGATTTTAAATACTTAGTGTGGTACATAAAATATATGTATTGATGTTCAGAATCTGCTTTGAGCAGGATACTGACTTCAAGCTGAGATTGCTCTGCGAATCGGAAACGGGACGAAAGTCGCTGTTTCGACCGTAGATACCTAAGTTTAGGAACTACCCTTTGGGTGTGTACTTGAATTAGGAACTGTTATAATGTAACTAGTTTGACTAGAGACATTATCTCTATATCAGTGTTTAATCCGTTGCGGATAAACCTTTATATTCTAGAACACTAAAGTGTTTTATTATATAAAGATGATACTGAGATAAACACATTAGATGTGAATAACAGAATTTATATTTTGAATATAATTAAAATCTCGAACATATAAAATGACAAATAAATAGCTCAAATTGATTTGATCAATAGAGACTTATTTGTGGCATTGTTGTCTGGGACACAATTATACAAGACTCGTATATCCACACTTTTGAAGAGTGGGTACTAGGACTGATTTGACTATTCAAATAAGGTCTGCGAATCTAGTTTATTAGGTAAAGTACCTAAAATACTATTTACTTGGTAATAGTAAAAGGGCCACCGATCTGTTAGCCATATTCATGGTGAAGTTATTGGGCCCATATCTAGCTAGGCTAGATGTGAACATGAATATTTCGTGACCTTAAAACGGATGTGGCATCACGTTATGGTTATGTGTTTCTTTTGAAGAACACAAATCGGAAACTTTTAGAGTTTCGACACGAAATAGACAAACAGATCGGCTATAGTATTATGCCGCCACGGTAAGACCGTATTGGAAAATACTTAAGCAATAAGTTTCTTATATACTTGAAAGAGTATAGTGTTCTTTCAAATGAAGACTCCTCTCGGAACACGTCAAAGTGACGGTGTGTCCGAACGAATTAACCGAATCATGTTAGACATGATAAGGCTAATCATGAGTCGCTCTGAGCTACTGTTTCCTTCAATAGGATATGTACTAACAGTGCAAAACTTATTTAGAATAAGGTTCCATATAAATCTGTTTGACAGATATCATATAGGATATGAACAGGGAAGAAACGAGGTTTCTCATTCCTGATAATTTGGGTATGCCAGGCATAACGTTTGGATGATACCAAACTAAGGACCCAAATTGGATAAGTGCCAATATAGGTTATCCTAAGGGAAACCATAAGTATAGTACTTATAAATCTCACATGAGAACAATGTGATTGTTGCTCACCATGCGGTTTTTCCTGAGAGGAATACTGATATGCAGTGGTCAGTGGGAGGATAGTGATACTCAATGAAAATCAGAGTAATACTGTTCAAGGCACAAGGTCCGTAATGGAACACAATTAGTTCATCAATGATGAATCTGTACCATTAATCTTCGAATACACAAGAACTGAGTAGATCGGATAGAGTCAGAAAACGACCTAGGGTATGGGTTTCTGATCTAACCTCATAAAGATGTCAATCTTATGAAGGTACATCCACCGACTACGTTTTAAGGAAGTGATACAAGGTATCGACTCCCTTTTATGGCAAAGTGCCATGAATCCGAAATGGATTCCATGTATAACAACTATTTTGGATACTAGTTGTTGTACCACAAGGCATTGTGCCTATTGGTACATTAAATGTCTTCAAGGAATACATACATGGATGGCAACATACCAACGTACAAAGCTGGGCTTTTGACGGAAAGGTATCGTTATCAACATTGTGTTAATAACGGTTCAACCTTTTACCTGTTGCCATGGTAAATCCATTTTGAAGATGCTTGTTGATAACTGCATATTTCATTTATGAAATGTGTCAGTTGCAGATCAAAATCGCTTTCCTGAAAAGGAAACCTTTTGGAGGATGTTTACAACATCCTGACGATTTTGCATAACCGACAAACAAGGTTTGCGGGTTATTCGATCCATATTTGGATTGAAACAAGCATAAGGTTCTTGGAACTGACGTTTTGAAATAATCATAATAGTTTATGATTTGACTCAAAACGAAATAATTCTTGTGTATATAAGGAGGTTAGTGGGAGAGCATTGATAATTAAATTCCCATAAAACAATTGGTGAAAGCTTGGCTTTCATAAGAAATTCTCCGTAGAATTCTGGGGAGTAACAACCTTTATTCAAGGAATAAAGATCTACTGGGATAGATTTGGAGTTGTTAACACTCTCTGGAAATTGTACATTTAAAATGTACTTGTATTGGTGTCTCATACACTTTGAGCATATGGAGTCACAATCGGGTCAATCCAAGTGATAGTCACTGGATTGAAGATTAATAACATCTGTTAGTATCTGAGAGAACTAAAGATGTTGTCTTAAACTATGGAGATGGAGAACTTGAAGTGACTGGGATCACTGCTGCAAGTTTCCAAACCGGTAAATACTGCGGTACTATAAAGTTTGAATAACGGGACAGTAAACAGGAAATCTTCCGAGAAAGATAATTGTTGCCGAATAAACAACAAATGCGGATTATTACAGCAGCTGAGGCAGCAATAGAAGCCATTTGGATCGAAAATAAATCTAATTAGATTAGATATAGTTCTTTTAGCAGCTGAGCTAGGCGTCAGCACAGGCTAAGGAATTAAAGGTCTCACCGACGATCCAGATATATACTTCTATATTCATCTGATTCGTTCGGATCATACATCGTGGCGATGTGATGATCGTATAAATCGCGTCAGAAGATAATTACGCAAATCCGCTGACGAAAACCTTTCCTCATCAATTTGAGCGAACCGTACATAGTTCGGGTGTTAGACACTCGAGTGACTGGCTATGTGCCAAGTTGGAGATTGTTGGATAATATGACCCATATCGTCACTATTTGTACAGATCACGGTGTTGTTGTGCAAATTAACTATGTGACAAGGAAATTGCACTCTCATCATTTGTGATTAAATCACCATAAATGTATAAATGAAGAGAGGTCCATATGATTAGTTCCTGGATTGAGATGATATGAGACAGTATCAATCCCCGAAGGATTAATCATTAAATATCCCTAGCCGGAGTATTGTCGAGACTGGACATCGATAATGCGGAATAGGCTAGTATTGTACTTGTGTGCGTTGTGAGGGCACAACGGCATAGTTTCATATATATAAGTATTGGATACTTATGCAAGTGTGATAGGAGGTCGTGTTTCACCGATGGTACGAGAAACAGCTTCGCTCTGGATAGACCCCTCGGAATCCCATTGGTATTATGACTATGTGTCTATGGGAGGCCGAAATCAGGGTAGGTGTGTATAGTCTTAACCTGAGACTTACATCGCTAATACTTGCGATAATCGGTAGACTTTGGTCTTGGTGGTACATGGCTTTAACCGGTTCTGCGTACACCGCTTCTGGGTTTATCAGAGAGTCGTAGTGTATTGGGTGTGATGTCAAGACGGAAGTATCACTTCAGTCATATTGGAGATGATGTCACGCAGGATATGGTACTAGTGCTCTTAAGTGTTGCGCAACCAATCGGGATATTGTGACCAGGTCATGCATATCCGATTATAGAGACTATGTTACCAGACATCCGACATGTGCTTCGGACGGGGCAGACACTTATCCAGCCCCAGCCCTAGCACGTGACTATCCGATACATGGCCAATATATACAATACTACGGTATACTACGCTTGATACAGATCTATATATTCCTGTAAGAATGTTTCTGGAGAATTGGGTAGGCATGGCGCTTTGCTAGAAGCCAACCTTGTCTTGTAAATTGGTATAAACGTAGTACGAGGTACATACGTGTTCGGATTATCCGATGACCGTATTTACTGCCAACATATCTGGAGATCTCATGGGTCGCTTCCTGAAGATTCACCGAAGATGTATAACTCGCACTATAATTAATTTGGGATTAATTAGTAGAGAGAAAAGACTAATTTCTAGAGAGAGAAAATTAATCTGGGATTAATTACGGAGATATTTTATCTCGGATAAAATATCTTTTAAAGAGAGAGAACGATTAATTTGGAATTAATCGATAAAATAATATATTTGATATATTATAAGAAATTGGATTTCGACGCGGAATTAAAATTAGATTTTAATTCGGGCGAACGAATTAATTTAGAATTAATTCGTTAGCGACATGAATAGTGAATTCGCTAGGCCTAATCATTTAATTACGACGCGACGGAAAATTCGTTAATTTGGAATTAGCGAACCCGAGCCCGAGATTGATTGCGAGCGCATTCGCATTTCGAATTCGAGCGCGGCACGCAAGTCACATCAAGCGTCAAATCACTGGTCGCATCAATTGTCAAATCACTTGTCACTTTGAGTGATGTGACATGACAAGTTGTCACTTTAATAAAGTGACTTGATGTAAAAGTAGAAGTGATGGGTAAAAGGTGAAAAGCATTATTTGCTTTTTGTTTTTTGACTTTTTGGAATATGAAAAGGTTTGGTATATATGTTTTATTTATTTTTGGAAAATAAATGAATAATATATATTACATTTTTTCTTTTCCCTCCTTTACTAGATTCGGTCCTCTCTCTCTCCTCATTCACGATCTCTCATCTCCCTCTCTTTTCTTCTTCCTCTTCTCACGGCTTCAAGCCGATTTCTTGACAAAAAGTTTCTGGTTTTGACCGAAATTTTGAGAAGCAAATGAAGAAGAGTAGTGCTAGCACACATATGGGTTATATTATGGTGATAGTGAAACGAATTTGTGAGCATGGAAAAGCTTGAAGCTTGGAGCTTCAATGGTGACATCCATGGCCGAATGAACAAGGAGGAAAACAGCCCCCACCGTGCACTCCACTGCAGTTCTAGAAGCCATTGCCGAGCTTCACAGGAGGCAAAAACGCAACTTGTTCTTCATTTCATCAAAACCCATCAATGTGAGTATGTATTCCGCCTTACTCCTTTGTGTATTCATCTCGTTTTTATGCATGTTTGTGATCCTTGGGACTTGATTGAAACTCAACATCTAGATGTTTCATCAATTTCGGTCATGAACTCTTCCTAATTCAAAATTATTTTGTTATTCAAAGTTGTAGATCTTTGAGTCTTTTTTAATCTAGAACTTGAATCAACTCAATCCGATATTGGAATAAAAAAGTTATGCCTAAAATACGACAGTTGCGCAAAACTAGAATTTCTGAAACTGCACTTCGTTAGAACGCCCTTTCAAGTTTCCAATCTCCAAAATTAATGTCAAGTCCAATTTTTGCCCTTATTTGACCCACATTTCGTCCTGAATGATTTCATTGAGTCTCAATATTATTTTATCTGCAAAATAAACTAAAACACGTAAAAACGTTCATCAAACCGGAGAAACTAAACAAAATATTAAGTAAAAGGGGCGGTAAATATTGATATATTTTCTGCTCATCAGTGACTAATTGATCCACTGGGGAGTTTTTCTGTGATGATGAGGTGCTTCGACCTCTCGGATTCATTCCCAAACTATTGATAATGTGGGCCTCGCCCCCTAGGATTCATTACCAAAACTATCGATAATGGTGGTGAGGCACTTCGACCCCCGGTTCGTCCGCATTCCCGAGTTTGTTCTCCATTCCCGGAGTGCCATTCCCGACTTGCTCTTCCTTATTTCCGAGGAGTTGCTCGTCCTCATTCCTGAGGTTGTTCTCCATTCCCGGAGTGCCGTTCACGGCTTGTTCATCCTCATTCCCGAGGTTGTTCTCTATTCCCGTAGTGCCATTCCCGAGGAGTTGCTTGTCCTCATTCCCGAGGTTGTTCTCCATTCTCGGAGTGCTATTCCCTACCTGCCCGTCCTCATTCCCAGGAGTTACTCGTCTTTGCCGCTTTTTATTTTTCTTCAAAACCTGCGAACACAAAACAAAAATGTGTGTATGTGACGTGTATGTATGTATGCATGGATGCATTCCCTATTCCGATGGGTTTTATTTATCCTATTGGCTTGATGTTATCCTTGGTTAGGCCTTCCTTGCGCTCTTTGGTGCCTTTTGTCTATAGAAGCTTTGGTCGCCCTCTAGGCCTACTTACAGTTTCTTTCTGCCAATTCTCCTCTAGTGATTGCTCAATTTTCTTTGGTCTCAGGGCTCAAGGTCCCGTTGTGTCCCTTATCCACGGGGTGGTAGACTGGTCTCCCCCAGACTAGGTTCAGCTTTTTGCTATTCGCTACCTGCACCAGGTCAAGGTGGATTTCGCCTTTTTTGAAAGTGACCTCATTCTTTTGGGATCATGTCTTCCGATTCTCAGGTTTCTAAATTTGTCTTCTCCCTGAAATTGGACTCCATTGTCCGTCACTATGTGATGTTGCATTCCGTATCGACATACTAGATTATGGGCTATGAAATAGTCCCAATTGTTACACATATTATTGTCATCAAAGAATGCGCAGTAATGAAACCAGAGAACCTTCAAAACACTCAATGCAACTCAAATCCAAGTCTTTGAAAAAATCATCTAAGCTAGACTCACAGTGTGTGTGTGCAAATGTTCATTTACAGCTTGGTTCCCAAGTAAGCCAACTCAATGATTTCGTTTCAAAAATTGGGATCAATGGGTCAAACCAACCTAGATATCTCAATTATGATCTGTAATTGCTTTTTCTGTGCTCAATATGGTATGATTTTCTTTTTTCTTTTCTTTTGTCTTTTTTTTTTTTCAACAATACACCTACCCTTTAAGGTAGTATTTCTCCCATGATGGTCCTAATACTTGCCCATGGATAGCTTCACACTTATCGGTTATAGGTCATTTAATTTTTTTCTTTAGAGACTTTTCTTTTATTTTCAACCATACCACACATCATAACACAAGCAAATCAGGATAGACATCTAAACAAATAGTCATTCATCGACCTGTAATTTCTTCAACTAGTCACTTTGCAAACTACTCAGGTTTTCACTGAAAAAAACCTATAATTAAGTGCTTACGAGTCTAACATAGATCAACTACTCAAAGTATCAGATAAAAGTACATCAAGAACTTATCGTTTCTAAGATTTCACCCTAAAGCAAACAATTTCATCATTGGACTTATGCTTAACTATTAAGGACTAAAAGCAAAAATATTTTTTATTTTATTTTTTGCTGAAGGCCCCCCAATGGCCTTTCTATTATGACCGTAAAATTTTATGTTCTCACTATACGGGGTACTGTCAGACTGGCCATAGCGTTGGTCAAAGCTTGTAGTTGCTAAGTAATTTTGGTGATGTTGTTCTCCAATTGATCCATGCGAGAACCTTCACTACCTGGCGCGTCCATACTTACTAACCCCTTATTGACAAGTCTTCCTTCTTCTCTAACCCAACAGATGTCTATGATGGCTCTTAGACAAATGGGTTAACATGATGCATGTATGCGTGCGATGCATGAGATGAATGTGGTTAACAAAACAGCATATACCCTTCCGACCTTATTCCTCCCACACTCGTGGTAAGTCCATTTCGGTCCTAGGTACGGCTCATTTTATGCACCAATGTGGGGTACATAAAATCATTCTCTCTTATGCTATATGGGTGAACCTTGGCTACCTCAGTCTCTTTTCATCAGTAAAAGACAAAGGCCGCCCATTTACAAGATTGACTAAGCCTATTTTGGGGGATCGTGCCATTGTCTAGAAATGATGAATTGGGCCCTCGGTAATCACGATTGTGGGCATAGACTTGGAGATTTCCAAAAGTATATAAATATGCCATAACAAGGCGTACCCTTCCTGGATGAAAGCCAGTGCGAATATCGGACTCATGTATCTGGTATATTCGGATCATGTTTGGACCTTCTAAGCCCATCAAGGTTTTCATACAAGTTGGCCCGTTATCATTTTAAAGTGTTCAATCAGATTATCGCGATGTGCAAACTTGTCCCAATTGGAAAGGCCCAACAAGTTTACACTTTTACGATAAGGTGGCTAAACAATTTCAAATGATATGGGGCCCAAACACAAGGTGGCCCATCGTTATTGTGCAAACTTTTGGCCCAATCATCATAAGATACAAACTCGTCCCAGTTTAAGTTGCCCAACAAGTTCGTATCCTATGACGAGAGGTCCAAATGGATCAAAATGATAATGGTCCCAAACACAAGCATAAGGGTAGATTTTATAGGACATATAACTATGGTTCATATGTGGACTTATAAGGGTATGGATAAAGGCTCCTGCCGGTGAAAGGTTGCTCACAACTAGGTCTCCCTACAGAAGGGTTCGAGCGACCAAGTAAGTGCGCATTTTTATACCCTGTGATACATGCCAACGAGTGATGGTCATCACATAACGATCCGCCGCCTTGAGTGAAAGCGACTTCATGATACATGATGCCATTAGGGTAAAAATGGTATGCAAAATATATGAGACTTGGGTAACCAAAGCCAAAGCCACAGACACTACAAGACATTATTTCGGGGCCGATTCTCTATCCCCAGTGGAGTCGCCATCTGTTGGAGCGAAGTGTGGTTTACCGCTATGCCTATGATGGTCGGCGACCACGACACTGTAGAGAGTACGGAGTAGCCCGCGGGGGACTAAACCAGATAATAAATGAGTCGCCACCCAGTGTGAACTGGAAAAAGATTTAAGGCCGCACTCACCCCTCGCAAGGAAAGACCTCAAACCGTTGGGTTCGGAATGGTCCCTTACTTATGCCAGTATAATGGACTGGTTCACACAATGGCATAGCCAAGTCTTATGCAGTTCATGTAAGATAATTCAAATAAACACAAATTTGCAAACCCATAAACATTAATAGAAATAATAGAAGCATACTAAATTAAGAAGTACGAGATGCAATAATGAAATTTATCAAAAGCGGGAAAAACGTCAATAAATAAATAGCAAAGAAATAAAAAGGGGTTAATCACAGTTATATGAATATTTCCCGAGTGGTACGTGGAGTTGTATCCCAAGTACAAACCACACTACCGTCCATTCGGATTCGGCTACGGAATTTATGTCTGGGTTTCCATCCGATATACCGCAAGGGATAATAACACACGTAGACATTAATGCAATGTAAATAACAAAATAATAAAATAAAGCTTATGCGGATAATGAACAGATAAAATAAAGGCAAAGTAAAATAAATACCAAATTAAACGTGAAATAGTAAAATAACGATGAATAAATAAATAACAGAAAAAAAGGATATATAACGGAACATCAAAGAAAGATAAGACCAGAAATTTGGTCGTCTTTAATGTAGGACTTTGCATACTCGGCTGGATGTATTTCACGTCCAGCCAGGCATGCCGTGTCCGGAATTATAAAATAAATATGGTAAATGGTGCCCTCAGGTCTTACCTTTTAAGTTGCTTCTCGGAAGCACGTTAGGCCTGTTGGGATTTTATTAGGAATTAAAAGGTTAACGCAGCGGAACGCGGAAAAATGATTTCTCCGATTTTAAAAATTTTTCTTGGAACAATTAAATAAACTTATTTATTTAATTAACCAATACTTAAATAATGAAATATAACCTAAGAAATCATATTTCATTTAATTACAAAATTACCCCAAACTTTTACAAATTAATTATTTTAGTTTTAAATATGTCAATTACATATTTAATTAATTCCAAATTAATCCCAAAATAATTTTTACATGTTTGCTACAAAACCAAAAAACTTTTTCAGATTTGTGCCACTGCCCAGAATTTTCCAGAATTTACAAAACAGTCCAGAATTTTAATTAATTATAATTTGGCCCAATTTGTTCAAAACACATCAAGATCAAATCCAATTAATCCAAAATTTTACATGCATCAAATATACATCAAATTAAAGCATATATATGAAAAGCCCCAAAATTTGAGTGGGTTAAGAACCCTAATTTCACAAATCACTCAAATTGGCAATTTACACTAAATTAATGAAATTCAATACTTTAATCTTCAAATTACCACACCAATTAATTCTCACCATCATGAAATTAATCAAGAACAATTCTAGGCAAATCATGAATGGCTAATTAACTGTAGAATAGCAACTTTAATTTTCTAATTAATTTATTAAGCTTAATTACATTAATAAACAAATAAATTAATTTTACATGCTTAAACACATCCAAAAAGCATCCAACAAATTTAATTACAAACTATAAGAGTATAAGCATTATCTCAACTCCACAATTGAAGCCAAGAATTATGAAATAATTTTTCATGAAGAAGAAGAAAGAAAATAACTTACAAAATCCAATTTTTGCATTTGTTTTCCTTTTTCTTTCAAAATGCTCTCAATTCTCTCTTTGTAATTTTTGTTGATGTTGTCTAAGTGTTGGAAAAATGAAACAAAACCAATTTTGTATCACAATTCCAACTTGCCATTTTTTTCAACCAAAAATAATATAACAATTACTTTATTTTTGTATTAATTCAATTGGCACACATTTTGGCTTAATTAAAGTAACACTTAAACTTTAATAAAGTTGTCAAAATATGTTCCAATTAGAATAAGTCATTTCCAACTTCATAAAGTAGAAATCATTACTAAAGATATTTATTTTATAAATTAATTTAATTATTTAACAATTAAATAATTAATAATAAATTTAAATATCTTAAATATATGTATTATATTTACAATAAATATCTCAAATACATATATCAATGATATAAGTCAAATATCATAATTTGATATTTTATTAATGTGTATTTAATAAAATCAATTATTAAATAAAATACACATTAATTTTAGAAATGACCGTCAGGTCCCGAATGCATGTATTTTTCATTTAACCATTAAACGAGTTATTAATAATCAGTATTATTCATAACAGTTGCCCTAGTGCTCTACGAGTAAATTTCATTAGTGAGACTCTCTAAATTCAGGCATATCCGTCACGAAATCAAATTACGTGTCCATAATTCACCCACCCGTAAATTATGACGAACACGGATAAACTCACTGAATCATACAGGTCGAGGTCACTGCATACGTATAATCCCTCCGTCACAGGTATTCAGATTAATCTAGAGATACAGAGACAAACGTCAAATCTCTAGAGATATAATCATGTCGAGGTTTCTATTAGCAATCCCTCAAATAACACTTAGAACTTATTTCTACAGTGTACCACTGGCCCATGGATTTAACAGATTGATAATTCCATATTGAATACCTATACTCCGTACACGGAGCTAACGGATCCTATCTTGATACACACAGGATATCCTGAGCATCAGTCCACACCCAACGAACAGGCGGAGGTCTGATCTAAATAGATCAGTGACGTGACTGCCATCTAAGTATGGAGGATAACTCATATATCCACAGTGGTATCTCAAGTCAAAGAATCACTATGCTCACTCAACCCGAGAAGATTTTTATTGACGTTGGTGTACCATCCATTAAGAATATTCGGTGAGTCGTTCAGTGTTTATCCGCAATAAACACCTACACATCTATACGAGTTTCCAAGACTCATGGTTCACTGAGAAACCATCGGAATCCAAGATTCCAATATACGACATGTACCAGTCTCTACGGGTTTACTTTACTGAACAAGTAGTGTAAACCTTTACCGAGAACTGTCTGAGAATGACAACGTCATGATACAACTCAATGTCAGTTGCGACGCTTTTGCAACAGTATCATAACTAATCATTCTAAGGTCGGTTACGTCTTTACCATATTAAAAAAGAAGTTATATAAAAGAAACTGTTCATTTTATTCATAATAAAAAATTACGTTAGTATTTACATAGAAATACATAATAAAATTGGCGCTCGGAGCACCAACCCTAACAAAATCTCCCACTTGCTCTAGTGCCAATATCGATTGTATCTAATACCCATTGACTCCACATGTTTATCAAATAACTTCGGAGGTATGGCCCTCGTAAGCAGGTCTGCAACATTATCTTCACTCGGTACCTTGCACACGACAATGTCCCATCGCGACACAATCTCTCGAATGATGTGGTATTTTCATTCCACATGGTTCGACTTCTGATGCGCCATTGGTTCCTTTGCTTGTGCAATGGCTCCAGTATTATCACAGTATAACGGAATCGAATCCTCGATACTTGGGACTACTCCCAATTCTGTGATAAAGTTCCTAACCCATACAGCTTCCTTTGCAGCTTCAGAAGCTGCAATATATTCCGCCTCTGTGGTGGAATCAGTTGTCGACCCCTGTTTGGAACTCTTCCAACAAACTGCACCACCGTTAAGGGTAAACACTAATCCTGATGTAGACTTTCTATCATCAATATCCGATTGGAAATCAGATTCCGTATACCCATTAACTTGCAGTTCGTTTCCTCCATAAATAATAAACTTATCATTGGTACCTTTAAGATACTTTAGGATATGTTTAATGGCCATCCAATGGTCATTTCTTGGATTGGACTGATATCTGCTCGTCACACTAACTGCGAAGCTGATATCAGGCCTTGTACATAACATGTCATACATGATGCTGCCCAAACATGAAGCATAAGATTTATTAGACATTCTAATCTTCTCATCTTTTGTTTGCGGACACATCTTCTTCGAAAGATGGAACCCCTGTCTGAACGGTATGTTTGTTGTCTTACAGTTAAAAAAATTATACCGTTCTAAGATCTTATCTATGTACGTTGATTGGGATAACCCAATAAGCTTCATTTCTCTATCTCTATAGAGTTTTATGCCCAAGACATAAAAAGCTT
Organism: Zanthoxylum bungeanum; assembly: GCA_019454045.1. Lineage (NCBI taxonomy): Eukaryota > Viridiplantae > Streptophyta > Magnoliopsida > Sapindales > Rutaceae > Zanthoxylum > Zanthoxylum bungeanum. The sequence continues at coordinate 79,247 of SKCR01026382.1, read as the reverse complement.
CACCCAGGTCATTCATGGAGAAATTCTTACAGAGGTAAGCTTTGACGCCTTGCATCATCCCAATATCATTCCCAATGATAAGGATGTCGTCAACATAGAGAATTAAAAATACCACCATACTCCCACTGGCCTTCTGATACACACAAGATTCTTCTGAATTCTTGAGAAAACCAGACAATTTGATTATCTCGTCGAATCAAAGATTCCAAATTCGTGAAGACTGTTTAAGTCCATAAATGGACTTCTTTAGCTTACATACCATGCCCGAGTTCTCGCTGGATGCAAAACCTTCCGGTTGTTCCATATAGATTTCTTCATCAAGAAATCCATTTAGAAAAGCCATTATGACATCCATTTTCCAAATCTCGTAATCATGTTATGCGTCAATTGACAATAAAATCCTGATAGACTTTAGCATGGCAACCGAAGAAAAGGTTTCATCGTAGTCGACTCCAGGTCGCTGCGAGTAACCTTTAGCTACCAGTCGGGCCTTAAAGGTTTCAACCTTTCCATCGGGCCATCGCTTCCTCTTGTAAATCCATTTACAACTGATAGGAACAATTCTTTCGGGAAGCGAAACCAAGTTCCAAACTTGATTCTCATACATTGAGTCCATCTCGGATTTCATGGCATCTTGCCACTTCACGAAGTCGATGTCCAACATCGATTCTCTATAGGTAAAAAGGTCAGTCTCTTCTAATAAGAGAACATCGAGACTCTTCTCTTGTATCAAATACAAGCGTTCAGAAGGTCTAGATACCCTTTGTGACCTACAGAGCGTGTGTGTTGAATGTTCTCCATCTTCTTGAACTATAGGTTCCTCTATTTTTTCGTTGGTTCCAGGTTATACTTCATCAAGTTCAACCTGTCTATGATCACCACCTTCAGGCAAAAATTATATTTCTAGAAATTTTGCGAAGCGATCTACGAACACATTTCGATGCTCGGTATCATATAACAAATATCTTTTCGTATTGGAAGGATATCCAACAAACCTAAACGTATGCCCTCGAGGCAAAAGCTTACCTTGCTGAGCCATCCTGACATAAGCAGGACACCCCCAAATCTTAATATAACTAAGATTTGGTTTCCAACCGGTCCATATCTCATACGGAGTCGTAGGACCAGCCTTGGAATGAATCTTGTTCAAAAGCTGTGCGGCAGTTAAAAGAGCATAACCTCATAAATAATAGGGTAAATCTGTATAACTCAACATCCATCGGACCATATCTAATAAAGTCTGATTTCTCCTCTCCGATACTCCATTATGTTGTGGATTATCGGGATGAGTATATTGAGCGAGAATCCTATTCTCATTTAAATAATAAGTGAAATCTCCACTCATATATTCACCGCTTCGATCAGATCGAAGATATTTAATATAATGACCAGTTTGTTTCTCAACTTAATTTCTGAATTCTTTGAACTTTTCAAAGGTTTCCTATTTATGTCTCATCAAATAAACATAACCATACCATGACAGATCCTCGGTAAAGGTGACGAAGTAAGAAAAGCCACTGTGAGCAGTTTGACTTAAGAGACCACATACATCAGAATGTACGAGTTCCAACAAGTCACTGGCTCGGTGTCCAATGCCTGAAAATGGGGCTTTGGTCATTTTACCCCGAATACAAGATTCGCAAGTTGGATAAGATTCAATGGTGAGATCATGTATCAAACCATTCTTAACCAATTGGGTTAGGCATTTCACGCCTATATGACCTAACCTCATGTGCCAGAGTTCAGTATTATTTATATCAGATTGTTGACGTTTATTTATTCCAATATTAAAGATATCTTGTGAGGTACACAATATGTAATGACCATGCTCATTTGGACAACAAAAGATCTGAATATTACAACTATCATATAAATACAAAGAACGATTCTTAATATTTACATTATAACCTTCTGTATCTAATACAAAAAGGGACATAATATTCGCCACACATCCTGACACAAAATAGCAGTCATTTAACAAAAGTCTCCCACTGGGTAAGGGAATCTCACATATGCCCACTGCAACTGCATCCAAAGAGTCGCCACTCCCGAACCGCAACTGCATCTCCCCAGATTTTAGCCGTCTACTTCCCATCAGCACCTGCAATGTATTGCAAATGTGAATAGGACAAACAGAATCCAAAATCCAATTAGATGTAATAGCTTCACAAGCCAAAGAGATATCAATAATAGGAAAAATAAAAGTATCTGATGTCGATGCTCTTTCCTTCCTCAGTTGAACAAGATAGTCCAGGCAGTTACGTTTCCAGTGCCCGACTTTCTGGTAGTGGTGGCACTTGTCTTCAGAAGCTCTCTTGGGCTTCCCCGTCTTACCCTGCGGAGGAATATTGAAACCCTTCTTCTTCTTTCCTTTAGACTTCTTCCCCTTCGACTTGGATTGGGAAGAAGTGGAAAGTGAAGTGGGTTTCAGAAGGCGAGTCGGAACTCTCTTCTTTAAATCTTCATCTGCAGTGAGAAACATCCTATGCAACTCACGGTAAGAACAGTGAATCACATTCATGTTGAAGTATATGACGAACTAGCGATATGAAGCCGGGAGTGAACCGAGAATGACACTACGACCAAGAGTCTCATTCAGAGGGAAATCTTGTCGCCTCAACTGCTCGATCAAATCGATCAAGTGAAGCACATGCGGAGTCACAGCCTGCCCCTCATCAAGTTTAGAATGGAACAATTCCATCGAAACTTTATGAACAATGACCTGTTCCTGGTTCATGAACGATTCACGAAGTTGTGTCATCATGCTATATGCATCGTGCATCTCCCAATAAGTCTTCTTAAGCTCAGAAGAAAGAGAACTCAAGATGAATGATTTAACCCTTAAATCATCATCCTTCCATCGCTGGAAAGTCCCACGTTCTTTAGGTAATGCATCGGGTGATATAGTAAGCGGTAATGGACCATCCAAAATATAACCCAGTTTCTCGGAATTGAGGACAATCCTCAAGTCCATATCCCAATCCGCAAAGTTTTCTGCGCCTTTAAGTTTGTTCGTATCAAGCATACGTGCAAAAGGATTGGGTGGAGGTTCCGCCATCGCAAATCTATCAAATAGACAGCGAACCAACGGTCAGTAAATAAGCAGATAAAAGATTATAGCAGTTTCATAATATATCATAAAGCATTAACTAGATCATGGATTTTTAATCTAAAAATGTCCCTCTCACTATTTCATGCAATACTGTAATCCCCAAACATAATACAAAACATGCGATAATCAAATCATAACATAATAGTGAAAGGTGGACCCCATGAATATATTTCAGCTCACAGCTTTGGCACGTTCTCGCCTACGTATATTCATTTAGGTAGACAACACATTGTCGATCACTCAATAGTGACTCTTGGGTTTTCGGTCCTGGTTGTTTCTCGTTGTGACAGCTTTGGCACGTTCACAAGGAGGCGTAACAAGGTCAAACTTGTCAATGATGAATTCAAGATACTTACGTAACCCTGACAGCTTTGACACATTTAGGATTGCGCTTTCGCTTGAATTCACCTAATATCAAATATATCCGGTACAGATAAATTTCTACCGGCCATATCCACACAGCTTTGTCACGTTCTTGGATAAAGTCGTAGAAAATTTACCGATAAGCGGTATTGACAAGACGGACCTATTAATATACATCAAATACATATTAAATTATAAACCTTATTTTAAATAGGGATTTTCCGCAAAAGATGTATTAATTTATTTAATCAAATTAAATTAGTATAAGCATGCATTAAAGTCAAGATTAAATTCAATATTGAATTTTCAAGGCATAATCATATATCGGGGTTCCAGAATCAGACTCGCTCTGATACCATTTTGTTGGGATTTTATTAGGAATTACAAGATTAGCGCAGCGGAACGCGGAAAAAAGATTTCTCCGATTTCAAAAATTTTTCTTGGAACAATTAAATAAACTTATTTATTTAATTAACCAATGATTAAATTATGAAATATAACCTAAGAAATCATATTTCTTTTAATTACAAAATTACCCAAAACTTTTGTAAATTAATTATTTTAGTTTTAAATATGTCTATTACATATTTAATTAATTCCAAATTAATCCCAAAATAATTTTTACAAGTTTTCTACAAAACCAGAAAACTTTTTCAGATTTGCGCCACTGCCCAGAATTTTCCAGAATTTACAAAACTGCCCAGAATTTTAATTAATTGCAATTTGGCCCAATTTGTTCAAAACACATCAAGATCAATTCCAATTAATCCCAGTTTTTACATGCAACAAATATACATCAAATTAAAGTATATATATGAAAAGCCCCAAAATTTGAGTGGGTTAAGAACCCTAATTTCACAAATCACTCAAACTGGGAAATTTACAGTAAATTAATGAAATTCAATACTTAAATTTTCAAATTACCACACCAATTAATTCTCACCATCATGAAATTAATCAATAACAATTCTAGGATAATCATGAATGGCTAATTAACTCTAGAATAGCAACTTTAATTTTCTAATTAATTTATTAATCTTAATTACATTAATAAGCAAATAAATTAATTTTACATGCTTAAACACATCCAACAAGCATCCAACAAATATAATTACAAACTAAAAGAGTAGATGAATTATCTCAACTCCACAATTGAAGCCAAGAATTATGAAACAATTTTTTCATGAAGAAGAAGAAAGAAAATAACTTACAAAATCCAATTTTTGCCTTTGTTTTCCTTTTTCATTCAAAATGCTCTCAATTCTCTCTTTTTAATTTTTGTTGATGTTGTCTAAGTGTTGGAAAAATGAAACAAAACCAATTTTTTTTCACGATTCCAACTTGCTATTTTTTTCAACCAAAAATAATATAACAATTACTTTATTTTTGTATTAATTCAATTGGCACACATTTTGGCTTAATTAAAGTAACACTTTAACTTTAATAAAGTTGTCAAAATTTGTTCCAATTAGAATAAGCCATTTCCAACTTCATAAAGTTGAAATCATTACTAAAGATATTTATTTTATAAATTAATTTAATTATTTAACAATTAAATAATTAATTAATAAATTTAAATTTCTTAAATATATGTATTATATTGACAATAAATATCTCAAATACATATATCAATGATATAAGTCAAATATCATAATTTGATATTTTATTAATGTGTATTTAATAAAATCAATTATTAAATAAAATACACATTAATTTTAGAAATGACCGTTAGGTCCCGATTGCACGTATTTTTCGTTTAACCATTAAACGAGTTATAAATAATCAGTATTATTCATAACAGTTGCCCTAGTGCTCTACGAGTAAATTTCATTAGTGAGACTCTCTAGATTCAGGCATATCCGTCACGAAATCAAATTGCGTGTCCATAATTTACCCTCCCGTAAATTATGACGAACACGGATAAACTCACTGAATCATACAGGTCGAGGTCACTGCATACGTATAATCCCTCCGTCACAGGTATCCAGATTAATCCAGAGATACATATACAAACATCAAATCTCTATAGATATAATCACGTCGACGTTTCTATTAACAATCCTCAAATAACACTTAGAACTTATTTCTACAGTGTTCCACGGGCCCATTGATTTAACAGATTGTTAATTCCATATTGAATACCTATACTCCGTACACAGAGCTGACGGATCCTATCTTGATACACACAGGATATCCTGAGCATCAGTCCACACCCAACGAACAAGCGAAGGTCTGATCTAAATAGATCGGTGACGTGACTACTATATAAGTGTGGAGGATAACTCAGATATCCACAGTGGTATCTCAAGTCAAAGAATCACTATGCTCACTCAACCCGAGAAGATTCTTATTGACGTTGGTGTACCATCCATTAAGAATCTCCGGTGAGTCGTTCAGTGTTTATCCGCTATAAACACCTACACGTCTATACGAGTTTCCAAGACTCATGGTTCACTGATAAACCATCGGAATCCAAGATTTCAATATACGATATGTACTAGTCTCTACGAGTTTACTTTACTGACCAAGTAGTGGAAACCTTGACCGGGAACTGTCTAAGAATGACAACGTCATGATACAACTCAATGTCAGTTGTGACGCTTTTGCAACAGTATCATTACTAATCATTCTAAGGTCGGTTACGTCTTTACCATATTAAAAAAGAAGTTATATAAAAGAAACTGTTCATTTTATTCATAATAAAACGTTACATTAGTATTTACATAGAAATACATAATAAAATTAGCGCTCGGAGCACCAACCCTAACAAAATCTCCCACTTGCTCTAGTGCCAATATCGATTGTATCTAATACCCATCGACTCCACATGTTTATCAAATAACTTCAGAGGTATGGCCTTCGTAAGCGGGTCTGCAACATTATCTTCACTCGGTACCTTGCACACGACAATGTCCCATCGTGACACAATCTCTCGAATGATGTGGCATTTTCGTTCCACATGCTTTGACTTCTGATGCGCCCTTGGTTCCTTTGCTTAGGTAATGGCTCCAGTATTATCACAGTATAACGGAATCAGATTCTCGATACTTGGGACTACTCCCAATTCAGTGATAAAGTTTCTAATCCATACAACTTCCTTTGCAGCTTCAGAAGCTGCAATATATTCCGCCTCTGTGGTGGAATCAGCTGTCGACCCCTATTTGGAACTCTTCCAACAAACTGCGCCATCATTAATGGTAAACACGAATCATGATGTAGAATTTCTATCACTAGGATCTGATTGGAAATCGGAATCCGTATACCCATTAACTTGCAGTTCGTTTCCTCCATAAATAATAAACTTATCCTTGGTACCTTAAAGATAATTTAGGATATGTTTAGTGGCCATCCAATGGTCATTTCTTGGATTGGACTGATATCTGCTCGTCACACTAACTGCGAAGCTGATATCAGGCCTAGTACATAACATGGCATACATGATGCTGCCCAAACATGAAGCATAAGGTTGATTAGACATTCTAATCTTCTCATCTTCTATTTACGGACACATCTTCTTCGAAAGATGTAAGCCATGTCTGAATGGTATGTTTGTTGTCTTACAGTTAACAAAATTATACCGTTCTAAGATCTTATCTAAGTACGTTGATTGGGATAACCCAATAAGCTTCCTTTCTCTATCTCTATAGAGTTTTATGCCCAAGACATAAGAAGCTTCACCCAGGTCCTTCATGGAGAAATTCTTACAGAGGTAAGCTTTGACGCCTTGCATCATCCCAATATCATTCCCAATGATAAGGATGTCATCAACATGGAGAATTAAAAATACCACCATACTCCCACTGGCCTTCTTATACACACAAGATTCTTCCAAATTCTTGAGAAAACCAGACAATTTGATTATCTCGCCGAATCAAAGATTCCAACTTCGTGAAGCCTGTTTAAGTCCATAAATGGACTTCTTCAGCTTACATACCATGCCCGAGTTCTCGCTGGATGAAAAACCTTCCGGTTGTTCCATATAGATTTCTTCATCAAGAAATCCATTTAGAAATTCCATTTTGACATCCATTTGCCAAATCTCGTAATCATGATATGCGACAATTGACAATAAAATCCAGATGGACTTTAGCATGGCAACTGGAGAAAAAGTTTCATCGTAGTCGACTCCAGGTCGCTGCGAGTAACCTTTAGCTACCAGTCGGGCCTTAAAGGTTTCAACCTTTCCATCGGGCTCTCGCTTCCTCTTGTAAATCCATTTACAACCGATAGGAACAATTCCTTCAGGAAGCGGAACCAAATTCCAAACTTAATTCTCATAGATTGAGTCCATCTTGGATTTCATGGCATCTTGCCACTTCACGGAGTCGATGTCCAAAATCGATTCTCTATAGGTAAAAGGGTCAGTCTCTTCTAATAAGAGAACATCGAGACTCTTCTCTTGTATCAAATACAAGCGTTCAAGAGGTCTAGATACCCTTTGTGACCTACGGAGAGTGTGTGTTGAAGGTTCTCTATATTCTTGAACTATAGGTTCCTCCATTAGTTCGTTGGTTCTAGGTTGTACTTCATCTCGTTCTAACTGTCTATAATCACCACCTTCAGCCAAAAATTCTATTTCTAGAAATTTTACGATGCGAGCTATGAACACATTTCGATGCTCGGTATCATAGAACAAATATCCTTTCGTATTGGAAGGATATCCAACAAACCTAAACTTATGCCCTCGAGGCAAAAGCTTATCTTGCTGAGCCATCCTAACATAAGCAGGACACCCCCAAATCTTAATATAACTAAGATTTGGTTTCCTACCGGTCCATATCTCATTCGGAGTCGTAGGAACAGCCTTGGAAGGAATCTTGTTCAAAGGATGTGCGGTAGTTAAAAGAGCATAACCCCGTAAATAATAGGGTAAATCTGTATAACTCAACATCGATCGGACCATATCCAATAAAGTCTGATTTCTCCTCTCCGATACTCCCTTATATTACGGAGTACCGGGAGGAGTATATTGAGCGAGAATCCCATTCTCCTTTAAATAATCAATGAACTCTCCACTCATATATTCACCGCCTCGATCAGAACGAAGACATTTAATATAATGACCAGTTTGTTTCTCAACTTCATTTCAGAATTCTTTGAACTTTTCAAAGGTTTTCGATTTATGTCTCATCAAATAGACATAACCGTACCGTGACAGATCATCGGTAAAGGTGACGAAGTAAGAAAAGCCACTGTGAGCAGTTTGACTTAAGGGATCACATACATCAGAATGTATGAGTTCCAACAAGTCACTAGCTCGGTGTCCAACGCCTGAAAATGAGGCTTTGGTCATTTTACCCCGAATACAAGATTCATATGTTGGATAAGGTTCAATGGTGAGATCATGTATCAAACCATTCTTAACCAATTGGGTTAGGCGTTTCACGCCTATATGACCTAACCTCATGTGCCAGAGTTTAGTATTATTTATATCAGATTGTTTACGTTTATTAATTCCAGTATTAAAGATATCTTGTGAGGTACACAATATGTAATGACCATGCTCATTTGGACAACAAAGGATCTGAATATTACAACTATCATATAAATACAAAGAACGATTCTTAATATTTACATTATAACCTTCAGTATCTAATACAAAGGGACATAATATTCGCCACACATCCTGGCACAAAATAGCAGTCATTTAACAAAAGTCTCCCACTGGGTAAGGGAATCTCACATATGCCCACTGCAACTGCATCCAGAGAGTCGCCACTCCCGAACCGCAACTGCATCTCCTCAGATTTCAACCGTCTACTTCCCATCAGCACCTGCAACGTATTGCAAATGTGAATAAGACAAGTAGAATCCAAAATCCAATTAGATGTAATAGCTTCACAAGCCAAAGAGATATCAATAATAGGAAAAATAAAAGTACTTGATGTCGATGCTCTTTCCTTCTTGAGTTGCACAAGATAGTCCGGGCAGTTACGTTTCCATTGCCAGACTTTCTGGTAGTGGTGGCACTTGTCTTCAGAAGCTCTCTTGGGCTTCCCCGTCTTACCCTGCGGAGGAATATTGAAACCCTTCTTCTTCTTTCCTTTAGACTTCTTCCCCTTCGACTTGGGTTGGGAAGAAACGGAAAGTGAAGTGGATTTTAGAAGGAGAGTCGGAACTCCATTCCTTAAATCTTCATCTGCTGTGAGAAGCATCCTATGCAACTCACGGTAAGAACAGTGAATCCCATTCATATTGAAGAACATAAAGAACTGGCGATATGAAGCTGGGAGTGAACCGAGAATGACACTACGACCAATAGTCTCATTCAGAGGGAAATCCTATCACCTCAAATACTCGATCAAATCGATCAAGTGAAGCACATACGGGCTCACAGCCTGCCCCTCATCAAGTTTAGAATGTAACAATTCCATCGAAACTTTATGAACAATGACATGTTCCTAGTTCATGGACGATTCACGAAGTTGTGTCATCATGCTTTATGCATCGTGCATCTCCCAATAAGTCTTCTTAAGCTCAGAAGAAAGAGAACTCAAGATGAATGATTTAACCCTTAAATCATCATCCTTCTATCGCTGGAAAGTCTCACGTTCTTCAGGTAATGCATCGGGTGATATAACAAGCGGTAATGGACCTTCCAAAATATACCACTGTTTCTCGAATGATATGGTATTTTCGTTCCACATGCTTCATCTTCTGATGCGCCATTGGTTCCTTTTCTTGTGCAATGGCTCCAATATTATCATAGTATAACGAAATCAGATTCTCGATACTTGGGACTACTCCCAATTCTGTGATAAAGTTCCTAACCAATACAGCTTCCTTTGCAGCTTCAGAAGCTGCAATATATTCTACCTCTGTGGTGGAATCAACTGTCGACCCCTGTTTGGAACTCTTCTAACAAACTGCACCATCGTTAAGGGTAAACACGAATCCTTATGTAGACTTTCTATCATCAGGATCCGATTGGAAATCAGAATCCGTATACCCATTAACTTGCAGTTCGTTTCCTCCATAAATAATAAACTTATCATTGGTACCTTAAAGATAATTTAGGATATGTTTAATGGCCATCCAATGGTTATTTCCTGGATTGGACTGATATCTGCTCGTCACACTAACTGTGAAGCTGATATCAGGCCTAGTACATAACATGGCATACATGATGCTGCCCAAATATGAAGCATAAGGTTGATTAGACATTCTAATCTTCTCATCTTCTATTTACGGACACATCTTCTTCGAAAGATATAAGCCATGTCTGAACGGTATTTTTGTTGTCTTACAGTTAACAAAATTATACCGTTTTAAGATCTTATCTATGTACGTTGATTGGGATAACCCAATAAGCTTCCTTTCTCTATCTCTATAGAGTTTTATGCCCAAGATATAAGAAGCTTCACCCGGGTCATTCATGGAAAATTTTTTACAGAGGTAAGCTTTGACGCCTTGCATCATCCCAATATCATTCCCAATGATAAGGATGTCATCAACATAGAGAATTAAAAACACCACCATACTCCCACTGGCCTTCTGATACACACAAGATTCTTCCAAATTCTTGAGAAAACCGGAGAATTTGATTATCTCGTCGAATCGAAGATTCCAACTTCGTGAAGCCTGTTTAAGTCCATAAATGGACTTCTTCAGCTTACATACCATGCCCGAGTTCTCGTTGGATGCAAAACCTTCCGGTTGTTCCATATAGATTTCATCATCAAGAAATCCATTTAGAAAAGCCATTTTGACATCCATTTGCCAAATCTCGTAATCATGATATGCGACATTTGACAATAAAATCCTGATGGACTTTAGCATGGCAACTAGAGACAAAGTTTCATCGTAGTTGACTACAGGTCACTGCGAGTAACCTTTAGCTACCAGTCGGGCCTTAAAGGTTTCAACCTTTCCATCGGGCCCTCGCTTCCTCTTGTAAATCCATTTACAACCGATAGGAACAATTCCTTCGGGAAGCGGAACCAAGTTCCAAACTTGATTCTCATACATTGAGTCCATCTCGGATTTCATGGCATCTTGCCACTTCACGGAGTCGATGTCCAAAATCGATTCTCTATAGGTAAAAGGGTCAGTCTCTTCTAATAAGAGAATATCGAGACTCTTCTCCTATATCAAATACAAGCGTTCAGGAGGTCTAGATACCCTTTGTGACCTACAGAGCGTGTGTGTTGAAGGTTCTCTATCTTCTTGAACTATAGGTTCCTCCATTAGTTCGTTGGTTCCAGGTTGTACTTCATCAAGTTCAAACTGTCTATGATCACCACCTTCAGCCAAAAATTCTATTTCTAGAAAATTTACAAAGCGAGCTACTAACACATTTCGATGCTCGGTATCATAGAAAAAATATCCTTTCGTATTGGAAGGATATCCAACAAACCTAAACTTCTGCCCTCAAGGAAAAAGCTTATCTTGCTGAGCCATCCTGACATAAGCAGAACACCCCCAAATCTTAATATAACTAAGATATGGTTTCCTACCGGTCCATATCTCATACGGAGTCGTAGGAACAGCCTTGGAAGGAATCTTGTTCAAAAGATGTGCGACAATTAAAAGAGCATAACCCTATAAATAATAGGGTAAATATGTATAACTCAACATCGATCGGACCATATCTAATAAAGTCTGATTTCTCCTCTCCGATACTTCATTATGTTGCGGAGTACCGGGAGGAATATATTGAGCAAGAATCCCATTCTCCTTTAAATAATTAGTGAAATCTCCACTCATATAATCACCGCCTCGATTAGATTGAAGACATTTAATATAATGACTAGTTTGTTTCTCAACTTTATTTCGGAATTCTTTGAACTTTTCTAAGGTTTTCGATTTATGTCTCATCAAATAGACATAACCATACCGTGACAGATCATCGGTAAAAGGTGACGAAGTAAGAAAAGCCACTGTGAGCAGTTTGACTTATGGGACCACATACATCAGAATGTACGAGTTCCAACAAGTCACTGGCTCGATGTCCAACGCCTGAAAATGGGGCTTTGGTCATTTTACCCTGAATACAAGATTCGCAAGTTGGATAAGGTTCAATAGTGAGATAATGTATCAAACCATTCTTAACCAATTGGGTTAGGCGTTTCACGCCTATATGACCTAACCTCATGTGCCAAAGTTCAGTATTATTTATACCAGATTATTTACGTTTATTTATTCCACTATTAAAGATATCTTGTGAGGTACGTAATATGTATTGAGCATGCTCATTTGGACAACAAAGGATCTGAATATTACAACTATTATATAAATACAAAGAACTATTCTTAATATTTATATTATAACCTTCAGTATCTAATACAAAAGAGACATAATATTCGCCACACATCCTGGCACAAAATAGCAGTCATTTAACAAAAGTCTCCCACTGGGTAAGGGAATCTCACATATGCCCACTGCAACTACATCCAGAGAGTCACCACTCCCGAACCGCAACTGCATCTCCCTAGATTTCAGCCGTCTACTTCCCGTCAGCACCTACAACGTATTGCAAATATGAATAGGACAAGCAGAATCCAAAATATAATTAGATGTAATAGCTTCACAAGCCAAAGAGATATAAATAATAGGAAAAATAAAATTACCTGATGTCGATGCTCTTTCCTTCCTCAGTTGCACAAGATAGTCTGGGCAGTTACGTTTCCAGTGCCCGATTTTCTGGCAGTTGTGGCACTTGTCTTCAGAAGCTCTCTTGGGCTTTGCCGTCTTACCCTACGAAGGAATATTGAAACCCTTCTTCTTCTTTCCTTTAGAATTTTTCCCCTTCGACTTGGATTGGGAAGAAGCGGATAGTGAAGTGGGTTTCGAAAGGCGAGTCGGAACTCCCTTCCTTAAATCTTCATCTGCTGTGAGAATCATCCTATGCAACTCACGGTAAGAACAGTGAATCCCATTCATGTTGAAGTATATGACGAACTAGCAATATGAAGCCGAGAGTGAACCGAGAATGACACTACGTCCAAGAGTCTCATTCAGAGGCAAATCCTGTCGCCTCAACTGCTCGATCAAATCGATCAAGTGAAGCACATGCGGGCTCACAGCCTGCCCCTCATCAAGTTTAGAATGGAACAATTCCACCTAAACTTTATGAACAATGACATGTTCCTGGTTCATGAACGATTCACGAAGTTGTGTCATAATGTTATATGCATCGTGCATCTCCCAATAAGTCTTCTTAAGCTCAGAAGAAAGAAAACTCAAGATGAATGATTTAACCCTTAAATCATCATCCTTCTATCGCTAGAAAGTCTCATGTTCTTTAGGTAATGCATCGGGTGATATAGCAAGCGATAATGGACCTTCCAAAATATACCCCAGTTTCTCAAAATTGAGTGTAGGACACAGAAATCGGTGACGCTGTTCTAGGATCGCAGCCTAGTCGGGAGTACGGAATAGCCCACGGAGGAACTAAACCGAAGAAATAACATGAAGTCGCCACTCGGTGTGAACCGGGAAAATGAGATTTAAGGCCGCACTCACCCCTCGCAAGGGAATACCTCAAACTGTTGGGTTCGGAATGGTCCCTTACTTATGTCACTTGTAACGGTATGATTTGTGCAATAAACTAACTGAATCTACACAACATATATGCTCAAGAATAACTTAGATCTAATATGCATTCATCAAAGTAACTCCTAATCTAAGTTTGCATGCTTGGAAAGTAAGTCATTAAACGGCAAACACACAATATCACACAACGAGCATGTTGAACCATTAAACAAAAATAAACAAATAACCCTTTAAACATAAACGCAAATTAAACAAAATATCATGCATAAAATATCATAATCATGCTTGAAAATAAACAAGAAACTAGGCTAAATCATGCTTAAATAAATAATCTACTAACTACATCATGCTCAAATACAAGTTTGGATGAAACGAAATACGTGTCTCTCAAGTGGTACGTGGCGTTGTATCCCTAGTACAAACCGCACTACCGTCCATTCGGATTCGACTACGGAATTTACGTCCTGGTTTCCATCTGATATACCACAAGAGGGGACACATATTCCGCTCATCCAAAATTCACACCATGCCTCAATAAACGACTCTCATGCGATAATATATTAAAATAAATAAAAATAAATGAAAGACAATAAATAAAAAGGTGCCCTCAGGTCTAACCACTTTTGTCGTCTCTCGAAAGCGTGTTACACGATCGTTGGAAGGGTAGATGCTCCGCAACTCTTCTAGTTCACTAATCCAACGTTTTTCCTCGCTGTTTCACTGTTTGGGCTGCTGTTTTTACTCCATTTCGCTGCTGTTTTGCTGCTTTTTTCGATCATTGTTTTTGCTGTATAAATGGACTGTTTTTGGCATTTTAAGGGCTTAAGGGCTGCGGTTTTTGGTGTAGTTTGGGTGCAGTGTTTTGTCACTATTTTGGGAAGTTTTTGGACTATTTCGGGAGTGTTTTCAAGGCAGTTTTAAGGGTCCAATGTGCGGTAATCACTGGTAGGTTTTGGGACTGTTTCGCGGAGCTATCAATGGCTAATTTGGACGTACGGTGAGGGGGTTTATGCTGCAGGTTTTGCGTGAAGAATTGTGAGCGTTGAGTGGGATGGTTTGCGTGAAGAATTGTGTGGAGCAGGCAGGCTAGGCGTGAGTGGGTATGTGTCTAGGCGTGAAGGGTGAAGTTGACTTGAAGGGGCAGATGACGTGCTTATGGAATGGCTTACGTGAGGGCAGTGTTGTGGCTTTGAGGAGGCAGCAACGTGAGTGAATTTTTAGGGTGGAAGGTGGCTTATGCGTGACTTTGAAGAGGGGTGAAGGCAGTTGTTATTATGTAGGCTGAATGAAGGGGTGTTTTGTGGGGATATTGTTCAAGGTAATGGAGGGTTTTAAGGGTATTGTTTGGACGACAATGGGGACTGTTTTCAATGGTGTTTGCGTGAGAGTGAACCAGGGTTTTGGGTGTGTGATGAATGGTTCTTTTTATAGGCAAATGGATGGGGTTTACCTTGTTTGAATAGGAAATGATTTGTGTAATTAAGGGGATATCTTTTAATTAGTATTTCATATTTAAAAATCTTCTTAAATTAGGGAGGTGATTTGATTTAATTTGATTTATTCTTTTTAGTTAGGGATTTGATTTGGTTTAATTAGGCAAGGGATCCGTGAGATTTCTTTAATTTAGGAAGTGGATTTGGCTTGATTTATGCATGTGTTTAATGTGTGTTTTATTATTTGGGAAGTGTATGGGCATGTGGCTTAGGGTGATTTGGACGTGAGTTGCTTTGTCTTGGTGGGCTTGGGTTTTGTTTGGTTTGGTGATGTGTGGGATTGGTGTGTGTCTTGCGGGGGTTTGGGCTAAGGGAGTGTTTTAAAACAGAGGTCCAACAAGGGAACCTGCAGATACTCCAGCGAATTAAATCCAACAATGTGTCAATTCTTGACTCTTCCCTTCCGACGTCCGTTTCCCGCAACTTCCACAATAAAAGAGGTAGTGTCTTTATGCGAGACTCATCATCGGGACTTGTATGCAAAAATGCAGTGCCTACATTGAGGAAAATCCTCAAGTCCATATCCCAATCCGCAAAGTTTTATGCGCCTTTCAGTTTGTTCGTATCAAGCATACATGCAAAAGGATTGGGTGGAGGTGCCGCCATCGCAAATCTATCAAATAGACAGCGAACCAACGGTCAGTAAATAAGCAAATAAAAGATTATAGCAGTTTCATAATATGTCATAAAGCATTAACTAGATCATGAATTTTTAATCTAAAAATGCCCCTCCCACTATTTCATGAAATACTGTAATCCCCAAACAGAATACAAAACATGCGATAATCAAATCATAACATAATAGTGAAAGGTGGACCCCATGAATATATTTCAGCTCACAGCTTTGGCACGTTCTCGCCTACGTATATTCATTTAGGTAGACAACACATTGTCGATCACTCAATAGTGACTCCTGGGTTTTTGGTCCTGGTCGTTTCTCATTGTGACAGCTTTGGCACGTTCACAAGGAGGTGTACCAAGGTCAAACTTGTCAATGATGAATTCAAGATACTTACGTAACCCTGACAGCTTTGGCACGTTCAGGATTGCGCTTTCGCTTGAATTCACCTAATATCAAATATATCCTGTAAAGATAAATTTCTACCGGCCATATCCTCAAAGCTTTGGCACGTTCTCGGATAAAGTCGTAGAAAATTTACCGATAAGCGGTATTGACAAGACGAACAGATTAATATACATAAAATACATATTAAATTATAAACCTTATTTTAAATAGGGATTTTCCGCTAAAGATGTATTAATTTATTTAATCAAATTAAATAAGTATAAGCATGCATTAAAGTAAAGATTAAAGTCAATATTGAATTTTCAATGCATAATCATATATCAGGGTTCCAGAATGAGACTCGCTCTGATACCATTTTGTTAGGATTTTATTAGGAATTACAAGGTTAGCCCAGCGGAACGCGGAAAAACGATTTCTCCGATTTCAAAATTTTTTCTTGGAACAATTAAATAAACTTATTTATTTAATTAACCAATACTTAAAGTATGAAATATAACCTAAGAAATCATATTTCTTTTAATTACAAAATTACCCCAAACTTTTGCAAATTAATTATTTTAGTTTTAAATATGTCAATTACATTTTTAATTAATTCCAAATTAATCCCAAAACAATTTTTACAAGTTCTCTACAAAACTAGAAAACTTTTTCAGATTTGCGCCTCTGCCCAGAATTTTCCAGAATTTACAAAACAACCCAGAATTTTATGTAATTGTAATTTTGCCCAATTTGTTCAAAACACATCAAAATCAAATCCAATTAATCCCAAATTTTACATGCAACAAATATACATCAAATTAAAGTATATATATGAAAAGCCCCAAAATTTGACTGGGTTGAGAACCCTAATTTCACAAATCACTCAAATTGGGAAATTTACACTAAATTAATGAAATTCAATACTTAAATTTTCAAATTACCACACCAATTAATTCTCACCATCATGAAATTAATCAAGAACAATTCTAGGATAATTATGAATGGCTAATTAACTCTAGAATAGCAACTTTAATTTTCTAATTAATTTATTAATCTTAATTACATTAATAAGCAAATTAATTAATTTTACATCCTTAAACACATCCAACAAGCATCCAACAAATTTAATTACAAACTAAAAGAGTAGAGGAATTATCTCAACTCCAAAATTGAAGCCAAGAATTATGAAACAATTTTTTCATGAAGAAGAAGAAAGAAAATAACTTACAAAATCCAATTTTTGCCTTTGTTTTCCTTTTTCATTCAAAATGCTCTCAATTCTCTCTTTGTAATTTTTGTTGATGTTGTCTAAGTGTTGGAAAAATGAAACAAAACCAATTTTGTTTCACGATTCCAACTTGCTATTTTTGTTCAACCAAAAATAATATAACAATTACTTTATTTTTGTATTAATTCAATTGGCACACATTTTGGCTTAATTAAAGTAACACTTTAACTTTAATAAAGTTGTCAAAATTTGTTCCAATTAGAATAAGCCATTTCCAACTTCATAAAGTTGAAATCATTACTAAAGATATTTATTTTATAAATTAATTTAATTATTTAACAATTAAATATTTATTTAATAAATTTAAATTTCTTAAATATATGTATTATATTTACAATAAATATCTCAAATACATATATCAATGATATAAGTCAAATATCATAATTTGATATTTTATTAATGTGTATTTAATAAAATCAATTATTAAATAAAATACACATTAATTTTAGAAATGACCGTTAGGTCCCGAATGCATGTATTTTTTGTTTAACCATTAAACGAGTTATAAATATTCAGTATTATTCATAACAGTTGCCCTAGTGCTCTACGAGTAAATTTCATTAGTGAGACTCTCTAGATTCAGACATATCCATCACGAAATCAAATTAAGTGTCCATAATTCACCCACTCGTAAATTATGATGAAAACGGATAAACTCACTGAATCATACAGGTCGAGGTCACTGCATACGTATAATCCATCTGTCACAGGTATCCAGATTAATCCAGAGATACAGATACAAACGTCAAATCTCTATAGATATAATCACGTCGACGTTTCTATTAGCAATCCATCAAATAACACTTAGAATTTATTTCTACAGTGTACCACTGGCCCATGGATTTAACAGATTGCTAATTCCATATTGAATACCTATACTCCGTAAACAGAGCTGACAGATCATATCTTGATACACACAGGATATCCTGAGCATCAGTCCACACCCAACGAACATGCGGAGGTCTGATCTAAATAGATCGGTGACGTGACTGCCTTCTAAGTGTGGAGGATAACTCAGATATCCACAGTGGTATCTCAAGTCAAAGAATCACTATGCTCACTCAACCCGAGAAGATTCTTATTGACGTTGGTGTACCATCCATTAAGAATCTTCGGTGATTCGTTCAGTGTTTATCCGCTATAAACACCTACACGTCTATACGAGTTTCCAAGACTCATGGTTCACTGAGAAACCATCAGAATCCAAGATTCCAATATACGACATGTACCAGTCTCTACGGGTTTACTTTACGGACCAAGTAGTGTAAACCTTGACCGGGAACTGTCTATGAATGACAACGTCATGATACAACTCAATGTCAGTTCCAACGCTTTTGCAACAGTATCATAACTAATCATTCTAAGGTCGGTTACGTCTTTACCATATTAAAAAAGAACTTATATAAAAGAAACTGTTCATTTTATTCATAATAAAACGTTATATTAGTATTTACATAGAAATACATAATAAAATTGGCGCTGGGAGCACCAATCCTAACAAGGCCATCGTCAGAAGGAATAAATCTTTACTGTTTCTGGTTGCTGGTCGCTGTTTTGGGATGTTGTTTTTACTGTTTTTAGAGACTGGATTGCTGCTATTTTGTTTGGTTTTTAGGGACTGGTTTGCTGCTGTTTTGTTTGGTTTTTAGGGACTGATTTTAGATTGTTTTGTTCGATTTTTAGGGACTGTTTTATTGCTGCTTTGTTCATTTTTTAGGGACTTGTTTTGGGTTGTTTTTGGCAGCTGATTTTCGGTGGTTTAAGGGGTGTTTTTTTGTCTGTTTTTGTTTCACATTTAGGGTTTGCTTCACATTTCTGGTATGCTCACGTTTCTAGTCTGCTTCACATCAAGGCTGCATGCGTTGTTTTCCTTTATTTTTGGCCATTTTTTGGTTGGTTTTTGTTGGTTGTTTGGCATTTGTTGTTTGTTGGTTTGGGGGTGTTTTTTGGTGATTGGGGTTGTTGGTTTGGGGGTGTTTTTCGGTGATTGTTTGCTGGATGGTTCTGGTTGTATACTTTACGACTTCTCTGGGTTTTTTGTTGTTGTCCTTGATGGTGGAGGGCTTCTTTGTTAGGCTATGTTTTGTTGTTGTTTTTGACGGTGGAGGGCTTCTTTGTAAGGCTATGTTTTGTTGTTTTTTGTGACGGTGGAATTTGTTTGTTTCCTAGGGTTTTTCATGTTTTTGCATTTTTTTGTTTGCTTTGTGGTTGATCAAGAAGAAGAAGAGTCTTAGGGTGTTTCTCTAAGTTCTTCACGCCAAAAGGTGAGAGAAGAGTCCAGGGTTTTCTTGTGATTTTGCTCTGTGTGTGTGTAGCCTCCTTAGGGTTTGGTCAAGCCTCATTTTTATAATGACAAGGGATCTCCAAATTATGGATATAAATCAACCAAATTTGGGAGATATATTCTCAATTTATTTAGGGAACACAATCTCATAATTTTGGTGAGAATGGGATTCACAATCGTGTAAAATTGGAAATTGATTTAAGGGGATTTTAACATATTTTTTGCATGGGATTTTTTTATTTGGGTAGGTCATGGGTGTGTGGGTTACATGGGCTTGCATGGGCATGTGGATGGATGGGTTGCAGGATAATTGGTTGAATGGATGGGTTGCAGGGTAATGTGCCGGTTGCAGGTGTTTGGGGCTTGTCCGAGGTTAAGGTTTGAAACAGCGACTGAGCGAATCCGAGGCGGGCTAGTGAGTCCAAATCCAATGAGGGGTTAATTTTGGAGGTTTTTTTCCTTCCGGCATTTGCTTCCCACCACTTTCCGTGACTTTTCAAGTAGTGCCACCATACGAGGCTCACTAAAATTGGAATTGTCACTAATTTTATACTAGTATAAATAAAGTTACGTTTTAGCTGTACATGAACTTGTAGACACTAATGGATTAAAATATTATATATTTTAAGTAGAAATATTTAATTTTAAAATAGTGAGTGGGAAACGGATATACGACAATATATACATCGATCTCATTTGTTAGTCCGAAAACGTGATATTCAAAAGGTGCCTCAAGACAGCTTTGTTTTCGTCCCCTAAACATAGTGTCTCTTTTGGTTCAATATCATGTTTGGATTCCAAGAGGATAGGAATTCTAGATGTATCTAGTAAATTGACCTACCCAACGGTTGCACTTCACAATTAAGTCCAAGAATTCCGAAACAACGGGTTACACTCACAAAGTTTTGATTAAAAGTTAATCAAAATTCCTTGATCGAATCAAACAGTGGTTGATTAATATAGGAATAAGATTAATTCCCACATATATTAATCAATTAAGATTGTCTTGATCAATCATGCAAATATTTGACCTATCCTACGACGAAACGTATTTGTGGGATGATAGATTTTCGTGGCACTGTAATTAATTTTAGGCTTTTGGTTCATTATACATGGTACATGCATCATGTCTAATTTATGCCTAAATATTTTTGACAATTTTAATGTACGATGAATGAATGTTAAAATACATGCTTGTTTTATTTTTGGCCATAATTTCTCCAATCATTTCAATTCTCTCAAATGAAAAATTAACAGGAGAAAACTATGTTAAATGAAAAAGTAACATGAACGCCATCTTGATATGTGAAGTCCTTAAGTTTGTCATGACAGAGGAATGTCTTCCCAAGCCGGCCAAAATTAGGTTGCAGCCAATGAGAAAGCCCACTGCTACTTACTAGCAGGATGTCCGAGGTTCTTGCTGCAAATAATGAACCAATGGCTACAGGATCTTTGATGATGGAATCATTGCAAGTCATGTTCGGGCAGCCTTCAGAGCGACAACGTCATGAGGCTATAGTCTCAGTGATGACTATAATTATGAAGGAATGGACAGCTTTCCGATAGTACATCTTGAGAATGATAACATATCTCTGTACGAAACGTCTTTTCCTTAGCGTAGCGGAAGTTGCTATTGTGGGCACCGGCTCCGGTATGTACCTTTAAAAGTTTATTTGCCTTCTCCCTTATTGAATCTGAACTCCACCAACCACTTGATAAATTTCCTTTGATGTCAAACGCTTGGATCAACCACCTGATCTTTCGAGCTATATCTCGAAACCAACAAACCGAAGTGTGGGCTTCACTCATAAAGATCAACCTCTAAACTTTTTAGAGAAATAATAACACTCTAAACTGTTTAGAGAAATAATGTTGTCACAATATTCTTTTGGCTTTGAGAAAGATATGGTGAAGAAGATCAAGTATCTTGTTTACTCTTGTTTTTCTTTCGAATCTCAATAATTGAGAAAATAAGAATTTTCTCTCTACCTTACTCACAACTTTTGTGTATTTTTTTGCTCTCTCTTGAATTTATTTTTACAAATGCTAAGTATGAATTACTCAACCCTTGAGTGTGAAAGGTAGAGATTTTATTCCAAAACCAATCCGCCAATATCCTTTCACTCTTTGATTGGCAAACACACTTGAGTGGAGTGTCAACCAAATCAATGAGATAATGGATCAAGTTAGGTAATTAGGTCAAAACTAATTAACAAAAACTTGGTGGATGATTTGGAAAACCATTAAGGCTTGTCTTGATAATGCATTTACCATTATCAAATAATGATGTCATAATTATCTCATAATTATGCATTATCAATTATGATGTAATAATTATCTCATAATTGTTATTTGATTATCTCATAATCAAAAATATTAGAAAACATAATATTAAACTAATTTAATATTATTTTCATTTGTGACAAAAATATTATTAATCATATTAAAAATATATAAATATAATGTGAGCATATTATTAGACAATCTAATTATATTAGGTTGCTACAGTTAATTGAGCTCGCAAGGGGACCAAATGGACCTACGGTTCCGAGCTTCAATAATTCCGAAATATTAATTAAACCCTTTAATCAAATATTAGGAATTATTAACTCCACATTATTCCACTAAAAACTCTAAGTTGAACTCCCGTTACCGTAGATGGAAAATAAGATGAACAACCTTGGTGTCAATTGATATAGTCATTACATATGGATATATTCCTTCACGAATATCTTATTAATAGAGCCAGATCATAAGTCTGTTATACCCCTCTAAATATTTTATCTCTTAAGCACAATTAATTCTTTAATGAACAAATAATTCATAATAACTATGAACATAAAACTTTCTGTTTGTAATAGATAAGTTGAGCGCTCAAATTGTTCAAGTCCCGAATCAATTCTTAAAAGAGATATTCTTCTATTTCTCGAAAGAAATAGTGAATTCCATATCTATCTAAAACGTTCCCAGTCGCACACCAAACCATATCCCCAAAATACGTAGTTATTGGCCGGGAATGCTACGCCAACCTCACCACTGTAAATCAAAAGACATAGCCTGACATGCAGGAGTTCGTAATACACTCAGGATTAAGATCGAATCCAAATATGACCATCTAGTAGATAAAATAAATTTCTTCGGTTAATGGATATTAAAAGAAATTCGTATTTATCTACGTCCAGTCCTATATTATCTCATCGTACAAGGTGTCTATATTCCCATGTAACTACATGAACGATCCCGGATCAAGGTTATCATTGTAGGTAAGGTACAGAAGTCGGCGACGCTGTCCCGGGTTCACGGCCTGGTCGGGAGTACGGAGTAGCCCACGGGACACTAAACCGGAGAATAAAGGAGTGGCCACCCGGTGTGAATCGGGAAAATGATTTAAGGCCGCACTCACCCCTTGCAAGGAAAGACCTCAAACCGTTGGGTTCGTAATGGTCCCTTACTTATGCCATTTGTAATGAAATAATTTGTGCAAAAACTTAACCGAATCTATGCAACATATATATTCAAAAATAACCTATATCTATTTCGCATTCATAAAAGTAAATCCTATATCTAAGTTTGCATGCTTTAAAAGTAAGTCATTATAACGGCAAACATACAATATCACACGATGAGCATGTTGAATTATCAAACACAAAGAATAAATAACATCCTAAACATAAACGTAAATTAAATTACTATTGCAAAAGAAAAATAACTAAATCATGCATAAAGAAATATCATAATCATGCTTAAAAATAAATAACTTATTAGACTAAATCATGCTTAAAACGCAAGGTTGGATGAAACGAAACATGTGAATCTCTCAAGTGGTACGTGACATTGTATCCCGAGTGCAAACCGCAATACCGTCCATTCGGATTCGGCTATGGAATTTACGTCCGGGTTTCCATCCGATATACCACAAGAGAGAACACATATTCCGTTCATCCGGAAATCACATCATGCATCAATCCACAATACTTATCTGAAATAAAGTACTAAAATAAATGAAAATAAAGGATAATAAATAAAGAAGGTGCCCTCAAGTCTAACCTCTTAAATTGTCTCTCGGAAGTGCGCTACGCGGTTGTCGGAAGGGTTGATGCTATGCAACTCCTCCGGTTCACTGGTTCAACATTTTCCATTGTTGTTTTGCTGTTTGGGCTGCTATTTTTTACTCTATTTTACTACTGTTTTCGCTGGTCAGGGGCTTTGTTTCAGGGGCTATTTTCTATGTTTCAGGGGCTGTTTTTGGTGGTCAGGGGCTGTGTTCGGTGGTCAGGGGGTGTTTTCAGTGGTCAGGGGCTGTGTTTCAGGGGCTGTTTTCAGTGTTTGACATGAGCATGGCTTATGTGTTTGGCGTGAGTATTAGGGGAACGTGAACGTGGCTGTGTGTGGCGTTTAAGTGCTGGCAGTGTCGATTTTGTGTCTTCACGAGGGGGTAGCGAGAGAGTGGCAGTGAGTGGCTTTGGTGAACTGTTTTATGTATGTAGGTTATGCGCATGGAGGTCAGGCTGCTGGAGGTCGTTGGTTTAGGAGTATGTTTGTGAAGATGCTTACTGTTTATGGAGGGTGTTTCAGTGATAGTAGAGTAGAGGAGAAGAGAAAATTATTTTCTTTGTTTCTTGTTGCTTTGGGCGTGAGTTGCTAGGGCTTCAAGGTTGGATTTAGGCTTTTTTTATAGGAAAATAGTTGGGGTTTACCTTGTGTGAAAAGGGAAAGGATTTGTGTAATTATGGGAGATATTTTTAATTAGTGTGTGATAGGGAAAAATCTTTTAATTAGGGAAGTGATTAGGTATGATTTGATTTGATTAGGAAGATGATATGTTTGATTTTATTTGATTTTTTTTATTTAGGTATGTAATTTAATCGAATTAGGAAAGCGTTTGATGAGATTTGATTTGTATCTTTTAATTAGGGAATGTGATTTGTCTTCATTTTAGCATGTATTTAATATGTGTTTTTGTTTAATTTGGAAGGTGATGGGCATGAATGGACTCCTTGGGCGTGTATCAAAAGCAATTTTCAGGGGCATTCGGGCTTGTTCAGGGGCACACTTCAGGGGCTGGTTTTGGCGTGTTCAAGGGCTGACTTCGGGGGCATTCAGGCGTGTTCAGGGGTTGACTTCAGCGGCTGGTTTGGGCGTGTTCAAGGGCTTACTACAGAGGCTGAATGAAGGGTAATGGCGTGAGTGGCTGCTGCATGGGTAATGGGCGTGAGTGGTGTGAATTGTGGGGGATTTGGGCTAAGGTTGTGTTTTAAAACAGAGGTCCAACAAGCGAACTTGAAGCTAAACAAGCGAATTACATCCAACAAGATATCAATTTCTAACTCTTCCCTTCCGAAGTCTGTTTCCCGCGACTTCCATAATTTAAAGAGGTAGTGTCTCCATGTGAGACTCATCATCGGGACTTATATGCAAAAATGCAGTGCCTACAGTCGCCCCCACTTTCATGGGACTTGTGCAGTGTGTGACAATGACAATCCTATCAAAGTTTATGCAATGTATTTTTACTTACCTGGCTCGCCAGCTACCACTTGACTTGCCTGTTGCTTTGAGTTGAGTTGATTTTATTGTGCCATACCCGGTGTGCTAAACCCCATACCCGAGGTATCGCGGTTACGTCTCCATACCTCGAGTGTCGCAGTAGTGTCTCCATACCTGGAGTGCCATACCCGGCATGCTAAACCCATACCCGAGGCGTCGCGATTGCGTCTCCATACCCAGAGTGTCGCAGTAGTGTCTCCATACCCAGAGTGCCATATCCGGCATGCTAAATCCCATACCCGAGGCGTCGCGGTTGCGTCTCCATACCCAGAGTGTGGCATTAGTGTCTCCATACCCGGAGTGCCATACCTAGCATGCTAAACCTCATACCCGACGTGTCGCAGTTGCGTCTCCATACCCAGAGTGTCGCAGTAGTATCTCCATACCCGGCATACTAGACCTCATACTCGAGGCGTCGCTGTAATATCTCCATACCTGGAGTGCCATACCCGGTAAATTTGATACTGATGCTGATGTGGGCCTCGTCCCGGGGACTTATCCCTAAAACTGATATTGTTGCTGATGTGGGCCTCGCCCCTGGGACTCATCCCCAAAACTGATACTGACAATGTGACGGTTCATTTCAACATATTGTGCTGCCTTTCACGAGATAATCCTGATAGCTAAACATATTTTTATCCTCAACAGATGCTTCGCGTCGAAACAAGAGAACCTTCGAAGTACTTAATACACTCAAATCCGCTCGTCTGAATGAGTGATCTGAACTAGACTCCTAGTGTGTGTGTGCCACGGCTCTTTTGCAGCTTAATCCTTAAGTAAGCCAACTCGATGATTTTGTCTCCGAGAATTGGATCAGTGGGTTTAACCAACCTAGATGTCTTGATCACACACTGTGATTACTTTCGTCATACTCAACATGATATGATCTTCTTCTTTTTTTCTCTTGTCTCTTTTTTCTCATTTTGAACTTTCTTTTTCTTTTTTCTTTTTTCTTTTTTTTTTCTTTTTCTCTTTTCTTTCTTTTTCTTTCTTTGACACACCTACCCTTTAAGGTGGCATTTCTCCTCATGGTGGTCCTAATACTCGCCCATGGGTACCTTCACGCTTATCGATTATAGGTGGTCTATTTTTCCTTTTCTTTTCATTGTAGAGACTTTTTCTTTGTTTCCAACCATATCATATATCGTAGCATAAGTAAACCAGGATGGACATCCATGCAAACGGTCATTCACTGATCCGTCATCTCTTCAACTAGTCATCTCACCGATCACTCAGGCTTCTACTGCTAAAATCCTATAATCAACTGCTCGTGAGTTCAGCCGAGATCACCCACTCAGAGTACTGGATGAGAGCACATCTCACACTTATCGTTTCTAAGGTTTCTCCCCAGAGCAGACAATATCATCACCGGACATATGTTTAACCTTCATGGATTTCTTTTTTTTTTTACTTCACTTGCATTCTTCCTTTCGACTTCGGATAATGTGTGCTTCGCCCCCTTGGATTCCTCCCTGGAAAATCGTTTATACTGTTTTGTTGATCTTGCTTGTGTTTTGACACTTTTCCTTCTTTTATTTGAGACATGCGAACACAAACGAAACAACAGAATAAAAAAATGCGCACATGTGATGTGTACGTATGCATGTGTGGAGGTACTCCATGTTCCTGATGGGTTAGCCCCTCATTGTGCTCCTTTGCGCCATGTGCCTATGCATGTCTCTGGTCGCCCCTGGGTCTGATTATAGTTTCCTCATGCCGGTTCTTTTCTGGTGATTGTGTAGTTCGCTTTTGTTCGAAACCTGAAAACATAGAACAAACACAAAAATTGCAAGTATGTTACGTGTATGCATGCATGCATGGATTTCCTATCCCGTTGGGTTAGGTCTTCTGCCAGTTCTCCCAGTAATTGTTCTGTCTCTTCTCTTTCTCAGGCAAAATATTGCTTCCAGTTAAGTCTGAACTTTCCTCTCGGGTCCGTTGTCGACGACGTTGACTGTTTAAGTACCAGATCATCATTTCTGATTTTGGTAGGGCGCACCTTCTTGTTGAATGCTCGGGCCGATCTCTTCCAGTATAACTGCATATGATGTAAGGACTTCATTCTATTCTAATCTAGTAATGCCAACTGTTCAAGTCTCTGCGAGGCCTATTCTTGCTCCGATAACTCTGCTTCAGCTACTACCAGCATGGACTATATTTTGACTTCCACCGGCAATACTACTTCCATTCCATAGGCCAGAGAGTAAGGAGTGGCTCCCGTTGCTGTTCTCACAGAAGTTCTGTACCCCCACAGGGCGTACGGTAGCTTATCAGCCCAATCTTTATAGTTTTCTGTCATCTTGGCTAGTATCCTCTTTATTGTCAAGTTGGGTGCCTCGACTGCCCCGTTTGCATGCGGTCTGTAAGGTGATGACTTGTGATGTCCTATCCCATACTTCTGTAGCATTGCCTTCGTTTCTCCTTGAAACTGAACTTCGTTGTTGGTTACTACATGATGCACCATCCCATATCGGCAAATGATGTTCTGGGCTATGAACTTCGCCATCTGATTTGTTGTAATATTGCGGAAGGACTCGGCTTCCACCCATTTTGAGAAGTAGTCTACTGCCACTACTATGAAGCGATGTCTGTTTGACGCGTGCGGTTGAATCTCTCTGATCATATCAATTCCCCATGTTGAGAAAGGCCACGGCTCTAACAGCCCATGCAACTCTATGTGCGGCAAGTGGTTCAAATTACCGTGCATTTGACAATCATGATAGTACTTTATCAGCTTCGTGCAGTCAGCTTCCATGGTCAACCAATAAAAGCCTTGTCTCACTATCTTGCGAGACAAGTTCAATCCATTCATGTAGCTCCTGGTAGGTACAGACAGTCCCGTGCATGTTGAAGTGCATCACGAACTGGCGAAATGAAGCTGGTAGTGAACCAAGAATGACACTCCTACCGAGAATGTCATTCAGAATGAGATTATGTTGCCTCAATTGATCGATCAAATCGATCATCTGAAGAACATGTGGGCTAACACTTTGCCCCTCATCCAGACACGCATGGAACAGTTCCATGGCGACTTTGTGAACAATCACTTGTTCTTGGTTCTCAAACGATTGTCTCAATCGCGTCATCATACTATAGGAATCTAACATATCATAGTACTGTTGCTTGAGTTTCGGAGACAGTGAACTAATGATGTATGATTTAACCCTTAAATCATCATCATTCCAAGTTTCAAAAACTTGGCGTTCCTCCTCTGAAGCATCTGCACCCACTGCAAGGGGCAACAGACCCTCAAGAACATAACCCAGCTTTTCGGAATCGAGGACAATCCTCAAATCCAATTCCCACTCTGCAAAGTTCTCAGCGCCTTTCAGTTTGTTCGCATCAAGCATACGCGCAAACTGATTTGTGGATTGTGCCGCCATCGCCAATCTATCATATAGATCACGAAAAACGGTTAGCAGAAATAAAGCAGTTTCATATAATATCAAAAGCATAAACTAGATCATGGATTTTTAATCTAATATGCCCCTCCCACTAAATCATGCAATACTGTAATCCCAAAACAGAATACAAATATTTAATAATTAAATTAAATACTAATAGTGAAAAGTGGATCCCGTGAATATATTTCGGCTCACAGCAGAGGCACGGTCTCGCCTACGTATATTCATCAGTTAGACAACTCATTTGTCAATCATTCACTAATGACTCCTAAGTATCCGGTCCTGGCTGTTTCTCGTTGTCGCTGCGAAGGCAGGCCTAGAAGGAGACGTACCAAGGTTAAACTCGTCAATGATAAACTCAAGTTATTTACGTAATCCTGACAGCTAGGGCACGTTCAGAATTTCGCTTTTACTTGAATTTACCTAGTATCTAATATACATCCTGTATAAATAAATCTTTATCGGCTACATTCTCACAGCAGAGGCACGGTCTCGGATGTAGTCACAAAGAAGTATTCATAAACCGTATTGACAAGACGGACCATATAACATGCATCAAATACATAATTACATTTAAACCTTATTAATTAGGGATTTTCCGCTAAGTGTCATACACCCTAAATCTAACCAATTTAGATCCTAATAAGCATGCATAAAGTCAAGAAAACATGATTAAACATTGATTCAATGAAGGCTAATCATTTTAGGTGGCCTAGAATCAGAATCGCTCTGATACCATTTTGTAGGGGTTTTTAGGGGGTGAATCCGGTAACGCAGCGGAAGCGGTGTGAAAATCCGATTTTCAGATTTCAAAAATTTTTCTCGGATTAATTAAATAAACATATTTATTTAATATTCCAATAATCAAATTATGAAATAAAATTCAAATGAATCATATTCAAGTGAATTTACCAAATTACCCTTGCTTTGTATTTTTGTCCATTTTAGTCCGAAATTGATCTAATCAATTTTGAATGATTCTAAATCATTTCTAAGATGAACTTATGATGCTCAAAACATCAAAACACCAAAAGCACCAAAATCCCCAAATTTCTCTCACAAGGCCGAGAGCACCATTAGGGAGCACAATTGTGCAGTTTGTCATTTCATGTCTCAAAACACATCTAAATGTAATCCAATGAAAATGAAACTTTATATGCATCATATACACACACAAATACACAACATATATGAAAAGCCCCAAATTTGGAATAGGTCATGAACCCTAATTTTACAATTTCCACAAATTGGACAAATTAGACCAAATACACTAAATCAATTACTTCAATCATCATTCTTCCATCCAATCCAAGTCTCAACACAATGAAACAACTCAAGATCAAATCTAGGTCATTTAAGAGTGGGTCAACAACTCTAGATTAGCAACATGGTTTCCAAAACCTTAAAAGAATGTTTATAACTACAATAGTCATACACTTCCTTCATCACACATGCTTTACACATCCACCAAAACTTCCATCAACAAAAACCACTAGGAACAAAGAAAGAAACATCCTAAGAATGTCATATATTAAAGCCTAGAACCTAAGGAACAAATTCCTTACTAATAGCAAGTTCAAGAAACTTACTAAAAATCCAAGCTTTTTGATTTTTGTCTTTCTTTTCTCAAGCTTCCTTTGTCTTTCTTCAATGGATTTTTATGTTTTAGTAAAGTGTATTAGGTTATCCAAATGAAAAGCAAATGAAAACAATATATACTTGTGAAAGAAAATGCCTTGGCCGAAACTAACAACAAGCATATACCAAATATTTTCATTTCAAATTCATTTCAAAGTCATTTAATCAACTTGACAAATATCTAAAACACTTTATGGATATTTATTTAAGTCAACAATTGCAACTAATGTCATTTACTTCAAATATCCTAACATAAGATATTTATATTTTAATTAATTTAATCATTTAACAATTAAATAAATAATTAATTAATCAAATACAAATATATTAAATATATGTATAATATTTACATTAAATATTAAAAACATATATTCATTTAGGATAAAAGTCAAATAACTCATTTTGACTATTAATTAATGTGTATTTAAATTAATCAAGTATTAAATGTAAATACACAATAATTAGGCAAATGACTATCTAGTCCCTTTAGCACGTATCTTGCGTTTAACCTTTAAACGACTTTATAAATAATCAATATTATTTATTAATGTTGCTCTAGTGCTCTACGAGTATGTTTCATTATTGAGACTCTCTAGATTCAGGTATATCCGTCACGAAATCAAATTTCGTGTCCATAATCTATCCACCCGTAGATTATGACGATCACGGATAATCACGCTGAACCATACAGGTCGAGGTCATGGCAAATGTATAATTCCTCTGTCATAGGTATCCGGATAAATCCCAGAGATATAGATGTAAACGTCAAATATCTATCGGGATTATCCAGTCGACTATTCTATTAGCAATCTCTAAAAGAATGTTTAGAACTAGCTTCTAAACTTTACCACGGGCCCATGGTTTTATCTGATTGCTAATCATATGGACTACCTATGCTCTAATACACAGAACTGACGGATCCTTTCTTGATACACATAGGACACCCTGAGGATCTATCTACACCCAACGAACATGTGGAGGTATGATCTAAATAGATCGGTGACGTGACTACCGTCTAAGTGTAGAAGATGTCTCATGTGCCCACAATGGTATCTCAAGTCTAAGAATCACAAGTGCTATTCAACCCAAGAAGATTCTTATTGACGCTGGTGTACCATCCATTAAGAATCTTCGGTAAGTCGTTCAGTGTTTATTCGCTATAAACACTTACACGTCTATACTAGTCTCCAAGACTAATGGTTCATTGAGAAACCATTGGAATCATATATTCCAGTTTACGACATGTACCGATCTCAATGGGTTTACTATACTGACCAAGAAGTGTAAACCTTGACCAGGAACTGTCTGAGAATGACAACGTCATGATACTTCTCAATGTCTGTTGCGACGCTTTTGCAAC
This sequence comes from Zanthoxylum bungeanum, assembly GCA_019454045.1. Lineage (NCBI taxonomy): Eukaryota > Viridiplantae > Streptophyta > Magnoliopsida > Sapindales > Rutaceae > Zanthoxylum > Zanthoxylum bungeanum. The sequence continues at coordinate 47,261 of SKCR01026382.1, read as the reverse complement.
TGTATCATGACTAATCATTCTCGGGTCTTTACCATATAGAAAGATAGATTATATTATAGAAACTGCATATATTATTCATAATAATAATGTTTTACAGAAGTATTTAACAGAAATACAACTGGGAATTGGCGCTCTGAGCACCAACCCCAACAGGGTTAACATGATGCATGTATGCATGAGATGAATGATATGCGTTCGATGCATGGAATATATAAGTCGGCCCATTATCATTTTAAAGCATTCAATCATACTATTGCGCGGTGCAAACTTATCCCAGTTGAAAAGGCCCAACAGGTTTACACCTTTGCGATAACATGGCTAAACAACTTCAAATGATAAGGGGCCCAAACACAGGATGGCCCATTGGCATTTTAGAAACTTTTAGCCCAATTGTCATAAAATACGAACTCATCCCAGTTTAAATGGCCCAACAAGTTCACCTTTCTGACAAGAAGTCTAACTGAGTCCAAATGATAATGGTCCTAAGCATAAGCATTAAGACTAATGGTTCATTGAGAAACCATTGGAATCATATATTCCAGTATACGACATGTACCGGTCTCAACGGGTTTACTATACTGACCAAGTAGTGTAAACCTTGACCAGGAACTGTCTGAGAATGACAACGTCATGATACTTCTCAATGTCTGTTGCGACGCTTTTGCAACTGTATCATGACTAATCATTCTCGGGTCATTACGTCTTTACCATATAGAAAGATAGATTATATTATAGAAACTGCATATATTATTCATAATAATAATGTTTTACAGAAGTATTTAACAGAAATACAACCGGGAATTGGCGCTCTGAGCACCAACCCCAACAAAATCTCCCACTTGCTCTAGTGCCAATATCGATTGTATCTAATACCCATCGACTCCACGTGTTTATCAAACAGCTTCGGAGGTATGGCCTTCGTCTTCGTCAGCGGGTCTGCTACATTATCTTCACTCGGTACCTTGCACACCATAATATCCCCTCGCGACACGATCTCTCGAATGATGTGGTACTTGCGTTCCACATGCTTCGACTTCTGATGCGCCCTCGATTCCTTTGCTTGCGCAATGGCTCCAGTATTATCACAGTATAACGGAATCGCATTCTCGATACTTGGGACAACTCCCAATTCTGTGATAAAGTTCTTTATCCACACAGCCTCTTTTGCAGCTTCAGAAGCTGCAATATATTCCGCCTCAGTGGTGGAATCAGCTGTCGATCCCTGTTTGGAACTCTTCCAACAAATTGCACCTCCGTTAAGGGTAAAGACAAATCCAGATGTAGACTTTCTATCATCGGGATCCGATTGGAAATCGGAGTCTGTATACCCATTAACCTGCAGTTCGTTTCCTCCATAAACTATTAACTTATCCTTAGTACCTTTAAGATACTTTAGGATATGTTTAATGGCCATCCAATGGTCATTATCTGGATTGGACTGATATCGACTAGTTACGCTAAAAGCGAAACTGATATCAGACCTCGTACATAATGACCGGCGTAAACACACACGTATAACGCAAGCGCACGTATCGTTCAAGTAGTATAAAAATATCGATCCCACGAGGACTTCATTCCTACTGTTGTTATTAATTATTGAATCTATTTAATTACAAATATCTAATTAAAAGGGAGAATGGAATTGATTGCTTGATTGATTTGGTTGATTGAAGATTTGCTAAATAAATAAATAAAAAGATAAAAGAAAATACTAAGGAAAATAAAAGACACAAAGTTCTTAAGGTTGTGAATTCTTTTAATATCATATAAAAGATGAAGTGAATATTTTAAGTTTGTGTAATAAATCAGTTTACTAACCTGGAATACTAAATTATGTAAAAGCCTCTTCCGACGGTCAACTACAAATACCCAGTATAACCCAATTGAACCATATTCCTATGTCAACCACATTACCTGGATTCATTAAGTTCAAGTTCCAATTATGGCTACCCCCGCCTTACAGGTATATTCCTATCCTGTAAGGAAATCTATTAAAGGGTTATCTATCCTCAAGGAAGATCGTGGGCTATTAAGTCTAAGGCTGAAACCTAAAATCCCTATGTCTAGTTCATTTTAGATTTACCATATCAATCTTATTGGTGATCAGACAATAAGAAGCATTAAGCTTAAGACTTAATAAATAAACCTATAAATTACCCAAACTATAAAATAATCCCTTATAAACTATTGATATTAAAAGTCATCACAACCCCTAGATAACTAACACATAACTATGACTAATAAAAACATAAAAAGAAAAGACATAAAATAAAAATACTGAAAAGTAAAAATAAAATAAAATGTTAAGGTAAAAGGAATTATTTCTACTACTACTTATTTAGATATCTCCCATTAAAATAATATATAAACTTGTGATTATTACCAACCAGCCATAAAGGCGGAACCAAAATAACCAGCCATAAAGGCGGAACCAAAATAACCAGCCATAAAGGCGGAATATATGTTTTATTACCCACCGACCAATCTGGCGGTATCCTGATTAAGTCCAATTTAAATAGTAAATATATTATTTTTAAGGGAGATTAATCTAAATAGTAATAGTAAAAGAAATTACCTTTCACCCGAACATAAGGAAATTACCTCATCACGGTAAATAGTAAAAACTGTAAAAAGTAAATAGTAAATAGTAAAAACTGTAAAAGAAAGTAAAAGTAAAAATAAAATTACTATTATTGCAAAAAGTAATTAAAATTATTTACAAAACTAAAAAAAAGTAAGAACTAAAAGAGTTTAGAGAGAGAAACTCTCTCTTTAGAAGGAATTGAAGAGAGAGGATGGGATACAAATTTCTGAAATCGGGTGCTCAATTTATAGGCGTCTATAGGGTCTTGGCGTCGCGACGCTAAAGGGTTCCGCGTCGCGACGCCAGCTACAGTGACACGTGTCACACGGTGATTCGACGGCTCAGATCTTATCCGATGACATGGCACTGTTCATGACGTCATTGCTTACGTCAGACTGATGATGTGGCACTGTTCATGACGTCATTGCTGATGTCACGCTGACGTCACTGTCGGCAACTGTCGGCACCGTTGGATGGGTGACACGTGGCATCCGGCGCACGTTAGCAAGTCTTCTGTGATGGTGACACGTGGCACGGCGCACGTTAGCAAAGTCAAACTTTTCAAATTGTTGACCCGTTGACCACGGCGCATTTTAGCAACTTCGGCGTATGTTGGGCGTCGCGACGCCAAGGCTATGCGCGGCGCGACGCGCACAAGACGAAATTATTCCAGTTGACGCATTTTTGTCCGGTTTTGTCCCAAATTGCTTCCAGTGCTGTCCAAACTTTATTTATCTGCAAAATAACAACAAAACACATCAAAACGTTCATAAATCTCGAGAAACAATACAAAATATTAGGTCAAATGAGTGGGAAATAATGGTATAAATACCACTCATCACACCCCCAAACCTAACATTTTGCTAGTCCTCGAGCAAAACAGAAAGTAAAATAACATGAAAATAAAATTTAACTAAGCCACTTTCGTAGGGATCACGGTTGCATTTAGCGTATGCAACAAGCCTTTAAACCCCTAGGTGTCCCTAGTGGACGAGTGTAGTCTCGTGAGGGCTTACAGCAATGATACCCACAAACATTTTACAAAAGTAAAAAGTTAGTTAAAACTAATGCACACAAAAGCAAAAAGACAAGCGAAAAGAGAATAAAGAAGTTAGTGACTAATCAGGTGAAAATTCTACTCTAAGTTACTAAATGTTTTGTTTCTTTCTAAATTACTGAATAAGTAAATTCTCCGATTATTTTTACCATTCTCCATATACACAGCTAACAAAATATTAATCAACACATTTTTGCCCACAACAATCATAAGTGCAGTTGATAAGAGAGTAATATTTTTGTCCTAAAGTTCTCTCAGATTTCACACTTTTTTTGTAGCAATGGAATAATTTTCTGATTTTTCTGATTTTTTTTCTCTATTTTTTATTTATATACAATACCTTCCGTCTATGTAGCGAGTGTTGGGTCGGTGGCTCCCAAACCAGTTGGCTTTAGGGCACCAGGTGTTAAGACACCCCTACGAACTTAATTACTCAGACTTCAGATATATATATTTTTTTGCAGCATCTTCGATCCATGTAACGAGCTTTGGGCCAGTGACTCCCAAACCAGTTGGTTTTAGGGCACTAGGTATTAAAACACCCTTACAGACTTAATAACTCGGATCTCGGACGTTTTTTTTTTTTTTTTTTTTTTTTTTTTTTTTTACTATTTAGAGATGCTTCCTCCAATTAAACTATAGTACGGAATATTACAAACTTTTCAATTTTAGCTCATGACTGTATGTTCCATGTAAGTTCATAATACCTGTCAACTGAACATATGAAGATTCATTTTAGTCAGATTTATGGAGAATTCACAAATTAAATAATTTAAAAGGAAATAAACAAAAATTAACTTGTTTCGAAATAAATGGTTTGAGATACGTATCAGGAGTGAAAACTCCTTACTCAGCTACCTCTCACCAATTTCACCTTTTTAGTCAAAACAGGAATACGAAAATGCAAAATTTTTGTAATTTTTTAAAAATTTTCAATTTTTTTGTATTTTTCGAAAAATTTTGGACTAAAAATAAAAACAACATACAAACTAAAAACAAGGTACTAATCAACTAAATCCCTCCCCCAAACCTAAATGAGACATTGTCCCCAATGTCTTAAACAGTAAAAGGAGAGTTAGAAGGTTGTACCTGGTTAGCTGAAATTTACAGGAAATTAAAGGTTAAGATCCAGATTAATTCGACGCCTCTTACCACGATCGTCCTCAGACCAATTTATCTTTGATAGGATAGGGTCAACTTGTGGTTCATAGGCTATGAGTTGGTCTATTAGATCCGGAGCAAGTCTGGCAGTGAAGAGGAGTTCTTTCATAGGTTTCGAAACGAACCCATTTCTCCGAGCATCATCAAGAAACACACAAAGAAAATCATAAAATCCATCAACATTGAGTAGTCCAATTGGTTTCTGGTGTATGTTCAGGTTCGCCCAAGATAGAACTATAAAAATTTCCTCCAATGTACCTAAGCCACCTGGCAAAGCAATAAAAGCATCAGCACGGTTAATCATTTCCACCAAACGTTCAGACATACCTGATACGATCAGTTCCTCTCCGTTTGATGATCCAATAAGATTTGCCTCTGCCAAGGGTTTTAGGACGATTCCCAAAACAAGACTGCCTCCTTCCTGTACGGCTTTTGAAACAATCCCATAAGTCCGAGATTTCCTCCGCCATATATTAAGTGCATATTCCTTGCGGCTAAGACTCGACCCAATTCCTGTGCTGCTTCTATGTATTGTGGTTTAGTACCAACAGTACTACCGCAAAACACACAAATGTTTTCAACTCGTCTTCTTGAAGTGGCTTCCATTTTTTTATGTATTTCTTTCTTGACTCTGAATGCCTTCAAAAGTGCCATGACGGGCTGAATTTATAGTACCTGAAAAAGGGTGAGTAATAATAGCAGAAGTATCTTCCAGAGGACGTTTGTTAGCTAAACAACAAAAGAAATCGTGAAAGGTCAAAAAGTCTGGATCCTGTCTACGAAAATAAATATAATTACAACAGAAAAGCGAATCAAAGCAATAATTAAAGCAACGGAATTGTGTACGCAATACGCCACTTGCTTAGTATAAATTCATTAGAATGAGTCTCAAGATTTCATTCTTTATTCAGCCATTGCTAATGAATTGTTTCTTATATTTGCTTGCCAAACACAATTCCTTCTGTCTTAAAATGCTTCGTTTGTGCCTTTCCCTACAAAAATAACACACAAAATTAAAAAGTTCACAAAATATGAAAAATAAATTACAACAAATTGCATGGGTTGCCTCCCTGCTAGCGCTGAATTTTTCGTCTTCAGCCAGACGTGACTGAAATCTATTTGTTAAGGGGGTTTCAATGTTGTTTTGGATGTCCGATTAAAGACAATCCCGTGAGCGTTACTTTTGAATGGTCTCTTCCAACGGTAAAGTGGCAAAAGGAGTTTTGTCTCATTCAGTGCTCGTGCCACCTTTTTAACTTTTGTTGCTCCAATGGTTCCTGAAAAGAAAGAAAGAAAATCAGGAGGTCTCGTATGATGCTTGACTTGAAATGGAAATTCCATTATGTCAAGCTTCTGGGTGATATCTTTGATTTGCACTCCCCAAAACAGCGATGTTTTTCCTAAATTCTCTGGATCTTTATTAAGGTCAGACAATTGCTCCTTCATTTGCTCTTCTTTTTGCTCCACCTTTTCTTCACAGATGTATTTGAAAATTTCTGCATTCAGCTCTTCATCTGTCATCTGTGAAATACATGCATCAAAATTGTCAACCTGAGGATGAAAAGAAATGTTAGATTTTAGTTCTTCATCCTCTGATCTGGGTGAAATGATTGTCTCAGGTAGATCTTCATCAAACATTTGTGCAATGGAATCTCCAAGATCTTCGTTTTGAGGACACAGAATTCCATCCTCATTTGTTGGTGCATTTGGTAAAAATGGATCAGCTTCCTCCTCGTCAGAGTCGGAATAATAAAAATCAAATCGAGACTTTGCCGGTTCGGGTTCCTGAACTGATACCTCTGGTTGTTGATACTGCTCAGCCTCCTCCTCTGTTGAAATGTCATTTTGAAATGATTGGTACTTGAAGGCTTCATCAGTGTCATCTGAATCTGGTTCTTGAAGTATATAGTTCTGGTTTTCTGTGAATTGTCTGATCTGATCTGTCATTCTCTGTATGGATTCTGTGTTACTCTGAACTTGTGCATCAAATTGAGCTATCTATTCTTTGAACATGTGAATCAACTGATCTTCCTCGGATGGTTCTGGTTGTTGATAAGGATCGAAGGAAGATGGTGGATAAGATGGAAAATGTGATTCTGTGAAATGTGATGGCTTGTCATACCAGGAAGGATCTTGATAGTTCTGCCACCCTGGATGGTAGTTGTATTCGCAATAATCGCTTGGGTGGTCACCATTAAATATGTCACATCTCCACATTGAGTTCTGTTGAGCAAATGTAGTATTGCTTGATTCTGGCATTCAGTGATAATCATTGGGCTCGACAACAGGCCTCAGAAAACCGGACTGTTGCTCCCAGATTTGGGGTGTATCTTCTTGTAAAGCACGTAATTTTTCAATCTCCCAGTAATGTTCCATTTTTAAGTCACCTGAAATCAAAAGAAAGAAATAAGAATTACAGAGAAAAATAAAGAAAACTAGATATAAGTAAATTAGATAGCTTCAAAATTAACAACTCAAGAAAAATAAGTCCCCGGCAACGGCGCCAAAAACTTGACCGGCGTAAACACACACGTATAACGCAAGCGCACGTATCGTTCAAGTAGTATAAAAATATCGATCCCACGAGGACTTAATTCCTACTGTTGTTATTAATTATTGAATCTATTTAATTACAAATATCTAATTAAAAGGGAGAATGGAATTGATTGCTTGATTGATTTGGTTGATTGAAGATTTGCTAAATAAATAAATAAAAAGATAAAAGAAAATACTAAGGAAAATAAAAGACACAAAGTTCTTAAGGTTGTGAATTCTTTTAATATCATATAAAAGATGAAGTGAATATTTTAAGTTTGTGTAATAAATCAGTTTACTAACCTGGAATACTAAATTATGTAAAAGCCTCTTCCGACGGTCAACTACAAATACCCAGTATAACCCAATTGAACCATATTCCTATGTCAACCACATTACCTGGATTCATTAAGTTCAAGTTCCAATTATGGCTACCCCCGCCTTACAGGTATATTCCTATCCTGTAAGGAAATCTATTAAAGGGTTATCTATCCTCAAGGAAGATCGTGGGCTATTAAGTCTAAGGCTGAAACCTAAAATCCCTATGTCTAGTTCATTTTAGATTTACCATATCAATCTTATTGGTGATCAGACAATAAGAAGCATTAAGCTTAAGACTTAATAAATAAACCTATAAATTACCCAAACTATAAAATAATCCCTTATAAACTATTGATATTAAAAGTCATCACAACCCCTAGATAACTAACACATAACTATGACTAATAAAAACATAAAAAGAAAAGACATAAAATAAAAATACTGAAAAGTAAAATAAAATAAAATGTTAAGGTAAAAGGAATTATTTCTACTACTACTTATTTAGATATCTCCCATTAAAATAATATATAAACTTGTGATTATTACCAACCAGCCATAAAGGCGGAACCAAAATAACCAGCCATAAAGGCGGAACCAAAATAACCAGCCATAAAGGCGGAACCAAAATAACCAGCCATAAAGGCGGAATATATGTTTTATTACCCACCGACCAATCTGGCGGTATCCTGATTAAGTCCAATTTAAATAGTAAATATATTATTTTTAAGGGAGATTAATCTAAATAGTAATAGTAAAAGAAATTACCTTTCACCCGAACATAAGGAAATTACCTCATCACGGTAAATAGTAAAAACTGTAAAAAGTAAATAGTAAATAGTAAATAGTAAAAACTGTAAAAGAAAGTAAAAGTAAAATAAAATTACTATTATTGCAAAAAGTAATTAAAATTATTTACAAAACTAAAAAAAAGTAAAAACTAAAAGAGTTTAGAGAGAGAGAAACTCTCTCTTTAGAAGGAATTGAAGAGAGAGGATGGGATACAAATTTCTGAAATCGGGTGCTCAATTTATAGGCGTCTATAGGGTCTTGGCGTCGCGACGCTAAAGGGTTCCGCGTCGCGACGCCAGCTACAGTGACACGTGTCACACGGTGATTCGACGGCTCAGATCTTATCCGATGACGTGGCACTGTTCATGACGTCATTGCTTACGTCAGACTGATGATGTGGCACTGTTCATGACGTCATTACTGACGTCACGCTGACGTCACTGTCGGCAACTGTCGGCACCGTTGGATGGGTGACACGTGGCATCCGGCGCACGTTAGCAAGTCTTCTGTGATGGTGACACGTGGCACGGCGCACGTTAGCAAAGTCAAAATTTTCAAATTGTTGACCCGTTGACCACGGCGCATTTTAGCAACTTCGGCGTATGTTGGGCGTCGCGACGCCAAGGCTATGCGCGGCGCGACGCGCACAAGACGAAATTATTCCAGTTGACGCATTTTTGTCCGGTTTTGTCCCAAATTGCTTCCAGTGCTGTCCAAACTTTATTTATCTGCAAAATAACAACAAAACACATCAAAACGTTCATAAATCTCGAGAAACAATACAAAACATTAGGTCAAATGAGTGGGAAATAGTGGTATAAATACCACTCATCACATAACATGGCATACATTATGTACCCAAACATGAAGCATAAGGTTGGTTAGACATTCTAACCTTCTCATCTTCTGTTTGTGGACACATCTTCTTGGAAAGATGAATCCCATGTCTGAACGGTATGTTTGCTGTCTTACAGTTACCAAAGCTATACTGTTCCAAGATCTTATCTACGTACGTTGATTGGGATAACCCAATCAGCCTCCTTTGTCTATCTCTATAGAGTTTTATCCCTAAAACATAGGAAGCTTCTCCCAGGTCCTTCATGGAGAAATTCTTACAGAGGTACGCTTTCACGCTTTGCAACATACCTAAATCATTCCGAATGATTAGGATGTCATCAACATATAGGACTAAAAATACGACCATGCTCCTACTGGCCTTCTGATACACACAGGATTCTTCCGAATTCTTGAGAAAACCAGACGAACTAATAATCTCATCGAATCGAAGATTCCAACTTCGTGAAGCTTGTTTATGTCCATAAATGGACTTCTTAAGCTTACATACCATACCCGAGGTTTCGCTGGACGCGAAACCTTCCGACTGTTCCATATAGATTTCTTCATCAAGAAATCCATTTAGAAAAGCCGTTTTGACATCCATTTGCCAAATCTCGTAGTCATGATACGCAGCTATAGAAAGCAAAATCCGGATAGACTTAAGCATTTCCACCTGCGAAAAAGTTTCATCGTAGTTGACGCTCGGTCGCTGCGTGTAACCTTTTTCTACCAGTCGGGCCTTGTAAGTTTCAACCTTACCGTCAGGCCCGCGCTTCCTCTTGTAAACCCATTTACAACCGATAGGAACAATTCCTTCGGGAAGCGGAATCAAGTCCCAAACTTGATTTTCATGCATTGAGTCTATCTCGGATTTCATGGCACTTTGCCATTTCACGGAGTCGATGTCCAACATCGATTCTCTTTAGGTGAAAGGATCTGTCTCTTCAACTAAGAGAACATCCAGACTCTTTTCTTGTATTAAATACAAGCGTTCGGGAGGTCTAGATACCTTTTCCGACCTACGGAGTGTGTGTGTTGAAGGTCCTCCATCTACTTGAACTTCAGGTTCCTCCGTTGGCTCGTTGTTTTCAGGTTGGACTTCATCCAGCTCAACCTGTCTATGATTACCACCTTCTGACAAAAATTCTACTTCTAGAAATTTTGCGAAGCGAGCTACCAACACATTTCGATGCTCGGTATCATAGAACATATATCCCCTCGTATTCGATGGATATCCAACAAACCTAAAATTTTTCCCTCGAGGCGAAAGCTTATCTTGCTGAGTCACCCTGATATAGGCAGGACAACCCCAAACCTTAATATAATTAAGATTTGGTCTCCTACCGAACCATATCTGATACGGTGTCGTAGGAACAGCCTTTGAAGGAATCTTATTCAAAAGATGTGCGACTGTTAAGAGAGAGTAACCCCATAAGTAATAGGGCAAATCTGTGAAACTCAACATCGATCAGACCATATCCAATAAAGTCTGATTTCTCATTTCAGATACACCATTGTGCTGTGGTGTACCTGGAGGAGTATATTGAGCGAGAATCCCATTCTCCTTCATATAATCCATGAACTCACCACTCATATATTCACCGCCTCGATCTGATCGAAGGCATTTAATATATTTACCAGTTTGTTTTTCTACTTCATTTCGGAACTCTTTGAACTTTTCAAAGGTTTCCGATTTATGTCACATCAAATACACATAACCGTACCGTGACAAATCATCGGTAAAGGTAACGAAGTATGAATAACCACTATGAGCAGTTTGACTTAGTGGACCACATACATCAGAATGTACGAGTTCCAGTAAGTTAATGGCGCGGTATCCAACACCATAAAATGGGGCTTTGGTCATCTTACCCTGAATACAGGATTCACAAGTTGGATAGGGTTCAATGGTAAGATCTAATATCAAACCATTCCTAACCAATTTGGTAAGGCGTTTAACGCCAATGTGACCAAGTCTCATATGCCAAAGTTCTGTATTATTAATTACAGGTAAACTACGTTTATTAACTCCAGTATTTAATATATCTTTTGAAGTTTGCAATGTATAATGACCATGCTGGTTTGTACAACAAAGGATCTGAATATTATTTTTATCATATAAATACAAAGAACTATTCTTAATAATAATACAAAAGCCTTTTGTATCTAATACAAAAAGTGATATAATATTTGCGACACATCCCGGTACAAAATGACAGTTATATAACAAAAGTGTCCCATTCGGCAATGAGATCTCGTATACTCCCACTGCAACTGCATCCAAAGAGTCTCCACTCCCGAACCGCAATTGCATCTCTCCAGGCTTCAGTTTCCTACTTTCCTTCAGCACCTGCAACGAATTGCAAATGTGAATGGGACAAGCAGAATCTAAAATCCAGCTGGATGTAACGGCTTCACAAGCCAAAGATAAATCAATAACTGGAAAAATAAAAGTACCTGATGTAGAAGCTCTGTCTCTCCTCAGCTGGGCAATGTAATCAGGACAGTTCCTTTTCCAATGCCCGACTTTGCCGCAGTGGTGGCATTTGTCTTCAGAAGCCTTTTTGGGCTTTGCAATTTTCGCTTGTTGTTGAGGACCAAAAGCCTTCTTCTTTTTCTTGCCTTTGTTGTTCTTTCCCTTGGACCATCCTTGGGAAGAAGCCGAAAGAGAAGTAGTTCTAGGAGGGCGAGTCGGTACTCCCTTCTTAAGGTCCTCTTCTGCCGTGAGCAACATCGTATGTACCTCCTGGTAGGTACAGACAGTCCCGTGCATGTTGAAGTACATCAGGAACTGGCAAAATGAAGCTGGTAGTGAACCAAGAATGACACTCCTACCGAGAATGTCATTCAGGATGAGATTATGTTGCCTCAATTGATCGATCAAATCGATCATCTGAAGAACATGTGGGCTAACACTTTGCCCCCCATCCAGACACGCATGAAACAGTTCCATGGCGACTTTGTGAACAATCACTTGTTCTTGGTTCTCAAACGATTGTCTCAATCGCGTCATCATACTATAGGAATCTAACATACCATAGTACTGTTGCTTGAGTTTCGGAGACAGTGAACTAAGGATGTTTCATTTAACCCTTAAATCATCATCCTTCCAAGTTTCAAAAACTTGGCGTTCCTCCTCCGAAGCATCTGCACCCACTGCAAGGGGCAACGGACCCTCAAGAACATAACCCAGCTTTTCGGAATCGAGGACAATCCTCAAATCCAATTCCCAGTCTGCAAAGTTCTCAGCGCCTTTCAGTTTGTTCGCATCAAGCATACACGCAAACTGATTTGTGGATTGTGCCGCCATCGCCAATCTATCATATAGATCACGAAAAACGGTTAGCAGAAATAAAGCAGTTTCATATAATATCAAAAGCATAAACTAGATCATGGATTTTTAATCTAATATGCCCTTCCCACTAAATCATGCAATACTGTAATCCCAAAACAGAATACAAATATTTAATAATTAAATTAAATACTAATAGTGAAAAGTGGATCCCGTGAATATATTTCGGCTCACAGCAGAGGCACGGTCTCCCATACGTATATTCATCAGGTAGACAACTCATTTGTCAATCATTCACTAATGACTCCTAAGTATCCGGTCCTGGCCGTTTCTCGTTGTCGCTGCGAAGGCAGGCCCACAAGGAGACGTACCAAGGTTAAACTCGTCAATGATAAACTCAAGTTACTTACGTAATCCTGACAGCTAGGGCACGTTCAGAATTCCGCTTTTACTTGAATTTACCTAGTATCTAATATACATCCGGTATAAATAAATCTTTATCGGCTACATCCTCACAGCAGAGGCATGGTCTCGGATGTAGTCACAAAGAAGTATTCATAAACCGTATTGACAAGACGGACCATATAACATGCATCAAATACATAATTACATTTAAACCTTATTAATTAGGGATTTTCCGCTAAGTGTCATACACCCTAAATCTAACCAATTTAGATCCTAATAAGCATGCATAAAGTCAAGAAAACATGATTAAACATTGATTCAATGAAGGCTAATCATTTTAGGTGGCCTAGAATCAGAATCGCTCTGATACCATTTTGTAGGGGTTTTTAGGGGGTAAATCCGGTAACGCAGCGGAAGCGGTGAAAATCCGATTTTCAGATTTCAAAACTTTTTCTCGGATTAATTAAATAAACATATTTATTTAATATTCCAATAATCAAATTATGAAATAAAATTCAAATGAATCATATTCAAGTGAATTTACCAAATTACCCTTGCTTTGTATTTTTGTCCATTTTAGTCCGAAATTGATCTAATCAATTTTGAATGATTCTAAATCATTTCTAAGATGAACTTATGATGCTCAAAACATCAAAACACCAAAAGCACCAAAATCCCCAAATTTCTCTCACAAGGCCGAGAGCACCATAAGGGAGCACAATTGTGCACTTTGTCATTTCATGTCTCAAAACACATCTAAATGTAATCCAATGAACATGAAACTTTATATGCATCATATAAACACACAAATACACAACATATATGAAAAGCCCCAAATTTGGAATAGGTCATGAACCCTAATTTTACAATTTCCACAAATTGGACAAATTAGACCAAATACACTAAATCAATTACTTCAATCATCATTCTTCCATCCAATCCAACTCTCAACACAATGAAACAACTCAAGATCAAATCTAGGTCATTTAAGAGTGGGTCAACAACTCTAGATTAGCAACATGGTTTCCAAAACCTTAAAAGAATGTTTATAACTACAATAGTCATACACTTCCTTCATCACACATGCTTTACACATCCACCAAAACTTCCATCAACAAAAACCAAAAGGAACAAAGAAAGAAACATCCTAAGAATTTCATATATTAAAGCCTAGAACCTAAGGAACAAATTCCTTACTAATAGCAAGTTCAAGAAACTTACTAAAAATCCAAGCTTTTTGATTTTTGTCTTTCTTTTCTCAAGCTTCCTTTGTCTTTCTTCAATGGAGTTTTATGTTTTAGTAAAGTGTATTAGGTTATCCAAATGAAAAGCAAATGAAAACAATATATACATGTGAAAGAAAATGCCTTGGCCGAAGCTAACAACAAGCATATACCAAATATTTTCATTTCAAATTCATTTCAAAGTCATTTAATCAACTTGACAAATATCTAAAACACTTTATTGATATTTATTTAAGTCAACAATTGCAACTAATGTCATTTACTTCAAATATCCTAACATAAGATATTTATATTTTAATTAATTTAATCATTTAACAATTAAATAATTAATTAATTAATCAAATACAAATATATTAAATATATGTATAATATTTACATTAAATATTAAAAACATATATTCATTTAGGATAAAAGTCAAATAACACATTTTGACTATTAATTAATGTGTATTTAAATTAATCAAGTATTAAATGTAAATACACAATAATTAGGCAAATGACTATCTAGTCCCTTTAGCACGTATCTTGCGTTTAACCTTTAAACGACTTTATAAATAATAAATATTATTTATTAATGTTGCTCTAGTGCTCTACGAGTATGTTTCATTATTGAGACTCTCTAGATTCAGGTATATCCGTCACGAAATCAAATTTCGTGTCCATAATCTATCCACCCGTAGATTATGACGATCACGGATAATCACGCTGAACCATACAGGTCGAGGTCATGGCAAATGTATAATTCCTCCGTCACAGGTATTCGGATAAATCCCAGAGATATAGATGTAAACGTCAAATATCTATCGGGATTATCCAGTCGACTATTCTATTAGCAATCTCTAAAAGAATGTTTAGAACTAGCTTCTAAACTTTACCACGGGCCCATGGTTTTATCTGATTGCTAATCATATGGACTACCTATGCTCTGATACACAGAACTGACGGATCCTTTCTTGATACACATAGGACACCCTGAGGATCTATCTACACCCAACGAACAGGCGGAGGTCTGATCTAAATAGATCGGTGACGTGACTGCCGTCTAAGTGTAGAAGATGTCTCATGTGCCCACAATGGTATCTCAAGTCTAAGAATCACAACTGCTATTCAACCCAAGAAGATTCTTATTGACGCTGGTGTACCATCCATTAAGAATCTTCGGTAAGTCGTTCAGTGTTTATCCGCTATAAACACCTACACGTCTATACTAGTCTCCAAGACTAATGGTTCATTGAGAAACCATTGGAATCATATATTCCAGTATACGACATGTACCAGTCTCAACGGGTTTACTATACTGACCAAGTAGTGTAAACCTTGACCAGGAACTGTCTGAGAATGACAACGTCATGATACTTCTCAATGTCTGTTACGATGCTTTTGCAACTGTATCATGACTAATCATTCTCGGGTCATTACGTCTTTACCATATAGAAAGATAGATTATATTATAAAAACTACATATATTATTCATAATAATAATGTTTTACAGAAGTATTTAACAGAAATACAACCGGGAATTGGCGCTCTGAGCACCAACCCCAACAGGGTTAACATGATACATGTATGCATGAGATGAATGAGATGCGTTCGATGCATGGAATATATAAGTCGGCCCATTATCATTTTAAAGCATTCAATCATACTATTGCGCGGTGCAAACTTATCCCAGTTGAAAAGGCCCAACAGGTTTACACCTTTGCGATAACATGGCTAAACAACTTCAAATAATAAGGGGCCCAAACACAGGATGGCCCATTGGCATTTTAGAAAATTTTAGCCCAATTGTCATAAGATACGAAATCATCCCAGTTTAAATGGCCCAACAAGTTCACCTTTCTGACAAGAAGTCTAACTGAGTCCAAATGATGATGGTCCTAAGCATAAGCATTAAGAAACAATTTCTACAGAGTGGCCCATCGGTATTTTAGAAACTTTTAGCCCAATTGTCATAAGATACGAACTCATCCCAGTTTAAATGGCCCAACAAGTTCGCTCGCATTTCTGACAAGAAGTCAAACTGAATCCAAATGATAATGGTCCTTAAACACAAGCACAAGGAAATATTTTCTATTGGTCATACAACTATGGTCTACGTGTGGGTTTGTAGGAGTGTAGACAAAGGCTCTCGCTGGTGAAGGATTGCCTACAACTAGGTCTCCTCACTCAAGTGTTCAAGCGACCAAGTGAGCGCACCTTTTTTATACCTTACGGTACGTGCCAACGAGTTATGATGTGTGACTGACTGTCAAATGGATTTCTCATTGTAGATTCCCCAAATGGAGGGTGGAGCGAACTCTCTTAAATACCCAAGCCTCTTAGGCTCTTATCGTCTTGGTGCCAGAAATAAACAACAAGTCCTCCAAATTAGTCCGTCACAGTGAGCTACGGGTAAATGATTATCTAGGTGCCTTCACAGCTTTTCCTTATAGAAAGGTAGTGAATGAAGGAAGACACCAAACCATTATCTAGCTCTAATAGTACCTTTGATTAACCCTTTTCAACCCACGGTAGGCACAGTTAATTAAAGCACAAATCACAAACATTACAAGGCATTATTTCGGGGCCGATTCTCTATCCCCAGTGGAGTCGCCAGACTGTAGGTAAGGTACAGAATTCGGCGACGCAGTCCCAGGCTCGCAGCCCGGTCGGGGGTACGGAGTAGCCCACGCCCCACGAGGGACTAAACTGGAGAATAAAGGAGTCGCCACCCGGTGTGAACCGGGAAAATGATTTAAGGCCGCACTCACCCCTCGCAAGGGAAGACCTCAAACCGTTGGGTTCGGAATGGTCCCTTACTTTTGCCACTTGTAATGAAATAATTTGTGCAATAACTTAACCGAATCTATGAAACATATATATTCAAAAATAACCTATATCTAGTTCGCATTCATAAAAGTAAATCTTATATCTAAGTTTGCATGCTTTAAAAGTAAGTCATTATAACGGAAAACATACAATATCACACGATGAGCATGTTGAATTATCAAACACAAAGAATAAATAACATCGTAAACATAAACGTAAATTAAATTACTATTGCAAAAGAAAAATAACTAAATCATGCATAAAGAAATATCATAATCATGCTTAAAAATAAATAACTTATTAGACTAAATCATGCTTAAAACGCAAGGTTGGATGAAACGAAACATGTGAATTTCTCAAGTGGTACGTGGCATTGTATCCCGAGTGCAAACCGTAATACCTTCCATTCAGATTCGGCTACGGAATTTACGTCCAGGTTTCCATCCGATATATCATAAGAGAGAATACATATTCCGTTCATCCGTAAATCATATCATGCACCAATCCACAATACTCATCTGAAATAAAGTACTAAAATAAATGAAAATAAAGGATAATAAATAAAGAATGTGCCCTCAGGTCTAACCTCTTAAATTATCTCTCGAAAGTGCGTTACGCGGTTTTCGGAAGGGTTGATGCTCCTCAACTCCTCCGGTTCACTGGTTCAACATTTTCCTTCGCTGTTTCGCTGTTTGTGCTGCTGTTTTTTACTATATTTTACTGATGTTTTCATTGGTCAGGGGGTTATGCTTCAGGGGCTATTTTTGGTGGTCAAGGGCTGTGTTTCAGGGGCTGTATTTCAGGGGTTATTTTCGGTGGTCAGGGGCTGTGTTCGGTGGTCGGGGGCTGTGTTTCAGGGGGTGTTTTCAGTGGTCATAGGCTGTGTTTCAGGGGGCTGTTTTCAGTGTTTGACATGACCATGGCTTATGTGTTTGGCGTGAGTATTTGGGGAACGTGAACGTGGTTGTGTGTGGCGTTTAAGGGTGGCAGTGTCAGTTTTGTGTCTTCACCTGGGGGTAGCGAGAGAGTGGCAGTGAGTGGCTTTGGTGAACTATTTTATGTATGTAGGTTATGCACGTAGAGGTCAGGCTGCTGGAGGTCGTTGGTTTAGGAGTATGTTTGTGAATATGCTTACTGTTTAGGGAGGGTGTTTCGGTGATGGTAGAGTAGAGGAGAAGAGAAAATTATTTTCTTTGTTTCTTGTTGCTTTGGACGTGAGTTGCTAGGGCTTCAAGGTTGGGTTTAGGCTTCTTTTTATAGGCAAAGGGTTGGGGTTTACCTTGTGTGAAAAGGAAAAGGATTTGTGTAATCATGGGAGATATTTTTAATTAGTGTGTGATAGGGAAAAATCTTTTAATTAGGGAAGTGATTAGATATGATTTGATTTGATTAGGAAGATGATATATTTGATTTTATTTGATTTTTTTATTTAGGTATGTAATTTAATCGAATTAGGAAAGCGTTTGATGATATTTGATTTGTATCTTTTAATTAGGGAATGTGATTTGTTTTGATTTTAGCATGTGTTTAATATGTGTTTTTGTTTAATTTGGAAGGTGATGGGCGTGAATGGACTCATTGGGCGTGTATCAGAGGAAGTTTTTCAGGGGCATTCGGGCGTGTTCAAGGGCTGACTTTAGGGGCTGGTTTGGGCGTGTTCAGGGGCTGACTTCAGTGGCTAGATGAAGGCTAATGGCGTGAGTGGCTGCTGCATAGGTAATGGGCGTGAGTGGTGTGAATTGTGAGGGATTTGGGCTAAGGTTGTGTTTTAAAATAGAGGTCCAACAAGCGAACCCGAATCTAAATAAGCGAATTAAATCCAACAAGATGTCAATGTCTGACTTTTCCCTTCCGACGTCCGTTTCCCGTGACTTCCATAATTCAAAGAGGTAATGTCTCCATGTGAGACTCATCATCGGGACTTATATGCAAAAATGCAGTGCCTACAATCATACAAGTATAGAATGGACCGTAGTTATAGATATACCACAAAAAAGTACCATATTTGTTTGCTCTCTATGGACTATTTAGATTACTAACTTCATACTTAAATCCTCTTGTGCATCAAACATACACTAAACCTGAAAGTACAAGAGTAATCAAGGTAAACAAGACAATTGGACAATATGCGATTTAAATCAAACAACTTTGATAAATGAATAATGTATTTATTATTATTACAATAATCAATTCCATTTTACAATACATGAAGCTATAGGGCATATCCCAACAATCTCCCACTTGAACTAGAGCAAATGAGACATGACATGTAATCCCCTTTAGGTGACCATAAAAAATTTTAGCTGATAAGGTCTTTGTAAACGGATCAGCCACGTTGTCTGCGGATGGAATCTGTGTGACTTTGACATCTCTTCTCTAAACTATCTCCCTAATGAGGTGATATTTTCTCTCAATATGCTTACCCCTCTTGTGGCTGCTTGGTTCTTTGGAATTCGCCACTGCAACACTATTATCACAATAAAGTGTTAGTGGTTTATCTATATCTGGCGCAACTTCCAGATCTGCCAAGAACTTACGGAGTCACACTACTTCCTTAGCTGCTTCACAAGCTGCTATATATTCAGCCTCCATGATGGAGTCAGCAATACAAGATTACTTTATACTCCTACATACTATAGCCCTACTATCTATGGTGAACATTAATCCAGATGTTGATTTCCTATAATCGACATCTGTTTGAAAATTAGAGTCATTATATCTTCTCAAGATCATATCCTAACTAGAATATACAAGCATATAATTTCTCATTCTCCTAAGATACTTGAGAATATGTTTCACCGCCACCCAATGATCTAATCATGGATTGGATTGAAACCTACTAATTACTCCCACTACAAAATAGATGTCCAATCTTGTGTATAACATAGCATACATAAGACTTACAACTGTTGAAGCATATGGAATATATCTCATCTCCTCAACTGCTTGACGTTTCTTAGGAGAATGTTCCTTAGACAAATGAATTTCACACCTGAAAGGTAAATTACCTTTCTTGGAATTCTACATACCAAATCGCATAAGAATCTTGTCGATATAGGTTGCTTGAGACATTGCTAACAATCATTTCTTGCGATCCCGAATGATCCGGTTCCCAAGTACATAACTTGCCTCTTCGAAATCTTTCATTTGGAATTGGTTAGCTAGCTAGATTTTCACGTCCGGTAATATCTTTATATCATTACCAATGAGTAAAATATCATCGACGTATAAAACAAGGAAAACCACCTTACCATTAATGATGCGCTTGTATACACAAGGCTCATCGATGTTCTGCTCAAAGTTATAAGATTTGATCGTAGTATCAAACCTTATGTTCCAAGATCTAGATGCTTGCTTAAGCCCATAAATGGACCTTTGCAACTTGTAAACTTTTTTCTCTTGACCTTTGGTTATGAACCCCCTCTGGTTATACCATATAGATACTCTCATCAAGATTTCCATTCAAGAATGCAGTTTTGACGTCCATTTGCCAAATCTCATAGTCATAATATTCGGCAATGGAAAGAAAAATCCTGATGGATTTAAGCAAGGCTACTGGTGAGAAAGTCTCTTCATAGCCAACTCCCTCTTTTGGCTATAACCCTTTGCCACTAGCCTAGCATTGAAAGTCTTCATTTTCCCATCTATTCATTTTTTCTCTTTTAGATCCACTTGCAACCTATGGATTTTACTCCATCAGGTTGGTCTACAAGTTCCCAGACTGAGTTAGAGTACATAGACTTTATCTCAATGTTCATGGCTGTAACATCCCTGATCTGGAAGATGCCACCAGCAAGGAATAGGCCGTACTATTCTCATGAGCCTCTGTCCTTCTAAATATAAACTACAATATTTCTCTTTTCCCAATCAAATTCTTATTTAAGGAACCAATGCCCAAACTTGACAACATGGAAAACAAATTTATTATTAATAATTGTATACTTATAAACATTTGTTTTGTAATGACTACACTAAACCCAAATACTAATACATGACTTCTGCTTAACACTCACTAACTCTGACCTGAACTGATGGACTCCATACCCTAGTGACTGCATCAATATCCGTCCTCCCGAGCTCATCCTCCGAGAATACCTACAAAAAGAGAAAACTGGATTGGGGGTTAGATCACTATACGATCTAAGTGAGTGGACAAAAAACTGAAATACTAATAAAAAATCATTTGGTTCTAAAACCAAAGTTTCAAAAATAATTATATGAAAACTCATTTTCTGAAAACTTTGCTTGAAATCTCTTTTGTAAAACTTTCATTTCTAAAATCTGCTTTTGATAGTATGGTTTCTGAAATATATTTCTAAACTCTGATTTCTGAAAACTATTTTCTAAAATTCTGAAATCGGAAAACTCTTTTTCTAAAAATCTGATATCTGAATGTTGGTCTGTATCTGAAAAACTTGACGTATGGGGACGTTACGTATCATCGTCCCCCAAATGCCTAACTAGAGTCAGGAATGAAAAACCATGACTTTGGGGCGTTACGTATCGCCGTCCCCCAAAGCATGCCACTTTTGTCCCTGAAAATGGTGGTCTGCATTACGTATCGCCATTCCCTAAGCCACAAAACTAGAAATGGGGGTGCGGATCTATGCTACCCTCGAAGCTCTGAAACTAGGATCTATGGGCATCTGTCATCCCTAGTCCTAAACTATGATCTGGGGCGTTACGTATCGCCACCCTCAGTCCTCTACATGTGTACATGTTCTCTGTCAGTCAATTCCATGTATGTACAAGTTGCATACTGAGGTGGTTTTCTGCCCCATGCCTCGAAAAATATAAAACTTATGCTTTGAAAACCTTCATTTTAAATCATTTCTCAAAATGTGCTAAATAAAATGCACTGATAATAAAATTGGCTAACGCCTTAAAAATGAGAAAAGTAAGTATGATATTAAAACTATTAAGTAAAATCAGTTTGAGAAAAGAGGTCCACTCACAGTTGGAATCTGGCTGGAGTTATACCACTTCGTCGAAGGAGATTGCAACTCCTGCAATGGTCTACAAGTGATAACCTGATTAGACTAAAGATCACGAGATAAGTTCTGGAACTAGACTAAACTACTAAATTCAAATAAGTGATATCTTATCTTGGTATATTATATTTGTACTAAGATGTAATGTGTGCATACAAACTGATACGAGACCCTAAGGGTGGTCTCCAATATGCTAGGGTGGATCTGGGGTGGTTTTAAACAATTTTTGGGAAATTTTGTGCCACGCGTCGCGACGCAAACCCTTGCACATCGCGATGTACAGCATCCAGAGGCGTGCATCATTTTCTTCTTGCGCGTCACGATGCAAATCCCTTTTGCGTCGTGACGCGAAACAGAATTCCAGGATAATGTTCTTCTTCTTCAAATCCAATTCACCCAATTGCAATTCCTATCATTTCCATAGTAAAAACCATAACACAAAACATAATCATACATCATCTTCACACATTATAATTCAAGTTAACATCCTCAACACTCTATTAATCACATCATCCTCATTCTTGGCTTAAACCCTAGAATTTATCAAATTTGGATACTTATGTTACAACCAATTCCATGCTCATTTCCTCACTAATTGCAAACCCTAGTGTGCCACGAACACCAACATGTTTCCATATCATCAAGGTTTCAAAATCTCAAATTTGGGTCAAGTAAATCTTACCTTCTTTCTTGTTGTTGGACCTTTCTCATCCCTCAATTTCATAGATGACAAACCTTCTATGCTTCTTCATTATTCTCTTTTCCTTTTCTTTTTTTCTTCACTTCTTCATATTCTTATTCTTCTTCTTCCTATTCTTTCTCTCTTTCACGTATTTCCTTCTCATTTTTTTTTTCAATTTTGTGAATTTGTGAATAATTTTTCACTTATATACAAAGGGTTATATGATATTTGAAATATTGTAGAAAAATGTGTAAATTTGGAGAAATTTCTAGATAAGTCCATGGCACTATTCATCTAGAATTGTGATTTACGTTTTTGACCTAATTCTAATCCGAATTTGGAAAATTATTCAACGCGGAAGTTGTAGGTCTCGATCTCAGATTTCCGGTGACATAAAATTCATAAAAATCAGAGATCAAATGTAACAGCTAGAGCTCGATTACTAAAGACTGTTTGGAACGAGCACAATAAGAAAATTGTAAAATAGCGACTGACTAATCCGTTTAAATATTTGGAAACGAAACTATGACAGAATTGAAATGGATTAGGACTTTAGCTACGAAATTTAATGACGCGATAAAATTTCGTAACAAATAATGGCGGTAATAAAATCGCGGGAAAAATATGACGGCATAGCTACGGATTTGCGACTGAATTAGCGACGGATGTTTTTGTCCGTCGCTACTTAGAGATGGATTTTTTAATCCATCACTATTTTTAGAGAAAGATTCCCATTTCGTCGCTAAATTAGCGACATAATTGAAATATGTCGCTAAATATAGCGACGAATGGCGAATCCGTCGCCAAATATAGCGACGGATGGTGAATTCATCGCTAAATGTAGTGACGGATTAAATTCCCGTCGCTATATAGAGACAGATTGGTAATCTGTCACTAAATATTGCGATGGATTCCTATTCCGTTGCTACATTGTTAGCGACGGAATGGGAATCCGTCGCTATATATAGCGACGAAAATTGAATCTGTCGCTATATTTAGCGACATAAATTTAATCTATCACTAAATATAGCAACGGAATTGGAATCCGTCTCTATTTAGAGATGATTTTTTAATCCGTCGCTAAATGTACATAACAAAACAAAATTCCCTTTCTTTTTCGCCACTTTCTCCAAACACCTCTCTCTCAAATCCCTAATTCTATTCTTAACTTAAGAGACCAATGGGATTCCATTTTCCTTTAAATCTATCTCTCAATCCCAAATTCATGCTCGTTGATTATTTCCACTGACAAGTAAGTTTCGAACTCTGCCCTTTCGTTTTCCCTAAATCTATCTCCCAATCCCTAACTCTCGGTCATAGCCATTTTTGTCTGTCTTACGTACACTCTCACGAATAAAATAGAAGAAACAAAAGGTGGAAACTAAAACTCTTAAGAAGGTAATTCATTTCACTCAATTCTTGTTTTCGATTTATTATTTCACTCATTTCTTTGATTTATAATAGAGTTGAAGTTGGTTAATGTCACAACATTAGGTTTCAACTTACAAGTTTAGGTATATTCCATAACGTGTTCGGGTATGGGATGTTGGGGTTGGTGCTCAGAGCGCCAATTAGGACCGTTTTTATGTCTGATTCATGAATACGAACATCCCATTTTTCCATAATATTACTTATTTATGGTTGCACCTCTTGTTCTTATATACGTATTCGATCTGATTACGATTAGATTGAAACTAAATGTGGTTTAGTGATATGTATATATTAGACAAAGGCCCGATAATATATAATGCAGCACACATTTACAAAGCTAGTTTGTAATTGACATTGGGAAGTGTCACTGCTAAATGTATATTATCAAATATAGTTCCTGGTCAAGATTCACTAACAAGGGTCGGTTAGTTAAATCCGTTGAGACCATTACATGTCGTATATCGGGACTTGGTCTGATGGTTTATCCCAATGAACCATGAGTCTGGGGAGACTCGTATAGACGTGTAGGTGTTTATAGTGGATAAACACTGAACGACTCACCGAAGATTCTTAATGGATGGTACACCAATGTCAATAAGAATCTTCACGAGTTGAGTAGTATAGTGGTCCTTCGACTTGAGACACCACTGTGGATGTATGAGACATCCTCCACACTTAGATGACAGTCACGTCACCGATCTATTTAGATCAGACCTCCACATGTTCGTTGGGTGTGGACCGATCCTCATGATATCATGTGTGTGTCAAGATAGGATCCGCCAGTTCTGTGTACAGAGCATAAGTAGTCCATATGTAATTAGCAATCAGTTAAATCTATGGCCATAATATACTTCGGAAAAGAGTTCCGAATGTTATTTATAGATTGCTAATACAATCGTCAACGGGATAATACCTATAGAGATTTGACGTTAACATCTATATCTCTGGTATTATCCGGATACCTGTGACGGAGGGATTATACGTATGCAATGACCTCGACCTATATGATTCAGCTAGTTTATCCGTGGTCGTCATAATTTATGGGTGGGTAAATTATGGACACGAAATTGGATTTTGTGACGGATATACCTGAATCTAGAGAGTCTCACTAATGAAATATACTCGTAGAGCACTATGGCAACTTTTATGAATAATAATGATTATTTATAAATCATTTAAACGTTAAATGAAAAATACATGCGAACAGGTCGAACCGTCATTTCCTAATTAATGTGTATTTGTACTTAATATATGATTTTATTTAAATACACATTAATAAATTGTCAAATAAAGGTATTTGACATATATCATTAATATATGTATTTGAGATATTTAAAGTAAATATAATACATATATTTGAGATATTTGTATTTAATTAATTAATTAATTATTTAATTGTTAAATGATTAATATAACTAAAATATAAATATCTCACCAAATGATAAAGTTAGGAAATGATTATAAGTGTAAATTGTTGACTTTAAAGTAAAGGAAATGGTAGTCAAATTGGATTTGACTTCTTAGATATTTGTTTTAAATTGTTTAAAATTGAAATATCAATTTCCTTTATTTATTAGCAAATTCGGCCATACCCTAAATTAAATATAATTTTTATATTTTTGAGTTGCAATTGTTGACTTAATTTAAATCATTAAAATGTCTGATGATGATTAAAGCAAGTTGATAAAGGCAAATTAAATGAAACAAAAAGTAATATCTAGATATTTTATACACATCAATTTCGGCCAAGGGCAAAATAGGTGAGGTATATATTATTTTTTTTCATCATTTAGGGTTTAACAAGTTCATTAGATACAAAAACAAAAAAACAAAAAAGTAGTTGAGAGAAAAGTTTGAAGAAAAGAAGGAAAAGCTTGGAAATCTTAAGGTTTTGTAAGTTTTCTTTCAAATCTTTCAACATGAAAAATGTTTCTAATATGCTTAGCTTCATCTTGTGTTGCTTTGATGTTGTCTCTCTACTTATAGTTTGTGGTTTAGTTGTTGTGAACTTGAATAAAAGATGTGTGTATGTAAGTAAGCTTGAAATGGTTTCAAAACTTTACTTTTGATTTTTGGAAAATCAAGTTGCCATTCTAGAGTTGGTAAGCCACTCTTTGGTGACCTAGAATTGTTCTAGAGTTGTTTCAAAGTGGTGAGGCTAGATTGGTGAAGTATTGAATGGATTAAAGTGTTTGATTTTAAAAATTTGGTAAAATTGGACAATTTGGGGCTTTTCATATATGTGATGTATTATAGTATGAATATGATGCATGCAAAATTTTAGGTTGATTGGATTTGATCTTGGCATGTTTTGAACAAAAGGGACCAAAATACAATTACTTGAAAATTTGGGGATTGTCTCGGCAATTAGGAAAAAAATTGGGGATTTGTGTTAAATCTGATTTTGATGCATTAGATGTGTTGAAAAACATTTTAGAAATGATTTAGAATCATCCAAAATTATATTTGATAATTTTTGGGCTAAAATAATAAATTTATAAAGTTTTGGGGTAATTCGGTAATTACCAAGAAATTTGATCTCTTGTGTAATTTTTCAGAATTTGATAATTGGATAATTAAATAAATTAGTTTATTTTATTGATCCAAGAAAAAATTTTGAAATCGGAAAATTTTGATTTTCTACTAATCCGCTGCATTACCGATATTCCGCCTTAAAACCCCAACAAAATGGTATCAGAGCGAGTCTGATTCTGGACACCCTGATATGATTAGCCCTTTAAAATCTAGTGTTTTTTTCTTTTCTTCTACTTGATACATGCATGCTTTCATTTAATTTGATTAAATTTAAAGTGTATGACGCTTTATGGAATATCCCCGCTTAATAAGGTTTTAAAGTAACTGGTATTTGGAATACTTGTTTCTTGGTCCGTCTTGTCAATACAGTTTATAAATATTTTTCTATGACTACATCCGAGACCGTGCCTCTGCTGTGAGGGTGTAGCCGATAGAGATTTATTTATGCCAGATGTATATTAGATACTAGATAAATTCAAGCAAAAGCGAAATCCTGAACGTGCCCTAGCTGTCAGGGTTACGTAAGTAGCTTGAGTTTATCATTGGCAAGTTTAACCTTGGTACATCTCCTTGTGGGTCTGCCTTAGCAGCGACAACGAGAAACGACCAGGACTGGAACCTAGGATTCACAACGCGTGTGATTGACAATGAGTTATCTACCTGTGAATATACGTAGGCAAGACTGTGCCTCTGTTGTGAGTCGAAATATATTCATGGGGTCTTCTTCCCATTATGGAATTCGATTTAATTATTGAATTCTTGTTTTTCCGTTCGGGATTACGGTATTACGTAAAATAGTGGGAGGCACTGCTAAGTTTAAAATATTCCATAACTTAAGCAGTGTGTAATATTATGAAAATTGCCGCATGTTTGTTTTCCTTAATCTATATTAGATAGAATTAAACTTTTAATTAACTGCATACATATTTTGATATGTTATCTGACTTGACTCTTGGTTGCAATTATTCTAGAATAGGTTCTAGATACTACTATACTAGGATATTATTAGATTGGTCTAAACCATCGGGAACTGTTGTTCAGATTTTCTTGAAAAATCAAGATTGTTAATGACTTAGTTTTTAAGTCATCATAGATAATCTAGATAGATATCCCCTTTAGGCTATAATACTTTAGATAGAATAGTTTCTTATGCAGTAAGAATTGACTTGAATTAGTTCATGTCTCGAGATTCTTGACTGGTATTAAGAAAGCACCATTAGGTATTTGTTTATCTAGTAATGACATTTCTTAGCTTTAATGACCTATAGAGGCAATGTGTCTGACACAATTTGCTAATCAATTATTTGCAATTGTTGTGAATAGTTGAATGCAAATAGTAAAGCTAAAGAAAGGAGATGCGTATAGTTGTGTATAGAAAATATCGATTTTCACAATGCTACAACTATAGGTATTGGATACCAGATCTCCCATCTAGTTATTTAAAAATATTAGTTAACGATTGTTTTGATATTTGATATCGGAACTCGCGACTATTGGATAGTTACTTGTTCTTTATAAACAATTGTTATATATTTTAATTATAACTAGTAGTGTCATTGACGTAGAGATAAACATTAAAAAAAAATTATTCGGTAAAATAAATAATTTAGAACGGTGCTTTATAAGTTTAATCACTTAAGCATTAGATGTTTATTCCGTATGGTAAATGATGGTTTGATACAAGATCACACCCCACATTCTTATCCATTTAATGAATATTGTATTCAGGAAGGTGATTAAAATCTCGTTTAACCAATGATTTGTCATTGGACCACCAGATTCATTAAACTGATACATTAGATGTATGTAGTTTTAATGAATTGTAATTGTTTAAGGTAGTTTTATTTACTTTATAACTTAGTTTATGAATTGTCATAACTTAGTTACGTGTTTCTGAAAGAACACATATTGAACGTCTTGAAATGATCAAGAACTTTCAATCTGTTCTAATGAAACGTAGATTGAATATTTTTTACTTGCTCAAATATATTCAATCTGAAATTTTGAAAACTTGATCCTTAAAATTCATAACAAGTCTTTGAATTATTTATAGATATTTGATACGATCAAACATATGAATTTAAAGCAATTAGTTCTAAGGCTATTCAGTGAATATGATTCTTATTCAATATTATTCTTCCACGATTCCATCTTGATGGAATTGAGTAGTGGGAGTAATTGAATCTTATATGATTTGATTCGTTTGATATTGAAAGTTACCGAATTAGTTTCAATACTCTTGGGGTTATGCTCCAGTAACACTAATCCATCTATTTAATTAATGTTCCATTATTTTCTGCAGTTGCATATATGATATGTGTAGGTAGAAAATTCGAATCTTGAAAAGTTTAAGATTTGAATATTTCTTTTATATAATAGTTATATAATGGAAATTACTTACACCTCGGGAGTATAAGTAAAAGTTTATCATTTATTCTATTTTATAGAATATAGTATTCTATTTGATAGAATATATTTTCTACGATCTAAGTAATAAAATTGTTTTATTACTTGGTGTGTAACATCTGATGTGAATCATTGTAGAAAAAGACTTGACTTATTGAAGTCAATTGTGAGAATGATAAACTATAATTGGAACTACGTAATTAATAAGATAAAACAACCCTTATACATCTTCCGTACAAGTCCAATAGGATAACATAATCATTCACGAGTATTTGATACTTAATGGTTCTGTTGTTTTCTTATTGAAGAAAATTGTCCTATAACTTATAATGGAAGCGATATTTGATATCGATTCTGGAAGTTCACCATTGAACCATAGATCTAAGATTGTTCATAGCTTACTACGATCAAGTTTTGAACTTGATCAAGCTTTAATTATGAATTAGTTTATGATTTGTGCTAATTGTTTGCGCAGCAAAAGCAATGTGAGCTTATTAAAGGTTTGACCTTTATAGTATGACAGTGACAAAAGTTATACTGAGCAATCTATTTTAGATTATGAGGAAACTTGTCTCTAGTCACACTAATTGAACAATTAAAGATCTATTGGTTAATGTTGATATTAAACTGTATATTTTAGCTAAAGAATACAAAGTGACATTTTTTGAATGACTTATTCAGATAAAATATCAGTTGTGATTTCTTAATTTGAAGAGTTCGTTCTGGAATGGCCCTAAAGTTTGTGTTCTGCTGAGATTACAGTTTAGTGTGATAGATTATAGAGCCTATTGTAGACTCGGATAAGTCTTCCGGAAATCCGTGTTCTCTATTTTTGACATCAGTCAGATTTTCTGATCTTGTCAAAGTGTAGAGAATACATATGTGATTGAAGGGTTAGTGGGAGCGTACAAATTTCTTTCTAGTGTTATATATCCTAACAACATTATCATTATTATAGTAATAATGAGATGTTTGTAAGGTAAAAGGTTTACCTAAGTCTTCTTTACTCCGTGAAAGCAGTGGGAGTAGTCTCTGTTATATTTGATATAAAGTTTTATATAAGATATAAAACTAAGAGACTTGTGAGATACTCATATTAGTCGTGCATTAGATATGATCTAATAAAAGACACAACAAGGCTATATGTATGACAGTTAGTATAACTATTTGACAGTTAATGTGTGTCTTGTATATAGTATTCATCTTTCGTAAATGATGATTCATTTTTCGAAAGAAATATTGATTAGAATGGCTAATCAATCTTATGTATCATTTGATGATGACATAATGAATACTTTCTTATGTGCGATTAAAGATATCGATTTAATCGTAATTGTTACGAGTTATTTTGATATCCTATAGACCATATGATGGATCTTGAAACACGTTCTTTGTGATCTTTGAGATATTAAGAACGAGTTTCTAATTCATGGAGAGTACAGTCTGCAACCATTAGGGTCATATTAGTTTTGAGACTAATTATAACGTTAGACAGTCTACGTCATAAAGAGTCACAAAAGATGCAGTGGGAGTGTCACGAAGGATTCTACTATTTAGTGGAATTAGATTCAACTTATGAAGTATTGACTTATGAAGTTGCATAGTGACCTTATAAATTAGAAGTTTTATATTGGTGTTGTATTTGCGGTTGTCCGCATAGTATTTTGGATTTGATCCCTGAATACTTGGACAACTCAGTAGCTGTAGAACAATACTAATGTAGTGTCCGATTCATATTAATGTATAATTTAGATTCTACAAAATATGAAAGATACTGCCTATGGGAAACGATGGAGTTTGTTTGACAAACTCAATATGTTATAGCAGACCTACTTCTTGTTGCCTACCTCTTGAGTACTGGGTGAGCTTCTGAGGGCCGTGTGCATACGATACACATTGAGATGTGTATATGATATCGTGGATTGGCAATAGAGAAAGTGGGAGACATTATTGGGGTTGGTGCTCAGAGCACCAATCCGGACCGTATTTATGTCTGATTCATGAATACGAACATCCTTTTTTTCCATAATATTACTTATTTATGGTTGCACCCCTTGTTCTTATATACGTATTCGATCTGATTACGATTAGATTGAAACTAAATGTGGTTTAGTGATATGTATAAATTAGACAAAGGCCCGATAATATATAATGCAGTACACAGTTACAAAGCTAGTTTGTAATTGACATTGGGAAGTGTCACTGCTAAATGTATATTATCAAATATAGTTCCTGGTCAAGATTTACTAACACAGGTCGGTTAGTTAAATCCGTTGAGACCAGTACATGTCGTATATCGGGACTTGGTCCGATGGTTTATCCCAATGACCCATGAGTCTGGGGAGACTCAAATAGACGTGTAGGTGTTTATAGTGGATAAACACTTAATGACTCACCGAAGATTCTTAATGGACGATACACCAACATCAATAAGAATCTTCACGGGTTGAGAAGCTTAGTGGTCCTTTGACTTGAGACACCACTGTGGATGTATGAGACATCTTCCACACTTAGATGGCAGTCACGTCACCGATCTATTTAGATCAGACCTCCGCCTATTTGTTGGGTGTGGACCGATCCTCAGGATATCCTGTGTGTGTAAAGATAGGATCCGTCAGTTCTGTGTACAGAGCATAGGTAGTCCATATGTGATTAGCAATCAGTTAAATCTATGGACATAGTATACTTCGGAAATGAGTTCCAAATGTTATTTATAGATTGCTAATAGAATCATCGACGGGATAATACCTATAGAGATTTGATGTTAACATCTATATCTCTGGTATTATCCGGATACCTGTGACGGAGGGATTATACGTATGCAATGACCTCGACCTGTATGATTCAACTAGTTTATCCGTGGTCGTCATAATTTACGGGTGGGTAAATTATTGACACGAAATTGGATTTTGTGACGAATATACCTGAATCTAGAGAGTCTCACTAATGAAATATACTCGTAGAGCACTAGGGCAACTTTTATAAATAATGATGATTATTTATAAATCGTTTAAACTTTAAAGGAAAAATACATGCGAACGGGCTGAACCGTCATTTCCTAATTAATGTGTATTTGTACTTAATATATGATATTATTAAATACGCATTAATAAATTGTCAAATAAAGGTATTTGACATATATCATTAATATATGTATTTGAGATATTTAAAGTAAATATAATACATATATTTGAGATATTTGTATTTAATTAATTAATTAATTATTTAATTGTTAAATGATTAATATAATTAAAATATAAATATCTCACCAAATGATAAAGTTAGGAAATGATTATAAGTGTAAATTGTTGACTTTAAAGTAAAGGAAATGGTAGTCAAATTGGATTTGACTTCTTAGATATTTGTTTTAAATTGTTTAAAATTGAAATATCAATTTCCTTTATTTATTAGCAAATTCGGCCATACCCTAAATTAAATATAATTGTTATATTTTTGAGTTGCAATTGTTGACTTAATTTAAATCATTAAAAGGTTTGATGATGATTAAAGCAAGTTGAAAAAGGCAAATTAAATGAAACAAAAAGTAATATCTAGATATTTTATACACATCAATTTCGGCCAAGGGCAAAATAGGTGAGGTATATATTATTTTTTTTCATCATTTAGGGTTTAACAAGTTCATTAGATACAAAAAAAAAAAAAAAACAAAAAAGTAGTTGAGAGAAAAGTTTGAAGAAAAGAAGGAAAAGCTTGGAAATCTTAAGGTTTTGTAAGTTTTCTTTCAAATCTTTCAACATGAAAAATGTTTCTAATATGCTTACCTTCATCTTGTGTTGCTTTGATGTTCTCTCTCTACTTATAGTTTGTGTTTTAGTTGTTGTGAACTTGAATGAAAGATGTGTGTATGTAAGTAAGCTTGAAATGGTTTCAAAGCTTTACTTTTGATTTTTGGAAATTCAAGTTGCCATTCTATAGTTGGTAAGCCACTCCTTGGTGACCTAGAATTGTTCTAGAGTTGTTTCAAAGTGGTGAGGCTAGATTGGTGAAGTATTGAAGGGATTAAAGTGTTGGATTTTAAAGATTTGGTAAAATTGGACAATTTGGTGAAATTGAAAAATTAGGGTTCATAACCCACTCCAAATTTGGGGCTTTTCATATATGTGATGTATTATAGTATGAATATGATGCATGCAAAATTTTAGGTTAATTGGATTTGATCTTGGCATATTTTGAACAAAAGGGACCAAAATACAATTACTTGAAAATTTGGGGGTTGTCACGGCAATTATGAAAAAATTGGGGATTTGTGTTAAATCTGATTTTGATGCATTAAATGTGTTGAAAAACATTTTAGAAATGATTTAGAATCATCCAAAATTATATTTGATAATTTTTGGGCTAAAATAATCAATTCACAAATTTTTGGGGCAATTCGGTAATTACCAAGAAATTTGATCTCTTGTGTAATTTTTCAGAACTTGATAATTGGATAATTACATAAATTAGTTTATTTTATTGATCCAAGAAAAAAATTTAAACTCGGAAAATTTAGATTTTCCACTAATCCGCTGCGTCACCGATATTCCGCCTTAAAACCCCAATATGGGAGCCATACAATACATTGTGTTTGGACAAAAAAGAAATCAAACAAACCCTTATTTAAATTCTGGGGGATTTCTTGCAAATCTGCTGCTTGTATTATTAGGTGGTGTATTAATTTTTGCTGTCACTGTAGGTTGTTGCTTTGTGTTATCTTCATACAACAATGTGCTTTCATTAATGACAGCATCACCTTAGTGCATGGTCGCATGTTTTGCTTTGAGGAAGTTATGTGGCCATTATTGGTTATATTACTAGTGAGAGCTTGTGCTAAAGCCAAAAATAAAGGAAAATAAGCTTGTTATTTAAATTCAAAAAACAAAACAAAAAAAACTTATTCTTATAGCAAGCTCTCTCTTCACTTCTTCTGTGAAAATATTTTAATTAACTAGACCACCTAATCTTATATTAATTTCAAACGAACTAAACCAATAATCTTATTCAAAACTACAAAAACATAAATTTAAGCAGTTAAAACAGAACATCATAATATCTATGACAAATACTGTAACATCACAGATCTCTAAAGATACAAGAACAGAAATTGTATGCATCTAACTTATCTGTCGCTTTGTTTGGTTATTTTGCTTTATGTCACCGAACTTATCTGTCGTTTTGTTTGGTCACTAGCAGCAATTTTGCTTCATCTATATTGTTTTTTCCGTTACCTGCTTGTTTATCTCATCCAACCATGATGTTATTTATAAATGATATCAGGATTGCGTTATAGCTCGTCTACAACAACCAGATTGCATTACTGTGGAAGCAGAATATCAGGTTGGTGACCTAGTGAAACATATGTTTTCTTCTCAGCTTAGTGGAAAATCATATTGTTTGCGCAGGTTTTACGCGTGCAGGGAAAAAGAGCGTGTAAGGTTCAAACCTCCTGAGACAAAATCCCAGCAAGGGGTGTATTGAATTAAGTGAATAAGCCTCCAAGGGGTACAAGCACACAAGTTACAGTCCTAGGTTACAAGCTAAGAAATAAAAAGATAAAATATGCTCGATTGAGTCTTCATTTTGTTGTTCTTTCTCTCTTGGGGTAGGCGAGCTTTTATATTGCCACTTGATAACCGATTTGAGCAGTTCCACCATCTTTTTGCAGTTCTGCGTAGTGCTTGTAACTGCTGGGTCGTGTGCCTTAACTGCCTGATCGTGAAGGAACAACCGCTCAACTGCATTGGGATGAAGATAACTGCATCGCACGTTTTCGTTCTGGCAATTGGCTCGATCGTCCTAAGTCTTTTCGTCGCTCTTCGCCCATCGCCCTTCTTCTTTTCGCACTTCCTCTCATTCTAGGACGAACTCGCCCTGCGGGGATTTTATCTGCCAACAATTGTCCCCCAAATTTACCTTGATTGAACTGAGAGGGAAGATCGAGGTGAATTTCATATCTTTTGTTTTGGTTCGTTCTTCCTTCACTCCTGGAAAGACAATAACACTGATTGAGGATGTTCCACTACGTTCTTAAACACCCTGTTATTTGGCCACCCCCCTCGAATCGAGTGCTGACCTGGTTCTTTCTTTCCATGTTCTAGGGAAAACCATCACCCTGGAGGGGATTGAGGCGAACCTTGCCGGTCATTGCTTTCACCGTTTCAGGGAAGACCGTTACCCCAATTGAGGACTTTCTTTTCCGCCCTCAAACCGTCTGTTCCTTAGTCCAGAGAACCCGTACTCCCAAGTAAGGAGCATGCCCCGAGTGGAGAAGCTTAAGCAAGTCGTTGCTAATGAGCGTGACCTACTCACAACCTGGGGGATGCAGTACCTTCCACACCGAGGTTCTCGGACAATTGTCGCTGACGGACATAGTCCATCCACATCCTTACATTCCATTTTACACCTTACTCCGTGTGGATGGCCGCTAGCGACCCTTTTTACATTCCATTTCACACCTTATTCCATTGGGACCTTCACTTTTGGTGGCCTAAATTTCATTACTTTCCACTATCTTCTCTTCCTCATTTTTGAGATTCTACTTGGCTATGGTGAACTTGGTCGTGGTGGTGCGAGGTAGGTCGGTCTTTAAATAGATGGTGAGAAGCTTTCCAACTTGCCCTTTCCTCTTCCTGTTGCGGATGTTTCTAAACCGGGTACTGTTGGCACGTGAAGGGTCCTTCCACGCGTTGCACGATCGGTTGGAGGTCCTCTGCTCGAGGTCTGTTTCTTGCCAAAAGCGAGCCTGTAGCCTGATGATCCTGTCACATCAGTTTTGTTGCCATTGCTAGCACCAATAATGGATGAGGCTTGGGCAATAATCTCTGTAGAGTGTAGTGCCGACAGCTGTTATTGGCCGATTCTGTAGGCCGAAAGTAGGGCCTTGAGTTTGGCCGAATGGATTGAGACCGAATTTATGAAGGTAGAGCGAGGGGATGAGCCTTTCGTCCTAGTTTGTTGCGCCGCCCTTTGGAGTCCTGTTGAGACCCATCTTTTCTGCAATAAATGCGTGACCCTTTCTTCCATGTTTCATCATGAGGCCTATTCAGGAGCCATTTTTGGCGTCGCTTCCGCATCTCCCTTCCTAGCACGTCACTTGCGACGAATCACGTTTGAACACCTGTCTAGGGCAAACTTCATCCCTTTCTATTTTCCCGCCGTTTCACCCTTTTGGCGATTCCTATCGTGACACCTGTCATTTTTTTAGCTATAAGGTTTCGTTTTTTCTCCGTTTTCAAACTTCACTCTCTCTTTCTTTTACAACCTTGCCTTCCCCTCTATGGCTTCTTCTTCTTCAATCCCCAAAACTGATGCTTCGACTTCCACCGATTATCAGACGGCGTTAGAGTCTGATTCGGTGGGTACTTTCGGCGTTCATCCCCTGAACGAAGAATCCACCCAGTGCGCCCTCGGTCTTATGTTTATAGACGCCGAAGCCATTGCAACAAACCCGTTGGCTCAGCAATTTCCTGCTTCCTCCGGCCTTCCATTTTCTGAGCTGCTAAGTTTTCTACTCTCTCATATGCTCACCTAATTCGAACCTGGCCCAGACCCGATACTGCTTTCGAAGCCTGGTACAATCGTATGTCGTCGAAGGCGGATACCCGGTCTTTTCTAGAAGAATACCATCTTTTTCCCCTTATCGAACTTTCCTTAAAATTACAAGCCTTTGACCGTAGTCTGTTTCCTATCTCCCTGTTTTTCTGGTCGTCCGAATACAACGTATTTGTCTTTTCGGTCGGGCCCTTTACTGTTACTCTTCGTGATGTTGGTGCCTTAACTGGGTTAGCCCCCCTTGGAGCGACCATATCGGCCTCCACATCGTTCCGCTTTCCACCTCCTAAAATGGACCATTCTTCTTTCTCCTCGTATTCTTCTTTCCTTCGTGCATACTCGAAGACAGCTGGTTCGGTTTCATTGTTGGAACGAACGGCTTTTCTTCATTATTGGCTGTGTAAGTACATTATCTGCACACCCAGCCAGAAACCAGCGGTGGGTTATCTCCCCATCTCTTCTGACCTTGCTAACGGCCATCATTTAGACTTGGCCTTTTTTTCCTTGCTGCCACGTACAGGGGATTGGCCATCCTCCAAAAACAGCTTCGCTCTGGGTCCTCAGCCATTGCTTCTGGCCCTTTATGGATTGTCCAGCTTTGGCTGAAAGTGTATTTTCCTATCTTCGGCACAATTGAGCCGACTCGCTCTTACTCGTGTGCCGGTCTTCACTATGCCCAGCTTCGGCAATCTTCTGTTTCCCCATTGGGCCACTTTTGACTATTTCTATACTCTTTCCCGTGTCCCTTCTTTTTTTCCTTTTTCAGCGTCGGACAGTCCATCCTTCGCCCTTGATCCTCCCCTTTCTAAAAAGGAAAAGACGGCCTTTCGCATATGGCGTAAATTTTTGTGCGGCTGCGAATTGGCTCATGACATTTTGACGGGGGCCAATGGCAAGGCCGGGGTAGAAGTATATTCGCCCAATTTTGTAGCTCGTCAGTTCAGCCTCGTCCAAGGATGGCCTCTTGCATTTTTCCATTCGAATTCTGCATCATCAGACCGCTTTAAGGTCTTTTCGGTCTCAGAAATTCGCCCTTCCTTGCTTCTATAATTCTTTGAGATATACTGATGCTAGTATTGTATGGTTTGACGCAGGCCTTGAAAATCGACTCACCTTCACCCCATGTGGTACGTGGGACGGCACCAGCTCCAGAGGCTGAAACTCTTGTGGGCGGCAACGCGAGTGAGGAACCCGCGAGGGAGCCGATGATTTAATTTCCTTCTGATGAGGAATGCGTGGGCGAAAGACCGAACATAGAGCAGCTCTTAGGAGAGGGGAGTACAAGTGGAGCTGTCTCCCAAGGTAGGAATTCTTACGCCGAGTCTGGTTGTTCCCGCCCAAGAATTGAGCAAATTCCTTCGTCGTATTTATGAAGAAGATGAAGTCATTATTATTTCTGATTTGTAGATGTTCGGCCGACTGCTGTGCCTCAACACTCAATGCCAGAGGCCGTGTCCCCCAGTCCCTCAGCATAGCCATCAGCCTCGACCCCTGTGCCTCCTTCTCCTCAAAGGTCCGCTCAAAGGGAGGAGTCTGAGCTTAGGCAACCATCGCCTTTGGCCCTCGTGATCGTTCCATCAATGGCACCCACTCAAACAGTCCAAATGCCAATCACTGCTGAATAAGCACTTCCTCCTCGGGCCGAATCCTCCAATATGCCGTCAACTTCTCCTCCTTGACCGATCTCTCCGCAAGCAGTTCCTGAAGTCTATGCAAATTCTTATCTTCCCATTCTTTTTCCTGACTGGGACGATGTTGGACAACCATTCTACATATCTGGTCGTTCTAATAAACTTTGCCTCTAACAGTCGCTCGACCTCCTTTTTAATATCAGGCAAAACATTAGGCGCGAACCTCCGTGGAGGCTGCCTATGAGGCCTATGACTTGATAGGATTGGCAGCCTATGCTCCACCAAGGCCCTATCTAGGCCAGGCATCTCATTATAATCTCATGCAAAACAATCTATGTATTCTTGTAATAAACAGAGCAATTTTTTGCGTACCTGGGGGCTCAATTCCTTGCTGACATAGGTCATGCGCTTATTATATTCATCCCCTAGATTTACCTCGTCTAGAGCATCTTGCCCTCTTGAGAAGTTTGTCTTGCGTCGTCCGTTCAGAGCGTATTCGTCCTCCAGTGCGTCTTCTCCCTCTATCAAACAGTTCACCCCACACAGTTCTTTCACCTTATCCTCCATCTGGTGCATCAGCAGTTTCCCTCTTAAGGCCGAAACAGCGGCCAGTGCCTCGTCCTCATTTTTTCGTTCCAGAATGTAGGCCATTAAATTGGCCTTAGAGGCCGCAAGGGCGGCTTGCTCTTTACCCTGGCCGTGCTTCATTGATACCGACGTGTGTGGGTTCTCCGAAGACCACTGTGGTTGGTCTTGTTTGCGCGAACAGGTCGTTTAACAATCCAGCGGGGTATGGCTCGTCATTCTGGGCTACGATGGTTGGGCTCGCTCCTACGTTCAGAACTCTGGTTGGCCCGTAGTTTCCCTCATACATAAAGTATTCGGCCGAGTTTGTGTCTGCGGTGAAGGGCTTGTTGTCGGCGTGTACAATTTCCACTTCATCCCTTTGGTTCCAAAAAACCAGCCACTGATGGAGGGACGGCTGCCGTGTATCCAGTCTCGTCCCAGAAGCATATTATATGAGGTTGGCCCAACTATGACGAAAAACACCACAGTCTTTGTAGTGCTTCCCACCTGCAAGTCCAGTGGCATGACTCCTTTCGCAGTCGTCGCTCCTCCGTTAAAGCCGGTGAGGACTACTTCTGTGGGGAGGAGGTCCTCCTCAGACTTGGCCAAATGCCCCAGCATCCTAACTGGAATTGCATTGATGGCTGCTTCGTTATCAATCAGTACTTTGGATACGGGGATGCCATTGGCCTTCGCCTCCACGTACAATGGCCTTAGGTGCTTTGTCATCTGAGCTGGTGGCTTTGGGAAAATCACTTTCCCTGACGTGCCAATTTACATGGCTTGATCACCCTTTTTGTTGATCCGGGATGACTCTTCTTCCATATCCCATCGAGAAGGTGGCAGTGTGGGAAGTATTTCCTGGGAGATATGATTGATGGTCAGAATTCTCTTCTCAGCCTTGGTGACAGCCCGCTTTACCTTAGGCGTTCCATACAGAATGAGGAATGGGTATCGCCCCAATTCTTCTCCCAATGTTCCGATTGCTGGATTTCCGGCCTCATATAGTTCTTTCAGAAGCCGATTTTGTGAAATTCTCCTTCTCCTAGCTTCCGTCCTAATGTCAATCTCCTCTTCTATATCCGTCAGTTCTTCCTATTCGGCCTCTCGGCCTGCAGCATTTCCGCCTGTTATGGAGAGTGCCGCAAATTCGGCCTCATCTCCCTCATAAATATCGTCACTTGGTCCAGCTTCCCCATTGTTATTTCCCCGGAACTCTCTGGGCAACAAGTAGTGATTTGCCACGACTAGTGGCATGCTGCTGAATTGGATGATGATGGGAGGCTCCTCATCATCGGTCTCGTCCCGTTTCCTTATATGAAGCTTAGTGTGCTCATCACCATTGGTCACTTTCCTTCCTTTCTCGTCATGTGCCTTCTTATTGTCTTTTGACTTTTCTGTGGCATGGGGGCTATGGCTGGTGGCAGCCTTTGCCTCGTTCTGTCGGCGCATCATGCGGCCGTAGTTCCTTTGGTGCCTCCTCAGCTGTGTCCTTGTCATTTCATCTACGGGAGGATATTTTTTGTCTGCCCGTCATCCTAAGTTCGCCTGCTGTTCTGGGCATGACTTTCGGTATGAGTGCCACACGTTGGGCCGATGGATCTTTGGCCGAAATGTCCTCACGTTTTGGACAAAGTTCAAATTTTCTCCGTAGAACCTCGGCGCAAAGGTTCGTGGCTGCCAGGACGACTCTCTCTTCACGGGCCTCTTGCAGGTGTCTTCTAGCTCCTTCATCCATTCAATGCTGTTCTTGCACCTCACACAAATGTCTTTCTTGTCCTTTCGTTCTGCAGGTTCCTTGATCCTCTCCAGCGCGCTCGGGCGGTGGCAGTGTTGTCTTTCGTCCAGCACTACCCTTACCCTCGGCCGGTTTATCTTTGTAAGGTCTTGATTAATCATATTTAACTCCGCCAATTTCGGGAAAGGATTGCTGTCTACTGCCATCTTCTTTTCGAACATGATTCGTCTGGATTCTATGGCATCATACAAAATATTGCGAAAAAAAAGGCAATTGTTAGTTATGTGAGACCATGCATTATGCCATTTGCAATATTTTTTACTGCCGATTTGCTCGGCTGTTGGCAACGTATGTCTGTCGCTCAAGCTGATTTGCTTGTCTTTGTACAATTAGTCAAATATAGCTTCGACTTTAGTAATGTTGAAGGAGAATTTCCTGCTCTTTTTATCGCTCGTCTCATTGGTTTGGGGTTCTACCCACGTTTTGCAGACGTAGGGCTTTCCTTTCACCAATTCGGCCAAACATAGATCGGCCGAGTCGGCGTTCACTTCGCCCATCTCATAGTCAATGTTTCTGTAATACGTCCATTTGCTCGAATTTTTCATCTGCTCCTCTTCTCATAATAATCGCTCATAGCGCACCACACTGGTAGTGAGTTGGGGAAGGTCCCAAAACTCACGATCCTGGAATTTCTTCTTCAGGTCGAGATTCAGGCATCCTTGAGCAATTCTTACGAACTCCTTTTCGGGCAAAGGCACGTAACATCGGCCTCGGGCTACCTTAAATCATTGTAGAAACGTTTCGGCCCATTCCCCTGGCAATTGTCTCAAATTTGCCAAATCAGCCAAGGCCACTTCAGATTCGGCCTTATAAAACTGCGCATGGAACAGTTGCTCCATTTACTGCCAACTTTCTACTGAATTGGCTGGTAAGCTGACGTACCAGGAGAAAGCCACCCCTGATAACGAACCATGAAACAACCTTAGTCTATGGAAATCATTGACTTCCCCGCACTGAAGGGTGAAGCGTCATATGTGCTCAATAGTGGAAACTTCTCCAGACCCCGTAAAGAGGGTAAAGTCTGGTATCTTGTAATTTCTCGGCAAAGGATAAGCCACATCGACCCAACCAGGGTAAGGCTTCCGATATATAGGCCGAATTAGTCGTATGCCTAGACCGAATTGGTTTTGCAGAATTTCGGTCATTTGCTCCTTTAGCATATCATTGCCATTGAATGACACGGCTATAGGGGCGGTTGCGGCCCTCTCAGGAGTGGGACATAATCATGATTCTGTCCCTGGGAAGTTTGGACACCCTGAGGCACCACGATTTCGTGTTGAGCCATATTTGGCCCTTGGTGAATGTTTGGCCCTAATGGTGGGTCGTGCCCTCCAAGACTCGTCCCTCCTCTGGGAACCATAGGGGTATTGGTTCCTTGCCGGGGAACACCACTAGGACCAGCTTCCTGACTGCCTACTGTAGGGAGAAGCGTGGTCGACGGCAGCGCTGTTCCGCCGTTTATACATTTGGCCACCAATTCGTTCATTGAGCTTAGGTATTTGGCCATATTTTCATAGTGCAAGTTACTAGTCGATACGAATTTGTATACAACATGTGCATTTTGGAGCCTGACCTGTTCGATGACATCTTGTGTGAATTCGCCAAACAATATGCGCATCGCATTAGGGCTGAGCTCCCTAATTGGTTCGTACCGGCTGACAACTGCTAGACCCTCGAACTGACCCACTATGGCTGGAACGTTGGGCTGGTTGGTTTGCTCCAGTCCACCTTCCCCTGCGGTTGAGCCAGTCTGAGCGTTTCTTTTCGGAGGCATCTCCACTTTGTTACACCAATCCTCCCACTGTGGTCGCCAAAAACTGTTTGCGCAGGTTTTACGCGTGCAGGGAAAAAGAGCGTGTAAGGTTCAAACCTCCTGAGACAAAGTCCTAGCAAGGGGTGTATTGAATTAAGTGAATAAGCCTCCAAGGGGCACAAGCACACAAGTTACAGTCCTAGGTTACAAGCTAAGAAATAAAAAGATAAAATATGCTCGATTGAGTCTTCATTTTGTTGTTCTTTCTCTCTTGGGGTTGGCGAGCTTTTATATTGCCACTTGATAACCGATTTGAGCAGTTCCACCATCTTTTTGCAGTTCTGAGTAGTGCTTGTAACTGCTGGGTCGTGTGCCTTAACTGCCTGATCGTGAAGGAACAACCGCTCAACTGCTTTGGGATGAAGATAACTACATCACACGTTTTCGTTCTGGCAATTGGCTCGATTGTCCTAAGTCTTTTCGTCGCTCTTCGCCCATCGCCCTTCTTCTTTTCGCACTTCCTCTCATTCTAGGACGAACTCGCCCTGAGGGGATTTTATCTGCCAACACATATATAATGGAACCTAGTTATTGACTATGAAGTTAGATTGCGTGTTCTAGAAACTATTTAAACTGTTCAGAATTTTTTGAAAAAGCCGTGAGCCCCCCCCCCCCCCCCGGCCAAATTGTGCATTTTGCTCTTTTAATACTCAAAACACATCAAGATGATATCCAATCAATATAAGATTTTATATACATCATATAAACATCCAAATACACAACATAAATGAAAAGCCCCAAATTTGGAAGTGGTCTTAAACCCTAATTTTTCAATTTCATCAAATTGGATAAATTAGACCAAATTAGTAAAATCCAACACTTCAATCATGTTTCTTCCACACTAATCAAGCCTCACCACAATGAAATAACTATAGAACAAATCTAGGTCATTTAAGAGTGGGTCAATAACTCTAGAATGGCAACTAGTTTCTAAAACCATCAAAAGAATGCTTGTTAACATATTAGAAGCATTCTATGACCTTTTACATGCATTAACCCTATCCTCAAACTTCCATCCAACAAAAACACAAAGAATAATAATAGAAAAACATGAGAACAACATAGTATGTAGCCTAGAACATAAGGAACAGTATCCTCTCTAATAGTAAGTTGAAGAAACTTCCTAAAATCCAACCTTTTCTTTTTCTTTCTCTCAAGCTTCTTTTATCTTCTTTAATGGAGTTTTTGGATAAGTGTTTTAACTTTTAAAGAAACCCTAAAATGAAAACAAAATAATATATAACAACAATTTAAGCCTTGGCCGAAAATGTGGTAATAGAAAATATCATGATATATTTTTTTTGTTTCATTTAATTACAATTTATCAACTTGCAACTTTAATCATCAAAACATTTAATGAAATAAAGTAAGTCAACAATTGCAACTTAAGCCATTAAATAAAATATCATAACTAAAGATATTTATATTTTTAATTAATTTAATTATTTAACAATTAAATAATTATTTAAATACAAATATATTAAATATATGTATTATATTTACATTAAATATCAAATACATATATATATTTATGATATTAGTCAAATATCTCGATTTGACAATTAATTAATGTGTATTTGATAAAATCTAACATTAAATGCAAATACACAAAAATTACGAAATGACTATTGGGTCCCTACACATGTACTTTTGCGTTTTAACCTTTAAACGACTTATAAATAATCAGTATTATTTATAAA
Source organism: Zanthoxylum bungeanum (assembly GCA_019454045.1). NCBI lineage: Eukaryota > Viridiplantae > Streptophyta > Magnoliopsida > Sapindales > Rutaceae > Zanthoxylum > Zanthoxylum bungeanum. The sequence continues at coordinate 3,124 of SKCR01026382.1, read as the reverse complement.
TATTGCCCTAGTTCTCTACGAGTATATTTCATTAGTGTTCAGGCATATCCGTCACGAAATCCAATTTCGTGTCCATAATTTACCCACCCGTAAATTATGACGACCACGAATAAATTCGCTGAATCATACAGGTCGAGGTCATGGCAAATGTATAATTCCTCCGTCACAGGTATCCAGATATATCCAGAGATATAGATGTAAACGTCAAATCTCTATAAGGACAATCTTGTCGACGTCTCTATTAGCAATCTCTAAAAGAACACTTAGAACTGACTTCTAAAGTGTACCACGGGCCCATGGTTTTTATCTGATTGCTAATCATATGGACTACCTATGCTCTATATATAGAACTGACGGATCCTGTCTCGATACACACAGGACACCCAGAGGATCTATCCACACCCAACGAACATGCGAAGGTCTGATCTAAATAGATCGGTGACATGACTGCCATCTAAGTGTGGAAGATGTCTCATGCGCTCAAACTGGTATCTAAAGTTGAAGAATCACAAGTGCTACTCAACCCGATAAGATTCTTATTGAGGTTGGTGTACCATCCTTTAAGAATCTTTGGTGAGTCGTTCAGTGTTTATCCGCTATAAACACCTACACGTCTATACGAGTCTCCAAGACTCATTGTTCATTGAGAAACCATTAGAATCATATTTCCAGTATACGACATGTATCGGTCTCAACGGGTTTACTATACTGACCAAGTAGTGTAAACCTTGACCAGGAACTGTCTGAGAATGACAACGTCATGATACAACTCAATGTCAGTTGCGACGCTTTTGCAACAGCATCATGACTAGTCATTCTAAGGTCATTATGTCTTTACCATATTAAAAGATATATTATATTACAGAAACTGCTTATATTATTCATAATAATAACGTTTTACAGTAGTAATTCAAAGAAATACAACCGGGAATTGGCGCTCTGAGCACCAACCCCAACACTATATCATAATTTTTTACTAATAAAGTCACAATTTATATTTTCAATAGTTACCAGCATAACATACAACCGTAGTGAAAGATAAGATGAGATCAGATTGGTAGTGGATCAATGCTAGGTTAAAAGATAGGTATCTGACGAATGAATTGCGGGTATTGAGGAGTTTATCCAGTTAGCAGAAAGTCATCCTTCATTTATGGACGGAATGAAAATTAAGTGTCCATGTAACCAACGTAGGTGTCAAAATCGAAGTTTTTATGACCCTGATACTGTGAGACTCCATCTTGCAAAATATGGATTTGTACCAAACTATTATATATGGTACAAACATGGGGAGACTGAACAACGAGATATCTCGGAACATGATATTAGTCAAAGTCCAGAAGTAGAGTATACCCAAGTGAACAACACAATTCAAGAAATGGTATTGGATGCTGCATGACCTACTTTCAATCAAAATGATAGTGAAGAGACTCCAAATACCGCAACACGAAAACTTTATGACATGCTTAGAGCATCAGAGCAGGAGATTTGGCATGGAAACCCTTACGGGCATTCGCAGTTATCGGCGGTGGCTAGACTCCTGAATTTAAAGGCGGAACACCATTTTTCGGAAAGGTGTTACGACGATATTTGTCAATTTATTCATGAAATGATTCCAGAGGATAATGTAAAGACTGATAACTTTTATAGCACAAAGAAGTTAATTGAAGGCTTGGGTCTACCAGTAGAAAACATTCACTGTTGTAATAATGGTTGCATGATATAATAGAGTGATGATATTGACCTAACAAGTTACAAGTTATGTAACCACCCTCGGTATAAGAAGTAGAGACGAGGATCAGCAAAGCAGAAAATAAATATTTCTTACAAGAAAATGTATTATTTTCCACTTACACCTCATTTGCAGAGATTGTATGCATCTAATGCCACTGCTAAGGACATGAGGTGGCATGCCAAACATGATACGGAAGAGGGTGGTGTAATGAGGCATTGCTCAAACTCCCCAGCCTGGAAACATTTTAATAAGATGTATCCATCTTTTGCAGCTGAAACTCAAAATGATAGACTGGGTCTTTGCACTAATGGATTTCAACCATTTGGATAAACGGGGCAACAATACTCTTCATGGCCAGTGATAGTGACGCCATATAACTTGCCACCATGGATGTGCATGAAAGATGAATACATGTTTTTGTCTGTAATAGTGTCTGGGTTGAGAAGACCTAAAGAGAAGTTGGATGTGTTCTTGCAACCTTTGATTGCTGAGTTGAAAGAATTATGGGAGGTGGGGGTAAAGACATATGATATATACAGTAAACCGAATTTTCAGATTTGAGCTTCACTGTTGTGGACTATCAATGATTTTCCTGCATATTCTATGTTGTCAGGGTGGAGTACTGAAGGCAAGTTAGCTTGTCCCTATTGCATGGATGATTCAGACGCATTTACTTTGACAAAAGGTGGAAAGACTTCATGGTTTGACAACCATCGCAAGTTCTTACCGTCAGAGCATCCATTTTGAAAAACAATAGGTGGTTCATGAAGGGGCATGCAGTACATAAAGTGGCACAACCTGTGAAGTCGGGTTTTGAGATCTTAGAGCAGATTGAAGGATATTGATTGAAAAAGGTTACAGAACTTGATGTTGGTCATAATAATGCTCGAATAGTTATGAACGACAGGTGTGGTTGGAAGAAACGAAGCATATTTTGGGATTTGCCTTATTGGAAAACATTAATAATTCGACATAATTTAGATGTCATGCACATTGAGAATAATTTCTTTGATAATATTTTCAACACTGTCATGAATGTGGAAGGGAAAATAAAAGATAATGCCAAGTCTAGAGAAGACTTGAAGGAGTTCTGTTCACGTCTGGAGTTTCATCGGATTGAAAAAAATGGAAAATTTGTGTATCTTGAAGCTTGTTACATGTTGAATAAGGCTGCAAAAGAAGCATTATATAAATGGCTGAAAGAACTCCGATTTCCTGACGAATATACATCTAATATGGGAAGATGTGTTGACATGAAAAAACTCAAGTTGTATGGAATGAAAAGCCATGATTGCCATGTGTTTATGCAAAGGTTAATACTAATAGCATTATGTGAATTACTTCCAACAAATGTGTGGCAGACTTTGACAGAATTGAACATTTTTTTCA